>SAYR01028201.1:1912230-1967482 GCA_004382745.1 Argopecten irradians irradians | reverse complement strand
CAATTTAATAATTAATTTAAATGTTTAATTTTAATAAACGCTGGTGTATTATGTTTTCCCCATCATCGTAATCACCAAGCTTAGTTGACTATCACTGCGCAGACGGCCAAACAGCGAAATGAATTTTAATGTAAACATAGTTTCGCAGGAAAATCTTGCATTTGTTTGGAATTTGTAATCTCATCGTTAGGCATCAATTTATATTTTCTCTATTGTACTAATGTTTTTAAGATTTGATTGGTTTTTGTTTTAGAAAGGTAAGTGGGCCCTTTAAAGTAAAGTTAAGTAATTTTATTGTTTATTATAAAATAAAAGTTACAAAGAAATTAAGAAATCAGGGCAAAGGGGCTTTACAACACAGAAAAATTAAGGAATGCAGTCTCATTCATTGTTTCTTTGCCGAGTATAAATGGATATGCCTACCCACTCTCTTACACCTAGCCAGGAATACTTACCCTCTGTATCGTTAACAACAGCCGTACCGGCTCTGTAAGTCCTATAACACTTCCTGTAAATCAAAGATCGACAGCATATTTATCTATTGTTTAAGAAGCGCTATACCTGTCTGTAAGAACAACTTCCTGTAAATCATAAAAAGATCATAAAAAATATTTATCTATTGTTCCATACAATTGGAAATAACATACAGCCTGTACCTGTCTGTAAGAACAACTTCCTGTAAATGAAAGAGCAGGAAGCATATTTATCTATTGTTCCATACAATTGGAAATAACATTCAGCCTGTACCTGTCTGTAAGATCAACTTCCTGTAAATCAAAGATCATAAAACATGTTTATCTATTGTTCCATACAATTGGAAATAACATACAGCCTGTACCTATCTGTAAGAACAACTTCCTGTAAATCAAAGATCATAAAACATATTTATCTATTGTTCCATACAATTGGAAATAACATACAGCCTGTACCTGTCTGTAAGAACAACTTCCTGTAAATCAAAGATCATAAAAATATTTATTCTATTGTTCCATACAATTTTGAAATAAGACATTTCAGCAGTACCTTATCTGTAAGAACACTTCATGATAAATGAGAAGAAGCAGGAAGCAATATTTATTCTATTGTCCACACAATAGACTTCAGCAATCTCGCCAGCTATTTGTACAAAATGAACCCTCTTGCCTTCTGTATATTGACGATAGCATATGTTCCGGGTTGCATGAAATCATAACTGTGCTAATGTATTGGAAATTAGATGCTGCTGCTAAAATTAGATGGAAAATAATTACATTCAAAATAAATAATGTTACATTTACAATCTAATGTATTACAACGAAATCATTATAGCTTAACTTGCAGAAATGAAGCCAGTCACATCAAACTCTATGTGACAGTTGAAAAATGCAATCTTAGAGTGGTGACTTGTGAGCATGATACGTAATATTTTGATTTGGTTTATTAGTTAAATGTCCTCTTAACATCAGGGTCATTAAGAAGAATACCAGGTTAGATATAGGAAAGAACAGAGTACCGGCGGAGAAAAACCAGAGTACGCGCGGAGAAAAACGCATGACCAGCAATGTGGGCAACTGCCCCCACAATGGGATTCCAACTCACTCCAGGGTGGGGGGCTTGTGGTAATATGTCGGAAACATCTGCAACCACCGCTGCTGCAGCTCAGATAAGAATGGAGTGTGTCCTTATCACGATTTTTCACCCAGTATTCCCATTAGAATTAAGTCAATTGCTACAAGACATTAACATAAGGTGCTACCCTCCCTCCAATATCACAGATACACATATAGGACAGGGCACAGGAAAAGACAACTCTGCTCGTGACTCTCGTTCCCATGGCAACACAAGGTCACAGACTGGAAACAATAACATCACATATAAATGTAATTATGAGTAATAATCATATTTCTCATATGACTGCTAATTGCAAGTTATTCTATTTCGAAGTACAAGTATGAGAACGTATCATTGTATTTAAAAATTTGCCGTGAAGCATACAGTGTTAGAAAAGTCAACTAATTTGCATAAACATTCAGTAACTGTACATCTGCTGAATAAGGTTTAGAAAAGAAAGAGCCTAAGATAATAATAAGATGCTGTTTGCAGGAACCTGAATCAAGGACGTTGAGAGAGTGAACCATACAGACAGCTGTATGTACGGATCCAGTTCAGCATCACAGCCACTTGATACAATGCTCTATATCAATACTGTTTCCTGTAAATAAACCATGATTTCAAAACAATTATTTGTTTTACAATGCATTCTACTCCTCTCTGGTGGCAAGTGGTAAACAGGAATGCTGGAAGTCTTGAAGAAGACTCCCCCCTAGTCCCCGACCCACCCATATTCCTCCATCTAATACCAGTTGGACAGGGCAACAGACGGGACATGATGACAGCAATGGAAATAAGCAATTTAAAAAGCATTTTTACAAATCTTAAATAAGACCAATTCAATATCATGGGAAAACCAACATAAGGACGAAAACAACTTGTAATCTGAAGGTAAGCCTGGTATGTTTCAGAGACCAGATGGCTGAAATGAGAAATTGCGAAAATACATAAAGCCAGTATATAGTCATAATTTGGGGAAATGTAATCTCACAAACGGATGCCAACATACAGATGAGAAACAGTGATACAATACCAAACCTAGGATGACTTAACACTCTATAGCTGATCTGGACGTGGTCCTGAAGCCTACCAAACCTAGGACGACTTACACTCTTAAGCTGATGTCTGGAGTGGGTGCCTGATTAGCCTACCAAAAGCCAAGCACGACATAAAAAAATGAAGACCCGCTAAATTGATTGGACCTCCTGGACCCATGGAAAGAACCAGTGCTACACAGATGCTCTAGCTAAGATCGACTAGGGGAATTTTGGATGTCATAACCTGGACAGGATCCAGAAAACAGGTGTGGAAAACCTACTTGAGAGTCAGAGTGGGTTGTCACTGGCGAGATTGAGCATCAGCACAATGAAGACAGAGTTCTGGGGCATGACTCATTATCTGTACGTGAGACATCAAAAGGTCGGAGGCACCGGGCACACAGCGATACATGCTGAATCTAAGGTACTTCTGTCTTTCCAATGGTAAGCCTTCATGCTTGTAATGAATTAAATGGGAAAATAAACACCATCTTTTGAGGAGTCAAGAACGGAAACGCAGTTAACAGTACATTTTATCGAACCAATGTTATTCAAGTACTATTGTATTATATTTTGGACATATTCACGTATTGCCGTAATGCATAAATAAATGCGAATACAATATTGGCAATCAATACAGACTGGCTAAGAGAATTTATGTGTGGAAACATCGATGCATCAAGTTCTTGATTAAAATATGGTAAATCTAATCCCAAAAATAATTGTGGTAACGTAGAAAATGATAACATTGATGTGTATGAGAATAAAAGGACACAAAAACATGAATAGAGCTGGAGCCAAATTGATTGAATGATAAATAGATTAATGTAATAATAGTAATAGTTAAACTTAAACTTGACTTTGCAAAGAAAGCAGCACAATATTGACAGTTTGATGGTGAGTTGATTTAACACACGAATGTCTAATAAACGTCAGCATAGTTTCATAAATGGCAACTGGGAATGTTCTATTAATCTTTCTTTTTAATAAAATTAAAATTGCGTACTAAAATAACAAAGGGCCTAACTAGTTGTCTGGCTTAAATAAAATTTCTACCTAAGGTAAATGGACTCTATATAATATGATCGTGTAATTCGAAAGGCCTTGATTCATGCATGAACATTGCTGTTTGGGGACTGGATCACACACAATGCACATGTATTGCTCTGTACGTAAGCAGAAGTGGTGTAAATTCACAAATCAAAATGCTAATTTACGGCTAATTCATTGGAAAATATATGGCAAAAACATATGCTTCCTACAGCTTTCTGCCTATTACATCACTTAATACCAGGTACAAATGAGTACTGTCAAACAGAACTGAAATACAGATCTCAAATCGGATAGTGATCACATTTTTTATCCTGAAAGCTAAATGTCGGATAATTAGACTGATACCATCAATTTTATAAATTTTGGAACAGAAGGTAATATACACAGCCACACACACAAACACGTATACAACACAGGGGAGTAGGCCATCCGATATAGACCCAAAAAGCACCTAGGGCACTATGGGAAGTATGGAAATAAATGAGGGGACTATATGATCCAATATAAAAAAGAAAATGCAGAGTAGGAAATCTACAAACGGTTTCAAAAACCCTTTGTAATTGATCAGCGTAAGGTGAAATGGAGGCCACAAAGAGGTGAAGAGGGATGCTGAGAAGGACGAAGGCACTTATGGGGCAAATACATATGCCTTCTTCATATGAGACTTAAGGACTATACATATAACGTGTCAAACCGGATGTGAAATGGGACCAGCAATTGGTTCGGAATACAGGGTTCCGGGTTATAGAGGGATAGCACCTTATCACAAATATGTTCACAGGAAATCACAGAAGATTTTTATACAGCACAAACATATTCTCAGATAGTAACATGGTAGAATACAGAAGTCCATCCTAACGTTGCTGGGTCTGAGGGTGACATTACATTCCAATTCTCTCGGTGTGCTACATGCAAATGAACTGCTAAGAAGATGGGGCTGTGTATGATTGTAGAAATTGACCGCTGAAAAAACACAAATGACCAATGTAACAAAAACCGGATCGAAGAAAAGTGTCACTGAGCTAGGCCTTAGTATACTGGGTAGCAGGTAAATCCCCTCGCGCCTCAAGATCAGTCCCATGTTGAAAACATTGTGCCGGTTCCCAAGAATTACAAAGAAAGGATAGTACATTACCTAGACCATCTGCGTTTTTCAGAAAACAATATCAGTTCCGGATGCAGGTTTGTACTATAGTAATAAAGAATATGACGGACCAATACACAAAATAAATCGGGTATAAGCAGAGTTGCCGTTATATTCAGGCGTCTAAGACAAAGTATACTCTAGTACAACTTAAAATGGAGACCAAATTAAACCAAGAGAACGCCAAGTATAAATTTGACCCCTTACCTAGACCTAAATGAGGTTTGACAGGCACAAGGTAAATCGCTACACCTTACATATGGCGATCAAACTATGACATGTGCTGTCACGTAGTTCTTTCCTCAGTATCTGACTAGTAAGTATAAGTATATTAAAACAATTAGTGCCTTGTGATCAACACAAATAAAATAATTCTAAACAACTGAATTCTTCTTAAAAAATAGACAAAAACAAATCAACATGCCTGGGCCAAGGACAATGGAATCACACACCATCAAGAAGATTGGTCGAGACAAAACAATTCAAAACATTATCCTCCAAGTGACCAGGATATCCGCAACATCAAAAAAGATTCAGACAAAACAATCAAAACAGTCTCTCCAATGGAAGAATCCCAACATCAAGAAAGATTTGTCGCCCAGAGCAAAACGGAATCAACATGCTCTGCCTCAGGGATTCGCAACACAAGATGTGCTGCAGACAAAAATCAAACATTCAAAGTGTCTCAAAAACACCAAGGACAGATATCCCAACCATCAAGAAAGAGGTCGCCAGGACAAAACAATGCAAACCACTTCTGCCAAGAAGACGGGGATATCCGCAACATCAGAAAGATTTCCGCAACAAACAATCAAAACATCTCTGCCAGAACAGGATATCCGCAAACACAAAAAAATTTGTGTCCCAGGGACAAAACGAATCAAACAAATTGCTCGCCAAGACAGATATTCGCAACATCAAGAAAGATTTCGTAGACCAAAACAAATCAAAATTGGCCGCCAATGACAGGAACGGCACCATGCAAGAAGATTGGTGGCAGACAAAAACAAATCAACAATTCTCTTGCCAAGTGACAGGATAATCCAACCATCAGAAAGAGTCCAAAAAACAAATCATTACATGCTCGCCAGTGCACAATATCCCAACCATCAAAGATGCAACCTACTCTCTTATCATCACAGGAGCTATAAAAAACGTCACACTCATCTAAATATAAGAGAAGGCCACAAAACTACACTAACTAAAGTTACACAGGCCACTCGCATCCACCAATTACCACGCCAAGCATTGCGGAATCGAAAGTACATAGACACACGAGTATATAGCGACATCAAGCACCATACCTCAAAGTCATCAAAACCGCAAAACAGACAGCACAAGATCATTACAACATACTATCCACCCCTATAACATAAGCCTACAAAGCTGACAGTCCATAAAACTAATGATCAAAGTAATACAGCGAAACACAAAATAATACTAAAGTACTAACCGTGCTATCAAACTCTACAAAAATTATCTTAATCATCAAAAAGATAAACACTAAAAAACATCCTCATATAATTACAAGTCTAGAATATTGAACTACCAAAAACTAAAATACGAAACTCATATATGAAATAAAGATCAACAACAGCGTAACCTCACTAATTGAATGCAATATATAAAACACTGCCTAATAAAATGAACCCTCAATCATGCCATGAATAAACTATAATAAAGAATTCCATCTCTGCAGCAAAAAAGATGTAAAACCTGAATAGAAAGTCACTGTACCTCCACCATACAGCACGAAGGCTGTCAACGCCGACTAATGGCCCACACATGTAACTGAAAGCCCTCAAACACATATAGAACGATATCACAGCCAAACAACTGATACAAATGCTATCCTGCTGGCGTCAAAGGCTCAATACCATGAGGTCAATATCCAAAGTAACTCAAGAATATACCAGACATACTAAAATCTCCACCACAGACATAAAATCACATAAACAATAATGTTAATCGTATATATCCAATAACACAAAAAAAACACCAAATCAATATGTACTGTGCCGCAATACATTACTCATTCTATATAATAAGGCCAAGAATTCATCAATTAAATCTATACAAGAAAAAGCCAAACCAATGTAATTAAAGTAATAATTAACAAAAAATAAATCTCTGTTCTGAAGAAAAAAATACCATTCCGCACTAACACATCATAAATATAATTCGTACAATAATATGTCATGCACTACCTAATACGCTCCGAGCATATGCTCACCTGCAACACCAAACACTTCTAAGTGCACATAACTACCGATAAAATACCTATCCACTAATGCTCAAACGACATACTCATCACCGAAGCTACAACACATAAATCTGACAAATAGTTCCTATAATGTGCCTTCCTCCTCACAAAAAACAAACCCAACAACATAATATTCGCACGTGGCTCATAGTCAATTATGATAGTACTAAGGGCGTCTTATAACCTACGTAGGCCTTAGTGCAAGAGCAATGCGTCTGCCCGAGCATCTACTGACTAAGTGTATAGAGAATAAGATGTCAGAAGGAGAGGGATATCATGCCATCATCTCTCCCTCCCCCCAACAGGGCTCGCCGTTGCGGTTGTCATACTGAGCCATATAATCAATACCATTAGTGTAAACGTGGAAGCAAGAGTGGTTGAATTCCAATGGAATACGCGAGTCAACTGATTACGAAAGATGAGAAATGGTTGCTCAATAATGCTGTGTCACGCGCTCAGACCTAGCGAGTAGCCACCGACTATAACCACAGACATAAAACTAAGTCTCAGAGTGTAGGATAACATGCCAATGAAGGCCTATTAATGGCGCTAAACACTATGAAATCCGCTCGAATAAGTGTTCATAAAGGTCGCAAACTGATAAGAGAGGAAGTATGTGCGTATCATATAAAGAGTATGTATAACAAAAGACGACAATGAAGAAGATCAAACTCAGATAAAGAATAGCGCAAGACGTGGTACATCCCAGTACTCTATACCGTACCAAAACAGGTAATCTGATAAACGTGAACGGTCTCGATCAATTGGTAACCATGTAAGTACTAGACGTTGAGTTAGTGAGAAGATATGTACTACCTAGCGTGCTACGGCTTACTTACTGCAAACTCAAGCTTCGAATTGGCGCCACTCTAGCAAGGTGACGATACCTCAGATCACATGCATGCATCTGGTAGCGCTCTGTCTCACTATGAAATATTACGGAAATTAAACATAGATCATAGAAGTAATGCCGTCTTCAGCACTATCTTCCACTCAATCAGAGTAAGGACCTGGTAAAAATAAAAGATCCGATTCCGAAGGATATCATTCCCTCCTATCCGGTCAAACCGCGCCAAATAACCTATACGAATACCGTGATGAAGATAATGCTTCATGAGAGAACTCGGCTAAAATTGATAGAGTATAAAGTGGCCTCTGTTCAGGCGTGAAATAACAATGTACCTCCTAGTCCGTAGCGTTCGAACCATTGGTTAGTACTACACTTAAAGCTGATAGTGTTATTGAACAACCACTGGTGGGCTACGATAGTGCATGAAGTATAAGTACTTATAAACGTGGCTCCTTCTGACATAAGATAGAATAAGAGTCTCCGAATACAAAGGTGCATATACATCGCATAGAAGTCTGACGGTTCACATTCGCGTGTACTGAATAGTACGGAGAAGAATAAGCTATCTCAAAGTGGCTACATATCCCACCGCTTCTTAATGACCTCTATAAACTGGGAAGTCGGCTTCATAATAGAGTAACGTAATCATGATTAGAGATGGATAGCATTGAACAGTTGTACAATGTATAATAAACTAGCTCGAAGCGTACTGAAGGCCGATACGTGGTTGATCCCGGATCTGGTAAGATATACCCAGGTCCTCCTAATGATAACGAACCCAAATCACGCGAAACACGTAGTGCCGCTTTGTTCCTCAATAATGGACTAATAAACCCAAAGAGATGAGACTCAATAGAATCACCAGCCCTCAGATGAGACTATGAACTGATTCTAGTCTCCGGCAGAAACGTACTAGACAATACAACACATATCACGCATGATTCCGAGTATGTAGCATGGGGTACTAGATAAGCTGAAGTCCGGTTATCACATAGAGTCCCGGCAAACTCAACCATAAGGACTCAGATGTGGTTGATCATGGTGGTCTGATAAGTAGCTCCGCGCTCTATTCATGGTTAGGTACGAATGAAATACCAGGATAAGAAAATGGTTCAGTATCCATAACAAAGGGATAGAGAAGTAAAACTGAAGTTGTGGTGTTCGGTTGATTACTCGAACCCGCCGAAAACAAACTACCAGGTATATACTGAAGTATGTAAGAATAAGGTTGTTCCATGTGATTCAAACTAGAGTTGAGATGCCTGTAGACTGTACAAGGCTGATCATATAACAAAGCCTCATGTAACTTTAGATTATCAGTGGTTGTCCTGAGTGTCGTAACTCGCTGTTAGTGGTGGTTGCCATAACATCGCGATGACCAGCGAATATCATGAGTACTTATGGTGGTCTGTCATGGTAATCCCAAAAAAGCGTACTGCAGTAAGTGATACTGCTGTCCCGATGAGAAGCAGTAAAACTTGATTAAAGATGATGAGTTGTCTAAATAACAAGTGATAACTCTGCCATAAATTAGTCAAGTGGTTGTCATGGACTCGCGATACTAAAGTGAGCCCTGAGTGATCAAAGCCCCGGTGGTCCCACTTGATCAAGATGAATGGGTCGATACGCGTGATTAATCTTGGTATCTGATAATAGTGATTGTCCTGTATAGCGTACCTAGGCCATACGGTCAAGGTTTGGTTCAATTGGGAATCCCAGTACTTGATTGAAGTAAAGAGTAGAAGCCGTGGCATGGATACCCAGATAACTAGTGACCAAGTGGTGGTTGTCCAACACCCCCGCAACTCCCCCACCTCTCGCTCTTCTCCACCACCACCCCACCCTATGAGAGCGTGCGATAATCTAGCACATTTTGCTAAGCCCTACGTCTGTTGGTCCTGCTCCATTTGGCTTCCGATAACTCGCATATTCGGTGCGTTTAGACTCATTAGCAAGCTACTGCATAGTATGAGTAGATTAGTCATCGCTGGACTTGACTACAGTCCGTAATGCGCTGCCAAGGATAATGCGATTATCGCCGATAGTGTTGGTAGTCAGTCGTGGTCCTGCGCTTCAATAGCGTGGTCCTCGCCTAACAACAGCATCCGGGTGACACTTAGAATGATCGGTTATGAGTTAGCCTCCACCAAGTAAAGTAATACATCACGCATACGCTCAGCTCGAAGTTGATCAATCCGCTGTCATAAACATAACATAAGAACTAAGAGAAGATACTCCTCAAATATGAACTCAGCTCATGAAAGTCTGCACTCCATCCTGTATACACTACGTAACTAGCACAGTGCCAATGGTGCGACGTACTACTGGTAAGGTACACTAGATCCTAGCTGCGCATGGGTTGTCAAAATACATGTGTCACGGTCTACTCGTAACTATATGATTAAATGGCATGTGATGGTTGTACTTGATAGTGGTGAGTTGTACAATAAGTCCGTACTGATAAGTAGTGATGCAAGTCTGTCATGCAGAGTGACATGCGATAATAGCTGTATAGCTAGAATAAGAGATAAAGTTCATGGTTGTAAACTGAATTGTGGTTGTTTGTTCATCGGGCGGGTACTGATAGTAGTGAGTTGTCAAATGTATTCAACCCGGTACGTAAGATACCAATTACCCGAAGTATGGTCTGTCATGTCTCATGCGTTATCACTGATAAGTGTGAAAAATGACGTCGGTCGATCTAACTCTGAAGTCCTACGTAATAGAGGTGCTAAATAGAGTAGTGTACATGGTCTAGGGTCGTATTAAGCATCCAAGTGGATCAAACCATAGTGCGGCAAAAGCTACTGATGATAGATAGGTATTGGTATGTCATGTGGGGTGGGGGTGACTGAATTAGGTGGTGTGTGCTCTCGCATAAGCAGCTCCAGAGCACGTGGTAACGGGTAGAGCCGCCCATAGAAAACCCCAGAACAGAAAAACCCAAGCCCGGGTTCGCTCTGTCAGCCTGCGTGGAGTCCTTAGTATCGGTCGGCTAGACATAGACGGCGCATCATGGTGATGTCATCAGTAACCGCACAATGAATTTATGACAACTTATGGGAATAAAAAAACCAAACGAATTAGAAATACCAACGTTGCCTTAATGAGCCACTGACTATAACCCAAGTACATACCTGTGCTACGGTCTACTAATATAGTAATCAAGTACGAAAGCCAGTCTTTAGTCACTTCTTAGTTGACGTCATAAGGCGTGATGGAGGTCGCTCAATCGGTCTGTTCCAATGGAAGTCTGGTAATGTGACTGGACCAGGTGGTGGTGTCCGTAACCATGTGTTTCGCCTAACCTGCATGAGGGGAGTGCCTCGCAGCCAATGCGTGTGCAATGAAGGCTGAAGAGTACCTGTAAGGTGCACTTATTGTGTCTGCAGATCAAAGTCAGTGCTGAGTAGTGTATCGAGTGTGCCATCATGCTGGCCTATATCTCACTTCTGTCACCTCCTGCTCCACTCCGTGTTGTGAGTCTGTATCGACGTGATGATGTTATCTCCATGGATTAATACACACACAAAAAAATATCCACAATCGCAATAACAAACATAGAGTCAACAATAGTATGCGCGACGAAACAAATGGACCAAACACTTCGACTATCAATCATGAGCCACCTTGAGAGAGAGGGTATAACAGAAGATAGATGTGTGGGAGTGGGAGGATTGAACAACCACACATCCAATAATACAAAACTCACCTGTATCCAATATGAACTTATGGTGTTTGATCCCATAATCAACAGTTACTGTACCTCGCAACTACCCTTGGGTAACCCCATGACTCATCTAACAAATCAACTATATCCACCTACCGTTCATATAACCCACCCGAGTGACCTTTAACCATCCTCTGTATTTACACTATTACATTCTAAACTCACTTATACGACATAACACCATCATTTGAACACGTCTTCTCTTTGTTAACGCACTCACCACTTGTGTGCTCTTAATCAGCCAAGAACCTAGATGCCCTACTCATCATGACGTGACCGAGCGCACCAGAAACAATTATAACTTCACCCCTATGATCTAGATCTAAGATAGAAATGACATAAATCAGCATGTCAAATATTATAGCCTCAAACACTTTGGAACAGAAAATGGAGTCGTAGTTAGAGCTAGCAATTGTGCCTATTACTGGCAATGAGCAAAGTAATGAAATTGCAAACCATTATAAACGTTCGTTTTTATTTTTATTGTACTGGTTGAATCACGTACCCCTTCGTAGGCAATAAGACTGTAAACCACTATAATATCAATTTCTGTCAATTGTGACGCCATATATTTTTTTTACAATCAATACATATGAGATGGTCTTTCTGAAGGAATTTTACGCAAGGCGCACAAATGAGAGTTGACGTCTTTCGTGTGAGCGGTTACGTATATAGTTATAAGAATGGTAGTGTATGTATTTGTTTTGGACAATCATATTAAAATGCAGTATACGCATGAAATAATTGGGAAACCTACAAAAAATTAGTAAGAAAACAATGCACCGCCATGTTTTCGACGGCCTAGTTATCTCCACTCGACACATAGGACCAATCGTAACGGCAAAAGTTACATGTATAGCTAGCCGTACGTATTTCGTTCTAACATCAGATATGCATCACAGAAATTGATAATGTGAAAATTTCATTCGTCACGTCAGATACGGATAACATTTGTGCAGGAATGGTGTCTATTTAGCTATAGATGAGTTAAAGGTGATTTTCTCCACCTGCTAAACGTATTCAGCGGGAAGATACAAAGAGTTACGTTCCCATCAACCACTGAATACAATCCTGCCCAAACTAACGGATCTTGTGGTAGGTGAATTAGTCACCCATTCAAAGTAAAAAAAAATCCATTTTAGTCACCATAGCGCTTATGCGTAACCCAGAAATATGGTAAAATTCGTTATTTTTATGACATACCGTATATGAATTAATTTTTTACTTGAGCCAATTAGTAATGTCTATTTGAGTCGATATATCCGTAGTTTTTTAGATCTGTCCTGAATCTGTTAGCATGACAAAGCTTATATCTTTAAGACCATAAATGCTTTCGTCACATAAGAAATCAAAATGACATTGGGACTCTATATGAATTAGAAACGGTTAAGCAGCACTGGACTGGAGAAACGTAAGGAAATGTTGTGACAACGTTACCATACCTTCATTTTAATGGGGAGCATAAAAATTTTAATTATCACCCCACTATCCACACACTTCCAAAAATTCATGACACTGTATAGGCTGATGATGAAAAACAATTTTGGGTCAACTCAATTATTGTCCAACTTCACAGGACATCCCGCGGTGCTAGGGAAAAATAACTCTATCTTACAACCAGTGGTGTAAGACAGCTCACATTGCGTTAGACAATAACGTGATGTCATCAATACATGCGACGTACCTGCCACCGCGCATGTAGATGATCATCAATTTGGAGCATAACAACGTTCCTGTGATAAATGGCGCGATGAAAAATCTAAAAACCAAGGGAATCTCATAATTTTTCTACTAAGTATGGGAGAAAAAGAATTAAACATGGTCTTGAAGTGGAACAAGGATATCTCAACCTCGTGGAAAATTTTGGCCGTCAACCCTCGCCAAGGCCTCAGGTTGACATCCAAAAATCTTTCACGAGGTCGAGATACCTTTCCACTCACAGACCCATGTAAGATTCTATTACCTCTACAACAACACTTGACTCGCCTCTATTTCTGTTAGCTTGCTCCTGCCAGCTGATCCGGGGAAACTGTGTTTCTTTTTTACCCCATCCCACTGTCCACAACTGGGCGTAAGTGAGACAGAATATTGTAAACCTAGGAGCAAACGTGGCACACTTGTTCAGAAAAAAAAGTACAAATAATCCAGATCTATAGTCAAATAGCCTGAGTTTTCAAAAATAGAGGTTAAACTTAAACCTTTGTTAATATAATAAATCGAGAACAAATGTAATTTTTCCTTTATTTGACCCCGCCCCTCAGGCCCCCGGGGGGTCAGCCCCATCATTTGTACAACTTTGAATCCCCACCCTATAAGGATGCTACCATTGCATTTTGGGTGCTATCCCATGCTTGGTTTCAGAGAAGAAGTCGTTTATATGGAAATAGCCAAATTGACCCCTTTTGGCCCCGCCCCTCAGGCCCCCGGGGGATCAGCCCCAATGCCATCATTTGAACAATTTTCAGTTAGTAGCCAATAAGGATGCTACCAGTCAAATTTTGTTGAAATCCGACCAGCGGTTATGGCGAAGAAGTCAATTGTTGACGGACGACGGACGACGGACGCTGGGGTATCCCATAAGCTCACCTCGGTCCTTTGGACCAGGTGAGCTAACAAGTAGCGATTTATAGAATTAAACTATAATTCCCATATTGGGCCCCGCCTCTCCTTCCCCCAGGGGGGGTCAGAGCCAAAATTCATACAAGTTCTTTTCCCCTTCCCCCAAGGATGTTTGTGGCCAAATTTGGTGACATTCCATGCAGAACTGTAGGACAAGTAGCGATTTATAGGATTTACCTATAATTCCCATATTGGGCCCCGCCTCTCTTGCCCTCCGGGGGGTCAGGGACAAAATTTATACAAATTCTGTTCCCTTCCTCCAATGATGTTTGTGGCCAAATTTGGTTACATTCTATGTAGAACTCTAGGACAAGTAGCGATTTATAGGATTTACCTCAAATTCCACTATTGGGCCCCATCCCTTCTGCCCCCCGGGGGTCAGAACCAAAATTTATACAAGTTCTGTTCCCCTTCATCCATGGATGTGACGGACGGACAGACGAAAGGACGACGGATGCCGCACCATGACATAAGCTCACCGGCCCTTTGGGCCAGGTGAGCTAATAATGTTATCTCACACTAACGTCAGCTTTTTCATTCCGCTGTGATCAATGGAATGTTGTTATGCGTCAAAATTATTGTCTAGCATGTGTGAGCTAAAAGATAGAGCTATCTTTTCCCTAGCAACGGCAGGATAACCTTGTGAAGTATGGGAGAAATACTAGTCCTGCAGAAACGTTATTGGGTATCATGTGGTATGTGAAATATTATGACAGAAGGAACAGCAAAAAATATCCCAGAAATATCTTGACACCTATCATAGAATACTCTATGTTAGCCCACTGTAAGAATGTTCTTTTCTCATTTTTTTTCTAATTCGAAATATTTCATTATACATGTATAGGGAAACATGACAACCATATAAAATATAGCTATAAAAATCTTTTATCTTTAAAGGCTCACTATCATTCCGAAACAAATTTTCATTTTTAAAATTGGAATGTAAAACGAGAATGATAATTTTGTAGAGACGGAAAAATTATTAGCTTATCATTAATATTTCACCTTCTGAACAATTCAATTTAATAATTAATCTAAATGTTAATTTTAATAACGCTGGTCGTATTATGTTTTCCGCCATCATCGTAATCACCAAGCATTAGTTGACTATCACTGCCAGACGGCCAAACAGCGAAATGAATTTTCAATGTAAACATAGTTTCACAGGAAATCTTGCGTTTGTTTGGCATTGTAATCTCATCTTAGGCCATCAATATATATTTTCTCTATGTTACTAATGTTTTTAAGATTTTATTTTTTTGTTTTAGAAGGTAGTTGGGGCCTCCTTAAAAGTATATAGCTTAATTTTGTTTTATTGAATAACCATAAAAGTTACAAAGAAAATTAGAAACAAGGAGCAAAGGGCTTTACAAAACACAGAAATTAAAGAATACAGTCTCCTTTCATTGTTTCTGCCGCACTAATATAGCCGGATGATTTCGTTTTTATGTTAACCATGCTGTTTGATGCGACGCATTCCCTCTATAAGAATATGTTCTATTGGGGCGCGTTAGCGCCCGCCCATAGCGCCCCCACTAATTGAATTATTCCTGTAGAGGAAATTGTCTCCATACAAGCCATGGTTAACATAAAAAAGAAACCAAATCCCTATATTTACACGTTCACCACGACTTTATATAGATATTTATATACAATAAATCGTCATGAAAGTGACGTATTATTCAATAAAAGTTCAGTCAAAAAGTGGGAGGGGCTTACTCCACTTGAACAGCGAAGATGCACGCTTACACGTAAGGTAGAATTATTAATCCGCGACGCACAAAAAAAGTATCATATTTTAGTGTAAAAATAAACAATGACAAACAAAGTAAATTTCAGAGATAATTAATTAATCAGATCAGAACCTTAAAATATATTATTCACATTTGATATAAAAGCTAATATATAGCGTTCTAATAACATAACAGTATTTTGTCTCCGGCCCACATGTGTGAACTCGTGGCCGTGCATCAAAGACAAGGGCGCAGGTCTCAGCCACCCGCCTAATTACGCTTACACCACTGGAGTTTTTCCGCAAGTGTCCCAAAGCCACCAGAGTTCAAGAAGCTAACGAACACAGCGGTACGCTTATCTTCTTCACACATCTACGGTAATCGTACAGTGCCCCTTTATCGTCCACACGCCCAAAAAAAAAAAAAAAATAGATATAAAAATAAAAAAAGATAAAAACAAAAATAACAATAAACAAAGAAAAACATCAGGAGAGTATTATCAGCAACAAAAAATCACCAGCGACCAAAACGTAAGCCTTGCTGTAATCGCGCCACTCCCCCCCAGCGCGAGTAATCCACCCGGACCCAAAACCAGCCCAGCCCATTGTCTACTGACTTCACGGCAGCTCTTTGGACCTAATCGAACCTCTCCAATCCGAGCGCGAGGCAGAGCATTATCAATCGGGGAATTACTGATACAAAAAAAAAAAAGAAACAACAAAACACGGACTCCAGACAGGACCAGCCCTGGAAGCGAGAGCTACGCAACATAGTCTATTGTTCGACGAAGAAAAATACTAACAAAATCAAAACCCACCACCCCAAAAAGAAAAACAACAAAGAAACGGAGAACCACGCAAAAGAGAGAACATGGAAAAAAAAAAAAACAAAGAAAAACAAAAAATCAGAGAAACAAAAAAAAAAAATAGAAAAAAATGCACTAAACAGATAATTGTTGAGACTGTCGTCTACTTTTTGATGATATCTTGCATGTTGATTATATAATCTACGCCTAGATCCATATCGCCATCGATAGATGAAACAAATTCACTTGTGTTCGATGGATACAATGTATTTGTGGTGACGCGGAACTGTCAACACGTGGATTATTAGCGGTGCATGTTTTATAATACACATGATTAAATACTCAAAGAACAAAGACAAGAGGATATGTTTATAACTGACCTCTATCAGAGGGTCTCACACCCGTCCACCCCAAAGGCTCGATCGTAGGACGAACATAGGCACAGAGGTAATGTTTACATTTGACACCCATCATTTTTAACAAAAATGAAAGCACGTCGCCCCGGTCGGGATATTTTTCCGTTTCTTTATACAATTGTTAATTTAAAAATTGTTTGAATCATATATAAATATAAAACATGTATATATTGTTTACATTTTTCCAAAATTCTATGAAAAACAACAATATACACGTAATGTTGCGTCAAAATGTAAACAAAGCCATGTGTTTCTTTTAAAAAAAAGTAGTCCTTTTACGTTGCACAGAACATTTTCATACGCAAGTTCAAAGTTCAATGTTACCATGCAGTTATGGTAAACAAAATCGGCTAGTAATAGTGTATAGTGACCAAGCCTAGCAAGTGTAAATATAATGATATATGCCTACCCATTTCTACACCCTAGCCAGGAATACTTACCTCTGTATCGTTTACATACAGTCTGTACCTGTCTGTAAGTCCTATAACAACTTCCTGTAAATCAAAGATCAGAAAGCATATTTCTATTGTTTAAAAAACCTGTAACTGTCTGTAAGAACAACTTCCTGTAAATCAAAGATCATAAAACATATTTATCTATTGTTCCATACAATTGGAAATAACATTCAGCCTGTACCTGTCTGTAAGATCAACTTCCTGTAAATCAAAGAGCAGGAAGCATATTTATCTATTGTTCCACACAATTAGAGATTCAAGCAATTTATGCGCCAGATATTTTGTACAAAAATTAACCCTTTGCCTTTCTGTATATTGATGATAGCGATATGTTTCCTGGTTGCATGAAATCATAACTGTGCTAATGTATTGAAGATTGTGCTTGTGCTAAAATTAGATTGTGTCAAAATAATTACATTCAAAATAATAATTACGTTTACAATCATAATTACATTTACGATAATCATTATATTTACTGTGCAGAAATGAAGCCATGGAG
Organism: Argopecten irradians irradians; assembly: GCA_004382745.1. Taxonomy (NCBI): domain Eukaryota; kingdom Metazoa; phylum Mollusca; class Bivalvia; order Pectinida; family Pectinidae; genus Argopecten; species Argopecten irradians. The sequence continues at coordinate 1,949,288 of SAYR01028201.1, read as the reverse complement.
TGGTGACTTGATGAGCATGTATTCATGAATATTTTGATTTGGCTTGATTAGTTTTAATGTTCTCTTAACAGCCAGGGTCATTTAAGAATGTACCAGGTTTGGATATAGGAAAGACAGAGTACCCGGAGAAAAACCATTTCCCAGCAATGTGGGCAACTGCCCCACATGGGATTCCAACTCACCTCCCAGAGGTGGGGGGGCTTGTGGTAATATGTCGGAACATCTCAACCACTTAGCTGCTGCAACTCAGATATAGAATGGATGTTTCCTTATACAGTTTTTAACCACATTATTCCCATTTAGAATTTAAGACAATTGCTACTACAGAGATTATCATAAGGTATTTACCTCCCCTCCAATATCACAGATACACATATAAGGACAGGGCATAGGAAAAGACAACTCTGCTCCTGACTTCGTCTCCCATGGCAACACAAGGTCACAACCTGTAAACAATAACATTCATCATTTAAAATGTAATTTATGAGTAATAATCATATTTTTCTCAATGACTTTGCTTAAATTTGTCAAGTTATTCAAATTTCGAAGTATCAGTATGTAAACTTTATCATTTGGTAATTTAAAAATTTTGCCTGAAGCATACAGTGTATTAGAAAAGTTAACTTATATTTGCATTTAAATCATTTTCAGTAACTGTACATCTGCTGAAAAGGTTTTAGAAATAGAAATTGAGCCTAAGATAATTAATAAGATGCTGTTTTGCAGGATACCTGAATCAAACTTGAGAAGTGAACCATTACACAGCTGTATGGCTACGGATCCAGTCTCAGCGTTCACAGCCATCTTGTATACAAAGCTCTCTATATCAATACTGGTCCTGTAAATTAAACCATTGATTTTTTTCAAAACAAATTATTGTTTACAATGCATCTAGTCTCCTCTCTGGTCAAGTGTAAACTAGGAATGTCTGGAAGTCTTGAAGAAATCCTCCCCCCCTATTCCCTCGACCCACCTTATTCTCCATCTATATACCATTGGACAGGGCACAACGGGACATATACAGCCATTGGAAATAAGCAATTTAAAAAGCATTTACAAATCTTAAATAAACAAATTCAATATCATGGAAAATCTCAACAAAGGACGAAAACAACTTTTAATTCTAAGGTAAGCCTGGTATGTTTTTTCAGAGAGCCAGATGGCTGAAATGAGAAAATTGGCTGAAAAATACAATAAAGCCAGTTATATTTATTTTCATAAATTTTTGGGAAATTGTAATTCTCACAAACTTTGATTGCCAACATACAGTGTATTGAGAAACAGTTGATACATACCAAACCTAGGATGACTTACACTCTATAGCTGATCTGGAGTGGTCCTGATAGCCTACCAAACCTAGGACGACTTACACTCTATAGCTGATCTGGAGTGGTCCTGATAGCCTACCAAACCAAGCACGACATAAAAAATGAAACCCGCTAAAATTTGATTTCCTCCTTTTGACCCATGGAAATGACCAGTGCTACACAGTATTTCTCTAGCTAAGATCGACTTGAAGGATTTTTTGTCATACCTTTGACAGATCAGATAAACAGGTGTGGAGAAACTTACTTGAGAGTCAGATGGGGTTTGTCACTGTCGAGATTGAGCTCAGCACAATGAAGCACAGAGTTCTGGGCATGACTCATATCTTGGGTACAGAACATCAAAAGGTCGGAGGTCATCCACACACAGTGCTGAATGGCTATAGGTACTTTCTGTCTTTCCAATGGTAAGCCTTCAATTCTTGTAAATGAATTAAATGGGGAAAATAAATCACCATCTTTTGTATGGAGTTCAAGGAAACCGTTTGACATTTTTTATACTGTCAGTAAACCATGTTATTTTCACGTATACCATATTTTGTATCTTATTATTTTTTGACATATTCACGTTATATGCCGTAATGCATAAATTGAAATTGCGAATACACATATTTGCAATCAAATACTATTACTGGCATAGAAATTTATTTATGAAACATCTGAATTTGCATTCAAGTTCTTTTATTAAAATATTTGTAAATCTATATTTCCCAAAAATAATTTGTGGTTTACAGTAGGTAAAATGATAACATATAATGTGTATGAGAATAAAAGGACACAAAACGAATGAATAGCTGTAGCCAAAGTTTTGATATTTTGATAAAATTAGAATTTAATGTAATATAGTAATATCTAAACTTAAAACTTGACTTTTGACAATAAAGCAGACAATATTGACAGTTTGATTGTGATTTTATTTTACACACTGAATCTAAAAATATACTTTCAGCATTAGTTTCATAAATGCAACTGGAATTTCTTTCATTTATCTTTCTTTTTTTTAAATAAATTAATATTTGCTACTAAATATAACAAAGGCCTAACTAGGTTTTCTGTGGCTTAAATAAATTTTCTACCTAAGGTAATGGACGTCTATATATATGTACGTGTAGATTCAAGGCCTTGATCATGCATGAACATTGCTGTTTTGGGGACTTGATCACACACATGCACATGTATTGCTTCTGTTACGTAACAGAAGTGGTTAAATTCACAAATCAAATGCTTACATTTACGGCTAATTCATTGGAAAAATTATTGGCAAAACATATGCTTTTCCTTCAGCTTTCCTGCCTTACATCACTTATACCAGGTACAAATTAGTACTCAAACTGAATTATACAGATCTCAACTCTGATAGTTTGAAACCACATTTTTATCTTGAAGCTTAATTTCGGATAATTTAGACTGATCCATCAATATTTATTTAATTTTGTTTGAACAGAAGGTTTTAATTATACACATCCACACACACAACACGTATACTACACAGGGGAGCTAGGCCATCCTTATATTAGACCCAAAAAGCACCTAGGGCACTATGAAATTGAAATAAAATGAAGGGGCACTTAATATGAATCAATATAAAAAAAGAAATCAGATAGAGAAATCTACAAACTGTTTTCAAAATCTCACTTTGTATTTGATTCAGCGTAAGTGAAATGGAGGCCACAAAAATGAAGAGGGATGCTTATAAGGACGAAGGCACTTATTGGGTCAAATACAGTATGTCTTCTTTCATATGAGACTTAAGGATATACAGTATAACTTGTCTAAACCGGATGTGAATGGGACCAGTCAATTTGTTCGGTTAATACAGGTGTCCGGTTTATAGAGGATAGCACCTTATCACAATATGTTCACATGGAAATCATCAGAAGATTTTTTTTTATTACAGCACAAACATTTATTCTCATATATGTACATGGTAGAATACAGAATTCCATCCTACGTTTTCTTGGTTTCTGAGGTGTACATGTACGATCCATTTCTCTCGGTGTGCTACATTCAAATGAACTCTAAGAAGTTATGTGTATGTTTTATTGTTAGAATTGACCGTGAAAAATATTCACAAATACAATGTAACAAAACCGTCGAATGAAAAGTTGTCACTATCTAGCCCTTAGTATACTGGTACAGGTAAATCCCCTTCGGCGCCTCATGATCAGTCCCATGTTGTGAAAACATTGTTGCCGGTTTTCCCAAGTTGATTTTACAAAGAAAGGTATAGTAACATTACCTAGACAGTTCTGGTTTTCAGAATATGCAGGTTCCGGATTATGCAGGTTTTGGGTACTATAGTTTATTAAGAAATTTGCCGGGACCAAACAAATTAATCGGTATAGACAAGTTTCCGGTTTATACAGGGTTCGGTTTAGACAAGTTATACTGTAGTTACAACTTAAAATTGAGACCAATTATTAGACCAAGGGAACCCTGAAGTATATTTGTTACCCTTACCTGTAGATTCCTTTTAAATGAGGTGTTTGACAGCACAAGGTAAATCCTTCACCTAATGAGGCATCAAACTTGACTGTGCTGTCCCTTGGTAAGTTCTTGTCCTCAGATTCTGGAGCTAGTAAGTATTAAGTATATAAAACAATTAGTTTGCCTTTGTGATGTCAACGCAATAAAATAATTCTAAACAACTGAATTCTTTCTTGAAAAAATAGGACAAAACAAATCAAACATTGCTCTGCCAAGTGGACATGGAAATCACAACCATCAAGAAAGATTTGGTCGGCAGGACAAAACAATTCAAACATTGCTCTGCCAAGTGGACAGGGATATCCGCAACATCAAAAAAGATTTTGGTCGGTAGGACAAAACAAATCAAACATTGCTCTGCCAAGTGGACAGGGATATCCGCAACATCAAGAAAGATTTTGGTCGCCAGGACAAAACAAATCAAACATTGCTCTGCCAAGTGGACAGGGATATCCCAACCATCAAGAAAGATTTTGGTCGCCAGGACAAAACAAATCAAACATTGCTCTGCCAAGTAGACAGGGATATCCGCAACATCAAGAAAGATTTTGGTCGCCAGGACAAAACGAATCAAACATTGCTCTGCCAAGTGGACAGGGATATCCGCAACATCAAAAAAGATTTTGGTCGCCAGGACAAAACGAATCAAACATTGCTCTGCCAAGTGGACAGGGATATCGCAACCATCAAGAAAGATTTGGTCGAGGACAAAAAAATTCAAACATTGCTCTGCCAAGTGGACAGGGATATCCGCAACATCAAAAAAGATTTTGGTCGGTAGCGACAAAACAAATCAAACATTGCTCTGCCAAGTGGACAGGGATATCCGCAACATCAAAAAGATTTTGGTCGCCGAGACAAAACAAATCAAACATTGCTCTGCCAAGTGGACAGGGATATCCGCAACATCAAAAAAATTTTGGTCGTAGGACAAAACAAATCAAACATTGGCTCTGCCAAGTGGACAGGGATATTGCAACATCAAGAAAGATTTTGGTCGCCAGGACAAAACAAATCAAACATTGCTCTGCCAAGTGGACAGGGATATCCGCAACATCAAAAAAGATTTTGGTCGGTAGGACAAAACAAATCAAACATTGCTCTGCCAAGTGGACAGGGATATCCGCAACATCAAAAAAGATTTTGGTCGGTAGGACAAAACAAATCAAACATTGCTCTGCCAAGTGGACAGGGATATTGCAACATCAAAAAAGATTTTGGTCGCCAGGACAAAACAAATCAAAGATTGCTCTGCCAAGTGGACAGGGATTTGTAACCATCAAGAAAGATTTTGGTCGGCAGGAAAAACAAATCATACATTGCTCTGCCAAGTGGACAGGGATATCCCAACCATCAAGAAAGATTTTGGTTGGCAACCTTCTACTTTCTATTATTTCATCACAGAGGCATATAAAAGGAACGGTCACACTCATTTCTTGCACAATTTGATTTTAAGGATATTCATACAAACTACACTAACTAAATGTGTACACAGCCACTCGGCCATCCACCAATACCACGGCCAAGTCATTGGGGTTGCCTTGAATGCAGAAGGTTACATAGTTGACAGGGCACGGAAGTTGTAGATAGTAGGCCGACATCGGAGGGGGAGTCACCATATCTCTCATAGGAGTCATCAAAACTCGGTCTGTAAAATAACAGATCAGCACATAGATCAATTTACACAAATATTATCCTATTCACCCCTATAGAAACATTAAGATTGCTCTAGTTCAAAGGCTGGACTAGTCCATTTTGAAATTTTAGGGCTGAATGAGTCAATATTAATACATGCGATTTTAAACACATTGAAATAATACTATGAAAGTACTAACACTTTTTATTCAAAATCTTCTACAAAAAATGTATCTATGGATCATATATTAAAGATTTTGGAAACAAGCTAAAAAATCTATCCTGCATATGGTTTGGAATACAAGTTCTTATTGGAATATTTGAACTGTACAAAACTTAAACATGTGAGAACTCATTATTATTAAATAATGATGAATGCATGACATTACAGTGAACTCACTTAATTTGGAATCAGATATATTAAAACACTGCCTAATTTAAAATGGAACCCTGCAATCATTGTTTTTCCTTGGTTAGATTAAAATCTGGATAATTTAAAGAGATTTTCCATTCTCTGCAGCAGAGGAAAAGGTGGATTGTAAAACCTGAATAGTGAAGAGTTGCACTGTTACCTCCATCAATGACAGCTACTAAAGCTTGGTTGTCCTTGGATACGCCTGTACTAAAGTGGGTGGCCCAGGACCATGTATACTGTAGATATCTCCCTCCAGAACACATTATATGGAGACGATATGCATGTTCAGGGTCCCAAACAACTGATACAATGCTATCTTCTGCTGTGCCGTCAAAGTGGAGGCTTTGTTTCAGATACCAGTGGTAGTTGTTCATAGTCCATAGTTGAACTGCAAGGGGGAATATACAGACATTACTTAAAGATGCTCCACTGCCGACAGAGCATAAATGATTTTCATCATTTGAACAATAATTGGTGTTTTATCGTGTATATAAATGCCTAATTAACACAAAAAATAACACAAAATAATGTATGTCGCCTTTGGTGCATGCGCAATCATTACTTCATTCTATATAAGATATAGTGCCAAGGAATTTTTTCGGGATGCAATTAATTATTTTTTCTATTTTTAACTTGAAGTAAAATTAGAAGCTCAAACTTTTCAATGGTGGTAATGGTGTAAAGTAAGTAATTTTTGTAACTGAAGAAAAATATTAAATCGTCTGTTCCTGTTTTTGATAGTGAAAAAATACCATTTGTCAGAGGTGGAGCATCTTTAAATACATTAAAGGTATAAATTGGTTTACAATAAGAATGTGTAAAATATTCTTTATGATATTCCGGATCCATTTATTTCATCTACTATAAAAAACTTTATATGTGCATATATGTACTATACTTTCGATGTTAAAATACTATCTCAGGCTAATAATTCTAATCAAGTTTGACTCATTTCCCACGAAATACGATCACATAATGCTGAAAAATTAGTTTTTCCTATGTAATTTGACTCCCTCTCTAAGGGAAAATCTAAGACCCCAGGGCCATGAAATTCACAATTTTGTTTTTGTTAAAGGCATTATGAGCCTTCTATCTATGAAGAGTATTTTGTTCTGCCACATCTACAAGTTGAGAAGAAGATATTTGAAATTTTAGCCAATTTGTTCTTTATTGGCCTCTCCCACAGCCCTCCGGGGACTGAGAGCCATATATTCAATTGACCATATAAGGTTTGTGCAAAATTTTATTGAATTTGATTCAGCAGTTTTGGAGAAGAAGTCGAGAATGTAAATTGTCTACAGATACAGGATGCACAACGACGCACAAAGAGCGATTAAAATAGGTCACTTGAGAGAAGTCATCTCAGTTGATCTAAAAATGGTTTAACTAGCTATTGACCAAGGAAAACCTACAAATGAAATATGAGAAATAGTTTCGGAAGAATAGTAGTAACAAAATTTGTTTATGGATGGACAAATGGATAACAGACTCAGGACAAAAGGCAATTTGATTAGGCCACCATCTGACGATAGGCCAGAAGCAGTTGTATGATACTGACGCGATTGATTAACCATGAAGGGTATAACAAGTGTACCATATGTCCGAGGTGTGGTGTGACCCTCTGAATCTTTAACCAGGTCCTTCAGTCTCACCATCAGTACAGACGAGTCCAGATTCCAGCACATCTCTGTCACCTGTCACAAAATTACAAGTAAAAAAATCAAGATTCCAGCACATCTCTGTCACCTGTCACAAAATTACATGTAAAAAAAATCAAGATTCCAGCACATCTCTGTCACCGGTCACAAAATAACACGTTAAAAAAAATCAAAAATTAGTAATGACTGTAAGGCGTAAATACCCTGGCCTCCATACAACATGGGAATATGATGACACAGATATTGGGAAACACACTATATATATAACCTCCTCTTCATAGTAGGGAAAAAGCAAAATATATTTATCTCGACAAAGTTAACTTGTATGGTCTGTGACGGTACTGTGGCTATATTTTTGGCATAGAAAAAGTCTTAAAGTGTTCTACATATTTTTCTCCACCTCTCTAAGTTTTTTGTTAAGACTTTTGTGAAGCTCGTTTTCGTAAAGTTATTAAACAATTAAGTTTAAATATTGATTTTTGACATGTACTTGTATAAAATAGCTCAGAAGTCTCTGAATTGTTCCGATCTATTCCGATCTGTAAGGGTATTGCCGATGTTGGCCAAGTGTAACGACTCAGTAGGTCATGTGATGCAACTCGGTTTTCCAATATTATCCGAATGTTTGAAGCATGGCGGTGACTGTGACGGTTCTTTCAAAACGAGTAATAGTTCATGTGACATTTACCATCATGTCAATAGTATATTGGTTCTTTTATGGATCTGAACCATCATATATAAGTATCCATACTCACATGTTGTTTGTTTTATGACAGTTTGTGATGGTGAAAATTACAAGAAATAAAACTTTAAAGAAGAAAATATAACAAGTTTTATTTGATATTGATCCCAACAAATATACTGTATTATATTTTAGTCCAATAGAAATATCTGTGTGTCTTGATGAAGTGGATTGCCTGGAATGTGACAATCTTTTTAGTACACACAGTTAGAGATACTTCTTTGTCTCATCTTTGTGACTCTTTCACCCCTGTAGACACATTAAGACTCTTCTAAATCAAAGACTAGACCAGTCCATTATGAAATTTAAGGGGTAAAGGAGTTAACTCAGTTACATCATATAACATTTTGATGCTTAATACAGTCCCTTTTCTTTCACTTTACAAATTAGTTTTTGTCATAATTCCCTCCTATATCTGGGTTGTATACCTGTACATCGTTAACTCCAAAAGGAAGAGTGAATTCTCCGTGTCTCAGTCCATTCTTCTCAAAAAAGATCACTTCGTGTTTGTTAGGCCTTCTCATAGTGCTGGCAATCAGATTTCCAGACGGTCTGAAATATGACCATCAGAATAAAATCACAAACGCAATGTTAAGGGTTACCTTCATAAATCAAATACTGAAGAACTAAGAAATCTGAAATTGTCACTATTAAGACACTCTCTATAAATCCTCAGAAAATCTTCTTTATTCAACAGCTAGAATTTCAATAATACATCAGCATCAAACCATTATCATCTGCTCTTCTGTAACTTTGGTTTTAATTAAAAATCGCAATAAGCCAGGATTATCTAAGGACATGTGCAATTGTTAAGCAAGAGAAGGAAATTTGGAGTACCCAGAGAAAAACCATACCAAGAGGTGGAGGGCTAGCGGTAAAATGTCTCTTCATCTTTACCAATCGGCTACTGTTAATATATTTTCAAATGTGTCTTTCATCTAGCTTATAATTCCAATTTACAAATCCATATTTTTTCTGCAAAAATTTATATTATGAGGGGTTTGGGTTTGTTTAGTTTAACGTCCTATTAACAGCCAGAGTCATGTAAGGACGTGCCAGGTTTGTTGGTGGAGGAAAGCCGGAGTACCCGGAGAAAAACCACCGGTCAGCGGTCAGTACCTGGCAACTGCCCCACATGGGATTCGAACCCGCATCCCAGAGGTTATGAGGCACATTTGATTAAAGAAACAAAATTAACAAACCACTTCTGTAATATCTACTACAACCAAAATCTACAATTATTAGCTAGTAATTATATTTCATAATCAATATGCATCTATTACCTCCATGCTAGAGCTTGTTCCACTCCGTCCACATTTTCACTGGTCGACTGGTGCTCACATTCTCTGTTCCAGACTCTTAGTTTCCGGGCACCTGGTAAACATATATTAAATTCAACAACTTATTGTTGTTGATATCCAAAAGACAACTGCAAGAAGTCACAATGCATGGCAATATTCCCTGTACTCGCTGTAGTTATTTGGTGCTGATGTCCATGTTTCCATGGAAACAGAAAAATTTTTAATGAAAATAAAATATCACAAATGTAGTAAAAGGCACAATTGGATCACTTGCTTGAAATATACAGAAAATTTTGTGGAGTTGAGTTGATCAACCCTATATAACTTTACCTGTATCTGGACTTATGGTGCTGACCACAAAAAGCTGACCATCGCCTCGCCAACTGACCCTTGGTAACCGGTCATCCCATGGTAACGCTGGCTTTACCTCCTGTTAACATATTACATTGAAATATTTCTGAACTACATAGTATGTTTCTTTGTACCTGTATCCTTCTTTTGTTATTCAGACAGCCTTGGTGCCAGAAAGAAGATATAACTGACACCCTTATGGATTAGTCTAAGATAGGAAATGACATAAGATTAGCTGCAAATATTTAGCTCAAAAGACTTTTTGACAGAAAATGGTGTCGTATTTAGAGCTACAATTGGTGCCTATTACTGCTAATGGAGCAAAGTAATGAATATGCAAACCATTATAAAACGTTCGTTTTTATTTTTATTGTACTTGTTTGATATCACTTACCTTCTAGGCAATAAAACTGAACCACATAAAATATCAAATTCTCATTGAGGCATTATTTTTTTTTTACATAATACATATGAAGGTCTTTCTGAAGGGAATTTATACGGCAAGTCCACAAATTGTGAGTTTGACGTCTTGTGAGCGGTACGGTAGATATTAAGAATGGTAGTTATGTTTGTTTTGGACAATCATATGTAAATGCATGTATACGCATGAAATAATTGGAAACCTACAAAAAAGTAAAGAAAACAATGCCCGCGTTTTCGGAGGCAGTACTCCACTACGACACATAGGGACCAATTCGTAACTGGCCAAAAGGTACATGTATAGTAGGCCGGGTACGTATATTCGTTCTAACATCAGATATGCATCACAGAAATTGATAATGGGAATAATTCACGTACCACGTGATACTGATAACATTTGTGCAGGACTGGTGTTTCTATTGGTGATAGAATGACGTTTAAAGGTGATGTCCCACGCTAACGTTATTTCAGCGGGAAGATTACAAAGAGTTACGTTCCATCACCACTGGAGATACAAGTCCTGCACAAACGTTATCGGGTATCGTGTGGTAGGTGAATTAGTCCCATTCAAAGTAAAAAAAAAATCCATTTTAGGTCACAAAGCGCTTATGCGTAACAGAATATATGGTAAAATTCGTTATTTTTATGACTATACCTGTAGTATGTAATTAATTTTTTCTTGACCAATCATAATGTCTATTTGGTCAGATATCGTAGTTTTTAGATCTGTCTGAATTTCTGTATAGAAAAGCTTTATATCTTTAAGACATAAATGCTTTCGTCTACATAAGAAATCAAAATGGGACATGGGACTCTATATGATAGAACGGTGTGAAGCAAGACTGGACTGGAGGAAACGTAAGGAAATGGTGACACTACATACCTTCTCTTTTTAATGGGGAGAGCATAAAAAAGTAATGTTACACAGCACACACTTCAAAATCTATACACTGTATAGCTGATGATGAAAATCAATTTTGGGTCAACATCAATTATTGTCCCATACTTCACAGGGACATCCCGCGGTTGCTAGGGAAAAGATAACTCTATCTTACACAGTGGGGTGTAAGACAGCTCACATGCGTTAGACAATAACGTGATGTCATCAATACATGCGGCGTACCTGCACCGCGCATTGTAGATGACGTCATCAATTTTGACATAACAACGTTCCTGTGATAATGGCGCGATGAAAAAGCTAAAAACCAAGTGGAATCTCATAATTTTTTCTACTAAGTATGGGAGAAAAAGAATTAAACATGGGTCTGTGAAGTGGACAAGGATATCTCAACCCTCGTGAAAGATTTTGGCCGTCAACCCTCGCCAAGCCTCAGGTTGACATGCCAAAATCTTTCACGAGGGTCGAGATATCCTTGTCCACTTCACAGACCCATGTAAGATTCTATTACTCTACAACAAACACTTGACTCGCCTCAGATTTCTGTTTAGCTGCTTCCTTGCCAGCTGATCCGTGGAACTGTGTTTCTTTTTTACCCCATCCCACTGTCACAAACTGGGCTGTAAGTGAGAACAGAATTTGTAAACCTATGTGACAAACGTGGCACACTTTGTTCAGAAAAAATAAGTACAAATAATCCATAATCTATAGTCAATAGCTGATGTTTCAAAATGAGTTAATTTACCTGGTAATTTAATATCAACATGTTATTTTTCCTTTTTTGATATGCCTACTGTATTATATAGAAGTCAATGTATCATAAACATCATTCTTCTTGACTTTTACACAGACCTACAGTAGGTCAAGCATCTAAAGATGAAAATGAGATCTTCAGTTGTGAGGAAGTTGTGGCAACTCCTAATTCTTATAGTTTGTGTTTCTTAATAAGCTGAGAAATAAACTGGTCTGTGCAATTGTGGTCTTGTCTTTGAAAAGACATTTGAGTATATGCGATAAGTAATGGAGGTAGAGGAGGAAATTAACCAAAAATTATGACATGCAAGAGGAGAAACAAACACAAAATAACTGAATTTTAGTCTACCATATGCTTGTAAACATACCTTCTCCAAAGTTCTCCGGATGAAGAGAACTCTCTGTGATAGGGTCAAACTCTCTGGTCATCATTATAAAAGTATTTTGTCCTGTATAATCAAATAAATAAACAATGTATATTCATGCTATTATTGCCTTTGTTAATATAAAAGAGAGAGAAAAAATAGTAAAGAATTGATCGATGGAGATACTTTACTTGCAATGTGCTACTTACAGAGGAATTTCAATGGCATATGACTATATTTTTTTCTTCAAATTACTGTATATTTTCTTGGTAGTAATAAAACATTTTCAATGCCATTGATCTGGCAGTAGAAGTTTAGTTTCAATATGTTTTGTGTTTTGATTAACTTTTTCTCTTTTTCTGGCACAAATGAAAACACTATCGTATTACAACAAGAAGTTTAGCTTCTCACTGGTTGTATCCACTTTTATATTTTGAGTAAATCTATTCATACAGTGTTGTATGAATCTTAGTTAATCTTGGCAGATACTGCTTTATCACCAACAGAATATAAGCTATTATCAAGTAGTGTAATTCATGTAGTGTGATTTATACAATACATACCTGTCGTGAGTATGAGAAGTTCAAGGTCAGGACTCCAGGTCATTGAGGTCAAACCACTCTCTACACTTCCAACACATTCTAGCTGTGAGTTAATGATTTTATCATTAAATAGATGAACAGTACTAAATCAGTCAATGCCACACACACACAGGTATTTATAACAAGTACAGGAAAACATTGTATATGTTTCAATGATAGGATTTTAAAGTGCAAAAGTAATTTGATGGGGAATCACTATACTCTAATTGCATACACATTACTGTGACAAGGTTATTCCGAATTTGCATATTACAGAGTTATCTGCACTTGCAGGTAGGTAGTGATTGTGACGTCAAGTGTTTGCGAGTGTAACGTCATACTTTTCGGAGAAAACAATGTGAATTGCGCTCACAAAACAATGACGTAACAATCGATATCTACCCGCAAGGGAGCTAACTCTGTAATATGCAAAGACCGAATATGCCCCAACACCAGATTTCCAGCCACTGTACCTGTCCCATGGTCACATGCCACATCACTAGATTTCCACTACTGGTAGCCGCACACACAGCCTGCTGGTCAGCCAGATACTGTATGCCCACAACACTACCAGTGCCATCTCCTGGTACAAATTCATCATCAACAAGAGACACTATTCCTGTCAACTGAAAAATAATTATGAAAAAAACCACAAATGCCACCGTAAACCATAATGTCATGATGACACTTCTCCAAATAATGTTGGTATGGTTAAGAGCTGGAAAAATCAGTAGGAACTTATTGTGTATATTTGTAAATATTTTAAAAGCAAAATTGTAATATATTTGAATTAGTACGATATGTTCTAAATATATGTACTATACCTGTCCAGTGTTTGGGTCAAGTCCAGCCAAATGTGTTGATGTTGCACAGTAAACTGTTCCTGTGTCACAGTCTACACTTGTACAGTTTGCTCCACATATTTCACTCAAGGGAGACAACTCAATAAGGTTAAGCAGTTCCAGGTTCCTCATCTTTTTTTGTTTTTATCTGTAACCGAACATTTGAAATAATATTGGAGTATAAAATAAAGTGTGGGGTTTTCTCTTCTTTAGTCTTTTCTTTGATTGATTTTTTTTTTATTTTCTGACTTAAAAAGACTCTAGCCGTGCGTCCCATTTGCGGATTCCTACCAGTTGTACTAAAGTGGAACACGTTTTAATTTTTTTCATAATGGCAGCACCCATATTAAAGATACCCTTCGAATAAAAAAGCCAAGTATGTTTTATATTTAAAATAGAATGAATATAAAAGTGATACCAAAACAGTTTCGGCATACAATGAAAAAAATAATCCAAGTAATTTCATAGGGTATATGTACTCTCTGTTTTGTTATCAACAAAAAAAACATTCCGGTGACAAACGAAAAATCTTGGGTCCACAATCTTGGATACAAGTGGTACACTTCTCAAACAAACCACTTATACCGGTACAGTTCTACTGGTATAGTGTGTTCCATTTGAGTTACAGCAGATTTGTATCGATACAACTGGTAGGAATCCGCAAATGGAATGCATTATTTAATTATGTTTTTATTTCATGAAACTCATAAACACAAAACAAGGAGCTAGAAGGATTCGTCACTGTCTCTTTACACTACTAAACACCATGCGAGACGCCTATGAACCGGGAATAAAAACCATTTTCTCAACACAAAAAAATTTTCTTATCGAGTCAAACGAAACAACAATGTAAAGTTAATTAAATTTCACAGCGTTTAGTACTTGCTTTAAGGACCAAAGATTTAGAAAAAATGTCTTAAATTTTCATTAAAAAATATACAACAGCTCATGAAATTACAGCACGCTTCAGAAAGTAAGACGGTAACCCTCGCATCATCAAAGACTGCACCGGATATCAAAGGAAAATCAGTCTTCACCCAATATCATGGTCTGTGCACAAACACAAAAGCAACTGCGTCGTACTCGCCCAATCCAGTATTACTTATCCTTCTAATATACGTCCTTGACACAAACTAAAATAATCATAATTTTAATGACATGTTTGTTACTGATATATTAAAGTTGCGATATCACACTTCATAGATGGGGAAATATTTAAGAATTTACAAACAATATAAAGAATGTAATATATATGAGCATTGAGCGCTGTTTGTCAACAAGCATATATATCATACATCATGTTGTCACATCTGTAGCAAATCAGCAATATCTAAATAATGTACAATATGCCGTGTGTCGTGACACACGATGATATTTTAAGTATGCAAAAGTATCAAGCTGATAAAATGAACCTTTACTTAATGTGGTGTTACAAATGAAAAAAAATACTGTAACCAGTTGATCAGTCATGTAAGTGGTAGCCTAACAGTTGATACAATGTAACTGCCTAATCGATCGTCTGTCCTTCAGCGATTATTTAACAAAAACAAATACTAGTAATTTCAAGTTTGTTTTTTTATAAAAAAAATACTAAGTCTTACCTAGGTTTCTTTTTATCTAAAACACCATTAAATGAGCTTTGCTGCCTTCCAAACGATATTTCACACGAAATGCATGTTTTGCATCATGGAGGCTGCCATATTGCAGTTCCGCACTTATAATTGACATGAAAAATATCGAAAGACACATATTAGGTCATTTTGCTATATTACACCTAGATATATATATATATTTTAAATTAATGGCATAATTTGTTTTTTTAATCATGGTTTAGATAAATATCATTTAGGAAGAATTTGCTGCTGAAACCGGAAGTTCCACCGACTAGTGTTCGCTTGTAAAGAAAAATGATAAGGATTCACTCACCAACAACATAAATCAGACGTAAAACCATCATTGGCACGGTGATGTATGTTTAGTGCATATGCCATTTGATAAGTGCAATTTTATACTTAAGATATGTGATTATAGATTCTTTAATCTGCCTTTATTTGCCCAAAATTGCATACATCTATTTACAGTTGTTACATTCAGTGACATTTTTTTTGTTCGGTGAACTGTGCTAGATCTAAAGGGTTTATGATGTTATAAATATAGCATACGTATTTTAGTAATGGTACTAAGGTTGTTGTTAGTTGCCCTAGCATTGATAAACGATAAGTTGCAAATGTTTATGCATATTAATTAATAATTACCAGATTATGAAAACAATAGCTTTGTGCACAGATCGAGATATATTCAGTCGTATGAGGTAAAAGTTGTTTTTCCATTTTATAGATATAGTTCTTTTGGAAACAGTAAAAATGACTTGGATAATATTTATTATTGCAGATGTAAAGATGTTTGGAAGAAAGATAAAGTTTATGCATGGAGAGTACACAATCTACATGTATAACAATCTAAATGTATAACCTACTACAACAAGGTTATTAGGTTAACATGACAAGATACAATTTATCATAATATTGCGTTGTATATCCAACCAATGTAATCAGGATGGAATAAGGCCTCATACACGTATCTCATGTAACTCTGAATTTTAACTTGACCAGTCTCTCACTCATAATGTTTTCTTTCTTTACAGATATAAAACAAAGGAACATAAATATATCATTTTTGAAGATGTCAGCAAGGAACTGATAAACAGCCATTCTGTCTTGATTTGAAGTATGTATCGTGGGAATAATGTTATTTTATCAAATGGATCAGTGGCTTCACCTTATGGTATTATCCCAGGGCAGCAGCAGCAGCAGCGACCAGTTGTGTTAAATTACAACCGTTTTGGTCAACAGGCTCATCAAGCCACATATAGGTACACATTCTTACAACGCCTTAATTAAAAATATGACCATCAAGGTTTTCTTTAAAAAATAAATAAATAAAAATTGTTAATTAATGCTTCTGTTACAAAATAAAAAAAAACCTAATTTGCATGCTGTTTTAACTTTGATGTCATGACTGGGGCCAGCATATTTATAACCAAAATTCCAGATTACACAGGTTTTGATTACTATAATATAAATCCAGATGGAAAATGCCATACAATTATGCTAGAATAGACAGTAATTCAGATTGAAAAAGGACCAATTTTGACAGGTTATATTAAAATAACAATCTGCTTTAAACATAACTCAGACAGTGATCAATATGATAATCATTCCCTCCATCTTAGTATTTTAGAGTTATCTGCTTTTGCAGATAGGTGTTGTTCATTATGTCATTAAGCTTCTTTGCACAATATGGAATTTTTCTCTGGATACTCTAGTTTTCTTCCAGTATTAGGCCTGGCACTTTTTTAATGACCCTGTTAATAAGACATTCAACTGAATGAAATCATAACAGTCAAAATGAAAATGTTTTCTTGTAAAATAATGATTTGTTCCATTGTTGTTACATTCACTAGCTATCTACCTATGCAAAATAAAAGATAAAAGCTTTATTATCTAATTTAAAGGTGATGTTCTGTTTTATTAGAACTGGACTACCTGCCCAAGCTGTTTCTGGACAGCCACTGCGTATGCCAGCAGTGCCTGCTGGCTATGGTTCCCTGCCGTACACAGTCAAACCAACGCCTCTGGTCCCTTCAGTAGCAGTCAGGAGTCAGACTCAGTCTCAGCAGTTTAGTTCCACAGTCATAGGAGGTACTGACAAAATTAATTTTAAATTTTGATTAATACAGTGAACCCTCGATAATCCTGACACTTGCGTCCCCAGTCTAAGCTGACCATCCTCGATTCTCCAGGGGTTCCGATCACTTACGATCTCTACACCCATGGACTATCTCATAGTAAAATTGAAGGCAGCTCAGCGGAAAACATTTGACCAATCACAGGCTAGCAAAGAATTCCTTTGAAGACTACAGAGAGAGCGATGCTTATCATCAAAGCCGCACAGTCGACCACAGTGTACCGTTATACAGCTCTTTTGATGTACATCAAATGACTAAATTACCTGTTCTATTCTGTTACCTCCAGACTTACCATGAGATAGTCCAAGGGTGTAGAAATCGTATGTGATCGGAGCCCCTGGAATATCGAGGATGAAGCTGACAGATATCCTTTACTAAGTGAATAGTCAACTCCTTTCTCTGATATTACTGTCCAGATTACTAGTTTTCCAGACAATCAATGTATTGCTGGTTCGCTGTTTGTTGATTGTCAAGACAATTGTTTCAGATAATCAATGTGAATTTACATGAAAAATCATTTAATTTTTTTTTCGAAAATTAACTGAAATACCTTGATAATCTAATAACTGAATGATTAATAAACTTTTTATACATGGTTAATAAATGATTGGTTTATAGACAAAAATTCTTAATCTGTTCATAGTTCATGGCAACAATTGCTTATGGTTTAATTGTGAAAAGCTGATCAACAAATGCATTTGGAATCAGACTAAATGTTAATTCAAAAGTATACCAGTAATCAGCATGATTAAGATACTGTGATTAATCTACAGGGATTTTTTATTGGTCTAGGTCTAGGTAGCCACAAAAAATGAGTCCCACAGTATTGAAGTGGCTCATTTTCAAAATTCTTTACATACAGAGCTAGGGATGGACTTATAGATTTACCACTATGTTATTATTATCCTACACTCTATAATTTTGTGTACTCTCTGTAATTTTGTGTGTTATCTTTAATTTGTTGGGAGTTATATGTAATTTGTTGATAGTTATCTGTAATTTCCTTTGGAGATATCTAATATTTATGCAGGGAGGTTCATTTATATATTAATTGACAGAGGTAATTTCTGATTATTGGTCTTAAAAAGGTGAATTTTTCTTTCCAGGAAATGGTAACACTCAACATTTCTCTTCTGTGAGGAAACAAACACAACAATTCTCAACTGGACCAAAACCTGTCCAAAGTGTACCCAACATCTGTGTGAACGTATTGAACAACAACGCTGCTGCTGGCGCCCCCTTACAGCAGTCTGCTGTCGAAAATGAACATATCCGGAGAGTAATATTGCAAAAAGCAAATATTCAGCATAATTCAGCTAGGAGCAAAACAGTCATCACTAACAATACTATTGTGGCCAATAACACAATTATCCAAAACGATACTCATGACACTATCGTAGCTAATAAAACATTGGTAACAAACAATACACTGGTATCTAATAGCACGCTGGTGAAAAATATAAATCTCGTGAATAATTCTCAAATTGCTGTAGCAAACCTTGCTAGTAGAACTCCTAATCTTACACAACAAATCAGATTCGCTAACCAGTACAATGCTGAACTTTTAAAACAGATTGATGAGAAAAGAAAAAAATTAATAGCCCAACGGTATCTCATCAACAAACACAGGCTTCCTCCTGCTGCTCAGGAGCAGGGCAATAGTCAAAAAGAAAACGTAAATTTAGTCCGTCTTCAAACTGAAAAATACCAAGGTAGTGATATCAGAGCGATTGAAGGAAGAATCTCACCTGCCAATTTAGATAGAAGTGCCTCGCCTAACGGCAGTGAAAGAAGCATTTCACCTGAATTGGACACAGAAAAGAAATCATCACCATCTAAGGAAGATAATCCGAGAAGTGACTCACCAAGTGAAGCTGAACCAAGCTGTTCATCCACTGCAATTAAGAGAAACATTTCTCCGTGCGAGTTTGAAAAAGTTGCAAAATCATCTGTAGACCAAATTGAGGAAGAGATTACAGAAATGGCATCAAAGAATTTTGATAGACCACGTAGTAGAGACTCAAGACCAAGTTCAAGGAACTCAGAATCGTATCAGGATCGGAGCTCAGGAAGTGGAAAGTAAGTCTCATCATGATTTTCAAATACATCTTTCATTTTTTGGTGATAATATACGTATCTGGGACTAGGATGGCAGAGTGGTTAAGATGTTCAGACATGTTACCACAAGCCCTCCACCTCTTGGTCTCAAGTTTTCATGTGGGGCAGTTGCTAGGTACTGACAGCTGGTCAGTAAATTTTCATTTGGTACTCCATCCTTTAATCATTTACTCAAAGGTATGTTTCAATTTG
Source organism: Argopecten irradians irradians (assembly GCA_004382745.1). NCBI lineage: Eukaryota > Metazoa > Mollusca > Bivalvia > Pectinida > Pectinidae > Argopecten > Argopecten irradians. The sequence continues at coordinate 1,929,457 of SAYR01028201.1, read as the reverse complement.
GTTAAAGTTCAAACGTGGATTGTTATAAATTCATACTTGGAAACTTCATCCCAAGACTTGATTAACACTAAATGATTCAATTTGCGTCTTAAACCTTTTAATTTAAATTTGTGTCTTACGCCTTTAATCAATTATTGAAATCTTCACTTTTACTTTGGAAAATAATATTAAAGCCATATGATATGATTTTGTAATTGAAGGAGACGTGCAGACTCGCCCCATGAGGATACAAAGCGTGTGCGAGGCCTGCAGTGGGGACAAGGTGTTCAGAATGATGTCGCTCATTACCAGAATCCTGCTTACGCAGGCACCACCAAGGTACAGGGGCGATACTAATTGTTGTGAGAGTACACGTGTTGATAGTTTTATTAGGTCATCTGACCTGAAGGGTCAGGATGACCTATAGCCATTGTACTTAGTCTATTGTTGCGCACCATGCACTGTCTGTAAACTTTCAACATTTTAAACTTCTGGAATGATTATGACATGGTCCTGACGAAGTTTTCTTATTATCTAGTTGTTAAAAAAAATTCAAGATTCACAGCTGCCATTTTGAAAAGCAAGTGTGTGATATACCTGAAATTTAGTATGAATTTTTAGGAAATTCTATCTACCTTCAGGGGCGTAGCTAGAGTCTTTTACATGTGCAAATATCATATTTGATAATGCTTGGTATTGCTAAACTATATTTATTAAAATCAAAGGTATAGGACTGTTTTCTACCTGTACCTGATAATTATGTGTTAATATTTAGTACCTACAAATTATATGAAAATCTCATGATAAGTCTTGCATGTATCTTGAGTGACTCTAATGGGATTTGATGTTAGATTGACGGAACTTTCTTATGTTATCGATTTTTTTTATGTGTAAAAATCGAATTATACATGTATGTGAAAAAATGAATGAATATAAAAACAGCGCCTCATATTGTAAGGCATAAAAGTCGCATTGATTGAAAAAAATAGTATTTTGTCTTCTTAAAGTCTATCTTGACGGGAAGTTTTAATTCTCTATACAATGTATCGCTCCAACAAGAGTATGTGTCAGTAGATTGTGCATTTATATAATTACTAAATAGAATCTTTTCCGCTAAGCCTGCCTATATTATAAGTTGTTTTTTTGTTGTCTAATTTGACTTTATATTTGGCAAAAAAATAAATAAAAAGCCTAATAATATAAGCAGGTTTTAGCAGACTATCTAAGTAGAATCTACTCTGTGTCACTATAATTTGCGAGGTGTCACTTTTCGATATTTCATCTGTCGTCCTTTGACTTTGCGTGTCTTTCGTTTTAATCTTGAACAAGCCATATTGTGTCTTTATAGAAGATTCATATTAACGCATAACGTAAATTTCAGTATTAATAATTTTAGATAAATCATCTACGTAAACGTTTATGTTATTTTAACTTTGATTTTAATTTACATTCAAGACTTTGACGGATCTACATAGATGTTTTAACTTTAAAAGACAATGAATAACCCATACTAGGATTTTTTATGTGCAAGCCCGGGCTTTTGTTTTAAAGAGCAAGCTACGCCCCTGACCTTAAGCTATTGGTTGGTCCAGAAAATAAAATATGACAGCCGTTTTGTTAAGGTATTGTGCAAAAAGAACAGTGTGATTGAGTTGAAACTTACCTGAAATTATCTTTGCCCATCTATCTCTAGCACCGAGTCTGTATTTGCTGCTACTTCGTTTCAGGCAAGCCAGGACATGTTGGATTACTTCCTCAAAAACCACCAAACAGAATCAGCCTTACAAAAGAAGATGGAGTTACGTGACGCTCTACTAGCTATAATAACGGCTGCCTTCCCTTGTAAGATCTTTATTCTCACTATCTTCTCCCCTTCATGTTTGTACTTTTGCATATATTACTATAAGTGTTAAAAGATACCCATCAGATAATTTGAATAGTTATTCCTTATTAAATTGTCATTGTCTTATCTGTGTTCACTTTATATTCTAATTTATAAATCACAAATATTTTTATAGTTAAAGGCCCACTACCTTTCCAGAGCAAAACATAAAGGTTTCTAAAAAAAATTAATAACATTAGAAAATATATATACCGATGGCCTAAGACGAGGTCACAACACCAAATATATGCAAAATTTGCCGCGAAAAATATATATGATAACAGCGGAGAGCCATTTCGCTGTTTTGCCGTCTGGCGCAGTGATAGTCAGCTACCGCGAGGTATTTAGGACGACGGCGGGAAACATAAGACAACCTGCATTTAGAAAATAAACATTTAATTATTTTTATGAAATTGTTCAGAAGGTGATGATACGTGTAGTATTAACGGTAAGTTATTAACTTTTGTGATTCTACAAAATTATCGATCTTGTTTTACATTCCCGTTTTATAAATTCAAAGCTGTTTCGGAAAGGTAGTGGGCCTTTAAACAAAGTTGGAATACTACATTACTAGCATAACTTTCTGTTGAGTAATTCTTCAGAATTTTTTGTCATCAATTAATTGGTAAGAACAAATAGTTTGAAGGAAGCAATTTCATAAAATTGTAATGATGCTCAAAAGTAATAGTATTTTGAAAATGAATCCATGGATAATTATGCAAATATTATGAGCTGGGGACAATTTTCTGTCCGTATGCAGAATTTGGTTTAAATGCGTTAATATATTAACTCAGACAAATTCAATGGAAATTTGTAAAAAATACATACTGCTTAGAAGATATAGGAAAAATTAACAGTGTAGAAAGTCTTTTGACCTGAAACTACGTGCACACAGTATATGTTATATAACTGATTTTGTTTGACAGATTGCAGTGTATACATCAGGGGGTCCGCTATATATGAGCTCATTTGGTCCTATATGTATGTTTCATATACGTTGTAACTGATTTTTGTGTGACAGATTGCAGTCTATACATCATGGGGCCCTCTATGAGCGGGTTCGGTAAAATATGTATGTATTATATAACTGATTTTGTTTGACAGATTGCAGTCTATACATTATGGGACCCTCTATGAGCGGGTTTGTAGAATATGTATGTGTTATATAACTGATTTTGTTTGACAGATTGCAGTCTATACATTGTGGGGTCCTCTATGAGCGGGTTTGGTACAATGTCCAGTGATATGGATCTCTGTCTCAGTATTAGTGACCAACATGTAAGTCTGAGAATCAAAGTAAAACACCATTTATAATAATATAAAGAACCTATTGAGATCAACAAAATCTCTTCGTTACGTATACATGTACATATTTCAGATATCTTTGATCGGGAATTAAAATTATTACTTTTTAACCAAGAGTTTGTTATAAGTGTGTTCATGATATAAAACATGTTTTACCTTACTTGTAGATATTTGAAAGACATTCTTTGAAAATTTATTGAAGGATCATTATCTTGTTGATTTACAAACTCCAAATGACAGAAATCAGATTTTCTATAATTCCTTTCAGGTCTTTGTAGTTTTATAGAAAAAATACCAGTCAGTCTTAAGTTTTATATGCATAGGAATACAATCAACATTCTGTATTTATCAAATACTGTAAAGACACTTCAGTTAAATTAAAGTTTAGAGCATGGCAGAATTGGAACAGACATTGATAAATTGGTGCACAATAGATCAAACTTTTCTGTAAAATACTAAACATAGCAGTAATGCTGCACTAAGAGAAATTGAAATTCCTAATGTAAATTCTGACTTTGTATTCCTACAGATTGACCAAACAAAGGAAGCTCCAGAGATTCTGTACCATATCAAAAAGGCCCTGGCTAACTGTAGTAAGTTGTCTTCCTTCTTTAGATAGCATAGCCTTCATAGTAAATTTTATTTTTCATTAGTTTTCCTCTGCAGGAGAGATTACATAATTACAATACACTAGCTTATTTTTTTTTTACATGTATTTTAAGTCTGCTTCATAAGAAACCATGGAAATTAATCACTGTAACGATACAGTATATGACTCAAAATTACAAAATTAAAAAGGTCATGGGGCATAAATGCTGAAATTAAGTTGCCATGAAAATTAGGTGGTTCACAGACGTGGTTGCCTCACCCGGTTTTAGCAATGTTTTCTGATTGGCACTCAGCATACAGGGAATGGGATGACTGGTTCGCCCGTTGTCAGTATAATGTGACCGGATGGGGTGTGTTGCTTGGTGTCTTCGGTGGCATGCTTCAGTGATATAGCACTATAAAAAGGGCAACAGTTCCACTATACAAGAAGACACAACATGAATATACCGCAGTCTCCCAAAACACGCACCTTGCATAACATACTCGCAACACACCGCATACATGGGAGGCCGTCCTTGCACGACCATAGCTGTTAATGGGACGTTAATTAATCAAATAAACAAACAATCTCACGTAATCATATTCTGTTTTAACATGTGATCAGTTCAACTAAAATGATAGAAATTCTGACATTCCACTACAAAATTAGTCAACTGGTTTGATTTTACTAGATGGAAGTAAAATGATATTTTTTTCCTCCAAAAAACCTTATTATTCAATTTTGTGTATTTACAGCTTTCTTAAGGGACGTAGTAGTCATCAGAGCGAAGGTGCCAATCCTCAGGTTCACAGATAAAATCAGGTGACTTTTACTTTTCTGTACTTTACAACACTAAAACAAAGGGAATTTCAGACCAGACATTTCCAGACTAATTATCCTATTAGTTTCCTTTTAAACCCCATTGCTAAAAGGTTTTGTTGAAAGGTTCCACCATTGAAATCGTGTTGATGTAGAAATTGATGTAATTGCAAATTCCGTATTTGCATATTACAGAGTTATCTGCCCTTGCGAGTAGGTACAGTGGAACCTGGTTGATACGAACTCGGATAATTCGACAACCCGACTTAATACGAAGTACTTTGCCGGTCCCGGCCGAATTCCCTCTTTATCTTTGTTTAAAGAACTCGGATAATTCGAATTCGGAAAACTTGAAGAACTCGGATAATACGAAGTAAATTTTGGGTCCGAATTACAAAAATCATACATAAAATGTTCTTATAACTCGAAATGAGATTTTTTGAACAACGAGTTCGCCGAAAATGCCGATTTCCCCGCATAAATCTGCTGTAGAACAGCATTTCAAAATATATACCTAGGTTTTATTTGTTATAATTTTTGCAACTACAATCGGCGATTTTGACATCTCTCTTGTTCACATCATTTTACGACATGGAACTGGTCTATTTATACCAAGTAAAGAGATCATCAGTAGACATGAGAACTCGCTTAATTCGAACACTCGGATAACTCGAAGTTTAATTTCGGTCCATTTGAGTTCGTATTAACCGAGTTCCACTGTATAGATTGTGATGTTATGTGTTTGCAAACATAACATCATAATTTTCAGAGAAATGATGTGAATTTCACTCACAAAAGAATGACTTTACAATGGATACCTACCAGCAAGGGAGGTAAATCTGTAATATGCAAATACCGTTATGGAATAGTTATAAATGGTGTACTACTCCAATTTTATACTATTGAAGATGGACATTTTCGTATTGGCTGTTTTGGCTTTATCTTATCCATATGATATTTGTAAAATTTAAAACATTTTAATTTTGCTTGTAGTGATATCTTATACATATAGTATTTGTAAATTTTAAAACATTTTAATTTTGCTTGTAGTGATATCTTATACATATAGTATTTGTAAAATTTAAAACATTTTAATTTTGTTTGTAGTGATATCTTATCCATATAATATTTGTAAATTTTAAAACATTTTTATTTTGTTTGTAGTGAAGTGGAATGTGACGTGAATGTCAACAACGTTGTTGGTATCAGGAATACTCACCTTCTACGTTACTACTCTCAGGGTAAGATTAACACTGACAGTCTAAAATGGATAATTTTGGTATCTTAATTGATCATTATCATATTAATCTGCTATATACAAAATCTGGACAATATGAATGTGGAATTTTTATTTTTTTCCAAATTAGATACATGTTTGTCGAACAAGAATGTTTATCATTAGTATAATAGCAATGTTGTATTAATTTGTAAAATAAAGAACATTATTCACAGCAGGCATCCTTTCTTCTGCACCTGAAGATGTGATGTTATTTGTTCTCATTAGGAAAATTGAACTGTCGAATTTTAAAAATCTACGCAATATGCTAAGTAACATTAGAATTGTTGAACTGTCGAAAGCATTTTCTTAAAACTTATATCTATTCATTATGTGATGAAACATTAGCATTTTTGAACTGTAAAAAAGCATTTTCTTAAAAATCCAATCTATCCAATATGCGATATAACAATAGAATTTTTAAGACATCATACCTTGTCTCTATTTTCTTCAGTTGACTGGCGGGTAAGGCCCATGGTATTGTTTGCCAAGAAGTGGGCTCGTTTTCACGATATCAACGATGCATCCAAAGCCACCATTTCCAGCTATTCTCTCAGTCTTATGATCATTCACTATCTGCAGTGTTAGTATCACACACAGAAATTTCAGAATTTCACGATAACTTGAGCTATTTTCTCTTTGTTTCCATATGATATAAACTAATATCTCAATGGAAATGTCTTGAAAATTTCAAAAATATGTAAAAAATAATGCACATTGAAAATCTTGGATTTCTACTCTAAACCAACCTATTTTGTGGTAACTTCATTTCGTGTAATGTTGCATAACTCTTTTGCAGCAATTTATTTTCATAATTAATGGTTACAATCTATATTGAACACAGTTTAAACGTTTCCTTGGCAATTTATTTTTGCGAATTCTATACTCTCGCAAAATACACAAAATCTGATCTTGTGTGAAAATATGTTGGTTTACAATATTTTCAATAAATTTTATGTCTCTGTCATGAAAAGTGTGAAAATATGTTGGTTTACAATATTTTCAATAAATTTTATGTCTCTGTCATGAAAAGTATATTGGGAGGAATTAACCATGTCTGTCCTGTCCTCTTTTTTCATAATTTCCTCGAGTCTTGCAAAATACTCAATAATGAGTTCAATATGATATTAGATGATCTATTCTTATTTTGTGAGGATCTAGTCACTGATTGTCTAATTGATTGAAACATTTTGGATGATATTTCAGGTGGCTGTAGTCCTCCAGTCCTTCCGTCGCTACAGAAACTACATCCAGTGAGTATCTGTTGTTGGGAATCATCCTAAGCACTTTACAGAGATACATCCAGTGCGTGTTCAATTAGAAACTTGTTTGGCTTAGTGGTAAATGGGTCCGACATTGTACCCCTAGTAGTCCTCTACTGTCATCCTGAATACTTTAGGGGTTACTATCACTGTCCTACATGATATCCAACCTTGGAATATGTTATACCAAAACTGAAAGCATTTCAGGAGAAACAATCTGGCCTTCAGAGACTTTCATTGAAAGTTACAGAGATCAATAAAGCCATCAATCATTGTGTATGTTATTCAATCCTTTTGATGTACATCAAGGGACCAAACTACATAATCCATCTGTCGTATCACACAGAGCCTTCAGTTTTGCTACAGAATTGTCCAGGGGCGGATATAACACCAGTGATTATATGACTCTTTCATATGTACATATGTAGGATAGAACTATTCCACCCGAGGGTACAGAATTTTGGGTCAGAACCGAGGCTTGCCGAGGTTTCTGAACCAAAATTCTGTACCGGATGGTGGAATAGTTCTATCCTACATAATTTACATATGAAAGAGTTATTTTCTCACATTGCTAATGCTTGTCGAATTACTTGCACGAAAGGTGAGGCAGCCATTTTGTGACAAAATCTCTACTTCTTAAATAATCGATCGATTTTAAAGATAAGAACGCCATTCGAAAGAGCTCATCAAAGTTTGGTTTATATTGAAAATATAAACAAGAAATCTTAGGTAAAACGGTTTGAAATGCAAATTAAACAAATTAAATGGTAAATAAATCCGACAAATCAATCGAAATAGAAGAAAAATGACGTCAACTTTGGCTGACATGATGTCATCTCATTGTTTTTTCAATTGTGACGTCACAGCTATGTAAGATAGATTTATCTTACATAGCTGTCTTTCATGGGATAACTCTATCTTACATGGCTAGCTATGTGAGAAAGTAATATCCACCAATATTGAGGACCTCTTCTGCTGTCTTGTAATTTTGGGGTCCATTTGTTTATTACGTATCAGAAGTTATGATCTCTCATAATGAATACTATTTCTTTGGTTTTTCAGAACTTGTTTGCAAAAAACATTGACATTCGGAACCTGAAAATGAACCATCAAATGGACTTTAAGGTTCAGAATCGCCAGCCCCTTGGTGACCTGTTTGAGGGGTTCCTGGAGTACTTCACAGACACATTTGAGTTAGTACATTGAATGATTTACTTTACTTTACTTGATGAAGGGAATTGCAGTCAAAACTGTCTCTAAAGACCACCTAAGAGGCAGAGGGAAAGAAGTCTGGTTAAAGCAGTGGTCTTTATACAGAGGTGGTCGCTAAGGTGGCTTGACTGTATAATAATGAAGAAAATTCTAAAAGTGAATAATTACATTTTCAAAATTGTTAATGGGTTATCTTTCATATTTTTTCTGGAATAATCATTCTACATCTGTTAAAAATACTATTGAAAATTTACGAAAAGCTTAGTGTTTCTGATAGATATTATGAAGAGAAATTGTAAATACAGTAAAATCTCATTTCTTCTACATCAGCAGGGCAGTGAAAGGGATCAAGTTTGAATTGTAATGTTCATTTTGAAGTTTGGACAACAGGATCTTCTCAGCTGTTGTTTTCAAATTATCCTGGTAACACCATTTCACGGTACAAGAATACTTCATTAGTGATTTCTGTCGTTTTTCATTTGCAGCTTTGACAACGATGTTATAAGTGTGAGACTGGGTACACGTATGACAAAACGTATGGCCGTAGTCCAGTCAGGGGAAGAAAAAAGCTGGAAACTTCTCAAAATTGAAGGTAACTTTGTAATGTTTCATCTGCTATTGTAGGTATTAAATATTTCTAGTTTTTGTTTACGAAAACATTGTATCCTTTGTTATGTCATGGAATTATTTTGTGTTTTAAGTTTATATTATGGCACTAGCAATTAGCAAATTTCATATTATGTTATTCTAATATGGATCCCTTATTTTACATTATGGCATTAAATAATTGTATTATGGCACTAGCAATTAGCAAATTTCATATTATGTTATTCTAATATGGATACCTTATTTTACATTATTGCATTAAATAATTGTATTATGGCACTAGCAATTAGCAAATTTCATATTATGTTATTCTAATATGATACCTTATTTTACATTATTGCATTAAATAATTGTATTATGGCACTAGCAATTAGCATATTTCATATTATGTTATTCTAATATGGATACCTTATTTTACATTATTGCATTAAATAATTGTGTCTTTTATGTTATATATAAATTAATATGATAGAGCATTTTGTCTCTTATGTTACATTATCGCATTAAATAATGTTGTCTTTTATGTTAAGCTAAATTAATATGGTATTCGGGCATTGTGTCTCTTATATTACATTATGGCTTTTGTAAAGATGCTCCACCGCCGACAGAGCATAAATGATATTCATCATTTGAACAATAATTGGTGTTTAATCATATATATATATATATATGCCTAATTAACACAAAAAATAACATAAAATAATTTATTTTGCCTTTGATGCACGCGCAATCATTACTTCATTCTATATAAGATATAGTGCCACGGATTTTTTTCGGGATGCAATTAATTATTTTTTATATTTTTAGCTTGAAGTAAAATTAGAAGCTCAAACTTTTCAATGGTGGTAATGGTGTAAAATAAGTAACTTTTGTAACTGAAGAAAAATACAAAATCGTCTGCTCCTGTTTTTGATAGTGAAAAAAATACCATTTGTCAGTGGTGGAGCATCTTTTAATATTTGTGCATTTTATTTTACAGAGCCATTTGACTTAACTAACACAGCCAGGTCTTGTTATGATCAGAACATCTTTGAAAGAGTGAAGCGGGTCATCCGAATTAGTCATCGAAAGCTGAAACAAACAGGAAAGATGTCATCACTGTTTGAACAGCCATTCTGAGTTTTGGACAAAACAGATGAAGAAATGTATCTTGAGATATCTTATTATCATGCACTCTAATTTATAAGGTTATAACAGCAGAAGTGAACAAGTGTGTGCTCAACCGTCAGCCTTGAATTTCCAATTCATGCTTGATTCTGTACCTAACTACAAAGGGCAATCAGAATGGTTTAAAATAAAACAGAGATTAAATCTGATATGTTAAAAGACGTATAGAAAAGCTTTAAATGTGAGCTGGAGGAACAGAGAGTATATAACCATAGGATCTCCAAACACTCAAAGCCATACAAGTTATAGCTTTAACTACTAGAACCTTGGTCTTTAATAGAAGAAACTTTTGAAATTTCTCTTTAATTTTCTACGACAATATCAAAATTTTCTGTCTGGAACAGATTTGACTACAGTCGTGGTTAATGTGTACTTTTCTAGTCTGAATAGCACTGACGTTTGGCTATCTTCATTATACATAAGATGCAGGCAATTTGTGATTAAGAAGTGTATATATATCTCTGAGTTCAATGGAACAAGTGGCACAAGCTGTGTTGACTGGGGACACGACCAATTGAAACATTTTTCAGAAGATACCCATTATAATCAGTCTTGAGTACACATTGAGATACCACACAGTCTGTGATGCAAGATAAATGTTAAAAGTCCTGATACACAAGGACAGCAGCTTCTAGAGTGGTATCAGCCCTGTTTTCTAGAGAAATCACAATAAATGTTGAGAACTACGGAATCTGTGACAAAGGCTTGGATGAAGGAAATGTGTTGTAAAGGATCTCAGCAAGTGAAGGACTCTGAAGGAGATATTGGCACCAGCTGGATATGTGTATATGTATCCTTTCTATCAACATGAGTGTATATGAATATATGTGTTAAATGTTCAAGCTAATACACTCTGTCAAGAAACTGTAAGAAATTCTGCAGAATTATATAATTATGAAGGTATTTCTCAATTTGCTGTGGGTAAATCTGTTGACTGAAATACAGCAAGAAATTCCTATTTGTGATGGATGTGTCCTCGTATATATACATTTATCCGAAATCCAATGTCCAAAGTTTGGATTTTCAGTAAATCACCCTTAAGACTCCACACCCTATTTTGTGAATGACATCGTTTGCCGACATGTTTGATAACCTAAAATTTGGTGATGGGTGTTCTCTTATTGTGTGACTGCCAACAACCTTAAGATTGGTATCAGTATTTCTGTCCACATGATAGTGAATGAAGATTGATGTTGGTATTTTATATGTAGATGCTATTGATACATGTAGTATTGTAGAATAGATTACTGGTATATGTTAGGGAGATACCAGTAATCAATGTCATATGTGTGATAGTGCCACTAGTACTACATTCAGATACATTGGTACATTTCTCATTTGACTACAGTGATTTATTTAATTAGAGGAGTTCAACAGTAAATGTGTAAATGGTGCTAGTATTGTAGCTAAACTGTGAAGTTTAAACTAGTATTGTAGGTAAACTGCAAAGACTCAAACATTTCCAAAACAGTTATCACAACTACTTTGAGCTTTACATCCGATAATGACTATCATAGGACCTATAATGGTAATAGACATTCATTATAGACTAATCTATGATGTTGGGTGTTTTGAATTCTCAGCGTTAGACAAAACAACTGGAGATACTGAATATTTACACTGCGATATTAGTCACATATAACAATGGTAAATGGATGAATACTGGAATACAGTTTATGTTAATGAGGAGCATGATCACAATTAAAACGATAGTCAATGATATAAATAATAGTATTTACTGTACAGAAAGCTACAGATGTATATATGATTATATTATTTAGGGCCGAAGAAGTGTAAATTTGTTCACTAACAAAGGTTAGTGCAAAGACTCAAACATTTCCAAAACAATTATAACGAGTACTTTGAGCTTTACATCCCATAATGACTATCATAGGACCTCGTTATATTGTTTTGGAACACTGTTTGAGGTCTTTGGCATCTCGAACCCTTTGTTTAGTGAATCAAATTTTTAACTACTCTTTCGTTGGCGCAGGAACCATTGGGCGCCTAGGAAAGTAAATAGTACACTAATGAGGATAGTCAATCGATCTTGTGAGCTTTCTGAGTGAACAGGTAAATACTAATATTTAATTATTGAGCAGGTGGGCTTGAATCGAATGAATGATTATTTGTAGTGGGTTTTTTTTACGGTCATATCACTAGTTAGTTGCAATTACATGGTTTTGAATCTAGGTAGCATCCGGAGTCCATTAGTAGAGGAAGTCTGAAGTCTTAGTTGGTGCCACAAGCCCGTGCCTGTAGCCAGGTGATGTGGCCAAAAACTATAATGTTAGTGCTTCGCCAGGTGAGGTGCCAAGGACATGTGCTCAATAACTGTGCCTTCACAGACAATAGTTATTCTTTGGTTACACAAATTACTGCACTACCATCACATAATAATTATACACATCAATTATCTCCTATCACAACATTAATGAACATCAATCAAACCGATACAACAAAAATATCAATTAACCCACACAAACATATTATTATTAATAATTAACATCATTCACAAGGGTGAGGTGCCCAAGGTGCTGCCCAAACAATAAAGTATACACGAATCATACGCCGTACTAACAGACGTTTATAGAAGGAATGTACATTTCCAGGAATAGTTTTTCTCACGACAGTATTCATGATAGTCGAACACAATTATAAAATATTTATCTTACCAATCAACTGGAGCTTCTTTCTAACATGAAATAGAGAGGAAACGTTATTTCTGAGGGTCGTGATACTGTTTAGAAAGGATTTTGTTTATGGTAGTCTTAATTTGTAGTAGGATTGAGGATTACGCGTGCCTAGATATGACTGACAGATACGGAAACAATTATAAAGCAGAGAGTAACAAGATACTTGGCCACCACTAAGTAAGATCTAGTATTTGAGAGAAATTAAAACTAACACTAGAAAACTTTGTTGATGGTTGGGGTTGTTTTGGGGGTGTTGTTTTAGGAAGCGATTGTTGGGATTGCTGGTGTTGCCGACCCACGTCCTTGTAGTGGTGCTATCGAGTTGTTACGGTGAGTCATTTTGTGTTGTTAGTATAGGCTATATTTGTGTTGATGGCTGTCATTTGGCATAGCAAGTGTTGTGAATGGAGATTTGCCGATTTGCGGAAGTCCCTTCCTGGTGTTGGAGTGGTTAGTTTGGAAAGCGTTCTTGGATGACACTATTCCGAGACTGCGACACACTCACACACGTTGAAGTTTGGGTGTTGAATCGATTGGCTAATCACCGGGGTGTGACGCTGATGATGGTGACTTGAGTACCCACGGTAAAACGATCATCGTTTCCCCATTCACATTTTATAAACAGATATCAAGAAAAAATACACTGATTGTGATCATTGTTTTTCTGTTTTTTCCAGTCCAGCAATTCAACATCTCATATATTATTTGGTCGTGGAGCAATTGTTTCTATCAAGCAATACAGACTAGAAACGTACTCTTCCCACCAACCACATAATAATATATATTCTCTCATCAACGAGCAACACCGACATCTTTATCTCCACCGCACTCCTATATTTTTAATTTTCTCAATCAACCACAACACATCTTTTATCCCCCACCTAAACTCCATATTTTAATTTCCCTCATCCAAACCCAGCACCCATTTTATCTCCCAACCACTTTATATTTTAAAATTTCTCTAATCAACCACACCACATCTTTATCTCCGCAGCCCACTCTAATATTTTAATTTTCTCTCATATCAACCAAACATCTTTATCCGCACTTAACTCCATATTTTATTTCTCGCATACAACCACACCACATCCTTTATCCCCCACCTACTCCATATTTTAATTTTTCTCTCAACCTACTCCATATTTTAATTTCTCTCATCAACCACACCCATTTTTATCTCCCATCCCACCCATATTCTAAATATCTCTCATCAATACCACTCCACATCTTATCTCCCACCGCACTCCATATTTTGAAAATTTCTCTCAATCAACACTCCACCCACATCTTGAATCCCCCCTACTTACCATATTTTTAATTTCTCTCATTAACCATCCAATTTCTTCATCCCCCAGACCAACTCCAATATTTCTAATTTTCTCTCATCAACCACTCCCAAATCTTTATCTCCCCCCACTCAATCATTTTTAAATTTCTCTCATTTCAACCACTAGTACTAGGCGCCTCATCCCATCTTAATCTCCTACCCAATCCATATTTGAATCTTTGCTCTCATACAACCAACACACCATACCACATCTTTTTAATCTCCCACTCACGTCCTAATTTCTAATTTCTTCATCTAACCACGTCCAATCGTTTATCTCCCCTCACTACAATTCTTAACATGTTCTCTCATGGCACCACTCCACAGTCTTTATCTCCGCAGCCCCACTGCGAACATTTTAATTTCTCTCATCAAACCACTAGATACTACCGATGCCACATTTTATATCTCCCACCCACTCCATAATTTTAATTTCTTCTCATCAACCACTCCACTCTATTGTCCTCCCACGTACCACTCCATATTATAATTTATTCGTCATTCGACCCCTCCAATCTTTCTTCCCACTCCCTTCCAATATTTTAATTTCTCATCATTCAACGCACTACCACATTCTTTTCATCTCCCATCTCACATCCGAGAGTACATTTCTACTCATCACCACTCCACATCTTTATCTCGCCACTCACTCCATAATTTGAATTTCTCTCTCATCAAAGCCACTAGTATTCCATCCACATCTTTATCTCCGCACCCACTCCATATTTTAATTTCTCTCATCAACCACTCAAATCTTTGTCCGCCCTATCCCCATTTTTCCCATAAATTCTTATTATCTCTCATCCAACTACTCATACCCACATCTTTCAATTCCCCCCACCCACTCCATATTTTTAATTTCTCTCATCGGACCCCCTCCAATTCTTTCTTCTAATTCTTCCCACTCCACTTTCCATATTTTTTAAAATTTCTCTTAAAATCAAACCACTTAAGTCTCATCCCCCACAATCCTTTTAGTTCTCCCACCTGACCTCCCATATTTTAAATTTCCCTTCCTCATCAGCCACTCCAGACAAATCATTTATCTCCCACTCAACTCCTATTTTTAAATTTCCCCACCTCAATCAACCCCAAACTTCCCAATCCTTTAAAAAATTGTTTCCTCAATTCAAACTCCACACTTAAAAATTTTCCTCACCACCAACCTCCACATCTTTAATTTTTCCCCCTCAAAATCACCACATCAAACCTTAAATGTTGTTTTTCTCATCCACCATCCCACAATTTTTAATTTTCCTCAAACCACAAACTCCCCACAATTTTTAATTTTCCCCTCAATCAACCACTCACCTTAAAATGGTTTTTTCCCTCATCCACTCAACAGAATTCTAATTATTTCCAATACCAAGGACCTAAATCTGTTGTTTAATGAGATGAACACACCGCCCAGTTGGTGTAACCACCTATGGGGCCGCCTCTGATTGGTCCCATCCCTAAATCTTCCCTTTGGGTTCCCCGATTTGGGTTTTTTTCAACATTTCCGACCTCTACTTTTAATAGCGTATTTTCCCTTTTTTTCAATAAGCATTGCAATTTTACTATATACAGGTAAGTGTTAAAATTTTTTTACTTATACAAGAGGCGCCCTCCCTCTACAAGGGCCCATTTTTTGCCTGAAAAAAAATCAACTATTTTCATACAAATTTTTTTTATTTGTGACAGATTTGTGAAGATAATTTTTTTGTCCTCAGGGTGCTTTTTAATAAAATACTGTTTCAACATCATTTGTTTGATGCTTAAGACATAATCTATATCATCCTTGGTATAAAAAACTAATAATTTGCAATGTAGACAACTTTAGAACATTTTTGCCGAATGGTTTAACGCATGAAAACAGCAAAAGATCTGCCATGGTGCTCCATAACAAAAGTTGGTCCCCAACCTTGAAATTGGTTTTCCCACAACAATTTGGTGGGGTTGGTGCGAAAAAAAATTTTTAAGACTGCGTAACTTTGGAAACAACATCTTTACGGCGATGCTAATACAGACTGGTTTTTTTTTTTTATGAAAATTTCTTCCTGTATAAATCTTCATTGGTAAAGGTCCCCTAATTTAACAGTAAAGTTCTTATCTTTTTTTAAGCAAATTTTACTGTCGGTATTCCCAATCCTGCCCCCCCACAAAATGAATAGTAGCGAATCGAAAGCATACCCTCCATTTTTTGTGGTAACGCATGGGTTAAAACACAAGCTGCCAGGCTAACCCAAATTTGAAAATGGCCAATTTCCGCCACAGAACACGTTTAAACCAATGTTAATTAAAACTTACTGGGGTTGGCATACTTTGTCCTTCCACTAAATTAACATCAGGTAAAATCCCCAAGGTACTTAGACTTTTGGACAAAATGGTACCACGGGCAGTTGGTTTTTTAATAAAGTAAAAAGTTTTCAGGCCAAAATAATGATACGAAAATTAAAAAGCAAGAATGGCACCTTAATAAGTTTGTTAAAGAGGAAAAAACATCCAAAAATGGTCTCAAAATATGGTGCCTCCTCTTACTGGCCAATTTACCCACAGCCCCTGAAACCCTTTTCTTTAGGAAGAAAAAATAAAAAATAGTTTACTCTATTCAATAAAGGTATTTAAACCAAAGAAGAAAAAATATTAGCTTCACTATCCCAGAGCACTATGTTCAAAGAGTGTGTATAAGTTTCCCTCACGCGTGTACTGGCTTTTGTTTTATGCAAGTTTTATTGCTAAACTCCCTTCGGTTAACACCTTAAATTTTCTAATTTTTAAAAAAAAAACACTCAAATTTAATTTTGTAACGGCTTTGTTTATTTCCAAATTTTGGGTAAATATAACCAACCTTGGAAGGTTTGAAAATAATACAATGAATTAAACGAAACAAGTCATGCGTTGGGGGGAACCTCTTATTTCCCTCAATCAACAACTCTACCAAAACAATAAATTCCTCTCACCAGAGGGTGCTGGGGTGGTTTGCCCACCTTTGTGCTAGAAAGTTTTGTTTTAATAGAGTTGAAAAATGTCCAAATTTTTGGGGGTCCTGAGAAAGGCCCTTTTTGGGTTTTGTTGGGTTGGAAAAGCTGTCCCCCATTTGCGCAGCAAGTGTTGGTATTGAAGCC
>SAYR01028201.1:1897753-1912205 GCA_004382745.1 Argopecten irradians irradians | reverse complement strand
AATCTTAGGTGACATGGCATTATGGTCAGCTGTGTTCTGACATACTAATTGATTGGTCAGTGCGTAAGATCTGTCATACTCATGATGCGTCAGTGGTAGATCTGACATGCTCATTGAATTTGGCCAGTGGCGAGATCTGACATACTCATTGATTGGTCAATTGTAGATCTGAAATGTTCATTGATTGTCAGTGGTTAGATCTGATATGCTCATGATTGGTCAGTGGTAGATCTGACCAGCTCATTGATTGCGCCAGTGGGAGATCTGACATACTCATTGATTGGCAGTTGTAGATCTGAAATGTCATTGATTGCGTCAGTGAGGTAGAGTCTGAATGCTCATTGATTGCGTCAGTTGTTATATCTGACATGCTCATTGCATTGGTCAGTTGTAGATCGTGACATCTCATTGATTGTCAGTTGTAGATCTAAGATATGCTCATTGATTGACAGTTGTAGATCTAATATGCTTCATTGATTAGTCAGTTGTAGATCTGACATGCTCGATTTGAATAAGTCAGTGGGAGAATCTGACGTGATCATTGATAGTCAGTTGTTAGATCTGATATGCCATTGATTGCGTCAGTTGTAATCTGACATGCTCATTGATTTGCCAGTAAACAGTGGTAGGATCTGACATGCTCATTGATTGGACAGTTGTAGAAAATCTAATATGCTCATTGATTAGTCAGTTGTAATCTGCAACTGCTCATGATAAGTCAGTGTAGGAGATCTGGACTATGCTCAATTGATTGCGTCAGTGTAGATCTGACATTGCTCATTGATTGGTCAATCGTAGATCTAAGTATGCTCATAGATTGGTCAGTTGTAGATCTAATATGCTCATTGATTAGTCAGTTGTAGATCTGAAACATGCTATTTGATAAGTCAGTGGGAGATCTGACAGCTCATGATGGTCAGTGGTAGATCTTGATTATGCTCCATTGATTGCGTAAGTTGGAGATCTGTCAAATGCTCATTGATTGGTCAGTTGCTAGAATCTGACAGATTCTCATTGATTGGTCAGTTGGTAGATCTAATATGCTCATGATTGCGTCAGTGTAGATCAATATGCTCATTGAATTAGTCAGTTGTAGAATCTGACATGCTCATGATAAGTCAGTGGAGATCTGACATGCTCATTTGATTGGTCAGTGGGTAGATCTGATATGCTCATTTGATTGGTCAGGGTAGATTCTGAAATGATCATTGATTGGTCAATGGTAGATCTGACATGCTCATGATTGGTCAGTGGTAGATCTGATATGCTCATTGATGGTCAGTGGTAAGATCTGACATGCTCAAGATTGCGTCAGTTGTAGGATCTGACATGGCTCATTGATTGGTCAGTTGTTAGACTGATATGCTCATTGAATTGCGTCAGTTGTAGATCTTGACATGCTATTGATAAGTCAGTGGGAGATGTCTGACATGCTCATTATTGGTCAGTTGTAGATCTGACATGCTCATGATTGGTCAGTTGTAGATCTGACATGCTCATTGCATTTGGACAGTTAGTAGATCTAATATGCTCATTGATAGTCAGTTCTGTAAGATCTGACATACTCATTGTAAGTTCAGGGGGGAGATCTGACATGCTCATTGATTGGTTGGGAGCTGGTAGATTCTTGATATTGCTCATTGATTGGCAGTTGTAGATCTGAACATTACTCATTGATTGGTCAGCTGTGGGTTCTAACATACTCATGATTGGTCAGTTGTAGATCTGACATGCTCATTGATTGGTTAGTTGTAGCCGTTTGGACACTAGCCCTGTAGGCAGCTGTCCGTAGTTCCCCGGTACACCGAGAAGATCTCCACCGCAAAGCAGAATCCGTAAGATTGGGAAAATAAAAACAAAGATGTGCATAATAGCATTATTGCAATACCCATGTAATATTACCCCTTTTCCCATTCAAATTATTGCCAACCCAACTTATTGTTCATGGCCAAAACTTAATTTGGCATTTTTCATTATTTACATCTTTCCACAGGCAAGTCAATTCGAAATTTTACAGTTAAAAAAGGTTCATTTGCATTGATTGTTAAAAACGTTCCAACAGTCGATTTATTTTCATGAGTTTAATATGGCCAAGAAATTTAATCACTTGCAAAATTTACAGCACTGATCATGTAAAATCATACACTTAAGGTGTTTGCCTTGTTTTTCAGGCCTGTTCCACAGGGACAGAATGCTAGGCCACCGATGTAAGACCCTACAATGTATAATGACTGAAGTGTTGGCTTTGTTTGTCAGGCCTGTTCCAACAGAGGACAGGATGCTAGGCCGCCGACGTAAGACCCTACAATGTTATAATGACTTAAGTTGTTGCTTTTGTGTTTTTCAGGGGCCTGTTCCACAGGGGTCAGGGATGCTAGGCCGCGACGTAAAGACCCTACAATGTGTATAATGACTTAAATGTTGTTTGTTTTTCAGGGGCCTGTTTCCACAGGGGACAGGGATGCTAGGCCGGCGACGTAAGACCACATTTGTTTAGGGCATGGGTGTTTTGTTGACTTCATGTAGACAGGACAAAAAGAACAAAAGGAAGAGGAAAAGAAAATCTTAGAGGATTCGCTCTCTTGATGTTTCAAACCGCATGCAGAGTAGCTTCAAATGGTTAAGACTGTGCTGGCAAATATGGCAGATGGCATTAGAAATAAATGTTTGAGCACAAAAGAATTTTAAAATTATAAGGGAGGGCGTGAGATGTTACTTTATTTTTAGAGAGGTAAAACATCCATTTTGTGATCATTCTCTATATCCCAGTGAGTACAGAGGTAAAAACACCATGTTTGTTGATCATTCTCTTAATCCAGCTGAGTACAGAGGCAAAAACAACCATTTTGTATCTTCTCTAACAAACAATGTGTATCAATTAGATGGACGATGACGCGGCTTTAAAAACCTTTCTCTATATTAC
The DNA here is from genome assembly GCA_004382745.1 of Argopecten irradians irradians. Taxonomy (NCBI): domain Eukaryota; kingdom Metazoa; phylum Mollusca; class Bivalvia; order Pectinida; family Pectinidae; genus Argopecten; species Argopecten irradians. The sequence goes on along the minus strand of SAYR01028201.1, from coordinate 1,909,282 downwards.
TAAGTTAACATTTTTTGAAAAATTATTTTAGAAATTTTGTATCAGGTTTTACATGTATATTCAAAATATTTTTTTTACATTTTCTTAAATAAATAAAATCTACGAAAACATTACGCAACCTTTTCCAACTTAATCAAACTGAATATCATTTTTATGATCCTACAGAAATAGGGAATATTAAGTGTCCATCTTGTTCTGTTTCTTTGTCCTGTCGCACCCTTGTGGTTTATTTTTTTTTGTTATCAGATGGAGGGCAGGAATATTGATCTACAGATATTTTTTAGCTTGAATTATTCTTAAATCAGAATGTATTTCTTCTTACAGTAGCAGGATGAACCTACTAATACATTTGACAAGAACCAGCTGAAGTCTGGATAGAGGATGGAGTGGAATAATATTAGAAAACTACAACGCAGGCTGAGGTACAAATATTTTCATACCTTATTTTGACTTTTTAAATTAGAATTCAGCACCTTTATACCTCTTAGCACCCTTTCCCCCTTTGAGGTCTTTCAAAAAATTTCACTCACTTGAATTAAAGTCCCCATTATTGTTTTCGTAATATATTTGATGAAAAAATTACCAAATTTCGTCAAATGTGATAGAGTTGATATCCTTATTGGCGATATTTCTTATTTAAAAATATCGTAGTTAAATCAGGATTGTAACTATGAATGGGGGGATTCCGTTTTACGCTTCTGTTGGTGCCACAGTCCATAGTGTATGGTAAACATCACATATGGAGAACTGCTTTGTAATAACCTTTTGACCCAACGTATTTTGTCAACTGATAGATATTAGCGCAGACGGCCAATGCATTGATCATCTTTTTTTCATCGTTTCTAATAAATGAGTTCTCTTTATACATTAAATTTAAATCCTACTTTAATCTTTAAATCCTTAAAACTATTATCTAAACATTGGTCATATGAAAATAGTTAGGGAGTTAACCATTCTAAAGTAATTACTTTGGAATAAGTAAGCATTAAGCGAACAAAACAGCTTTGCATGAGACCATACAATGCACTGTACACAGGTCAGAGCGAAGTGGGTACTACATGCGCTCGATTAAGAGGCAACTAAGGGTATTCTCTACTTACAAATACTTTGCTCTTTTGTAGTTTAGGCGTAGAAGTGCATGTTTAAAGTCGTCAGAACGGAGTATACATTTCTTACTTGAAGTATTGTTGATTTTAGTTTGGAAAAGAAGAAACCAGTTTATAAGGATGAAAAATTATTGTAAAACATTGAATAAATCTAAACATGTTCTAAATTTCCCCATGGTGCGATGGGATTTACCTGGTGATCATCTGGGCACATACAGGCACATAGGCTATTTTCAGACATACACATTTACGTGTTTATTTATATATATTTACAATATGCATTTTTGTCGAAACTGTACATATTTGAACAAAATTAATTAAAAATAAATCATAAGGATAATCGATGTTTAGTTTGTAGAGCATTCAAAAAACATAATGGGACTTTAAATGCAGACTGAAATCATTGAAAACTGTGTAGATTTCTTAGGTTTATTGATTTCTTTTGCAACGTGATTTCTGGCTCACTTTGTGCAATTAATTTTATGAAAGACTAATCCAAGTATGAACCTATAATTCAATCTTATGGTATTCATTATATCGAAATTTGGCTGTAAAAGTGGATTTTGTTTTATTTCATGTGTCAAATGTGATTATGTATTTTCTTTCAAAATTATTTCTCTGTTTTTTATTCAATTGGATAAAGAAAATTTTTCTTTTAACATTTAGAATTCTGTTTGACAGGTGTCGTCTGCCGTCAGTGTATATTTACTGTCAGATAGCTTACCAGAGAACCGTATGAAGTATTCCAGTGTTTGGCCGCAGGACTTCTCTGTTTGTCCCATGTGGGGTCTACGATTGTTATTCAGAGGTAACATAATATAATATTGATGAATTTTGAAAATAATGTAGCTAATCTGGAACAGCATCAAGCATCTCCATGTAGGTGTGTATAATTTTTTTTTTTTTTTATTTAATGACTTAACCAAATTTCTGTTGATAAAGCCTTTATAAAAAAGAAAAGGACAGTTTTGTTATCAGAATATAGCAAAAGTTATTATGTATTTACGCAAGATGAATACTTTGGGGTTTTTTTATGAAAATTGTGTATTTTGATATGATGTTTTTGTGTGTTGAAAGGAAGAACTATTAGACCACAAGGCCTACATACTACCATCTGGATCAGTCTGAGAAAGGCGATTAATGGAATGGTAAATATTAGAGTTCATGTCTATCTCAAACAAAAGTTTTTGCTGGAGTCAAATTCTTGGGGCTCTGGTCCACTTGCTATTCATGTACCAAATGTAGGTCACTGTACCTGTATCAAAATAAATCTTTTCCAGTCTGCAGTGCCAACATGATCTGTCAATTGAGATTCTGAGATTTGTAATTCACACCTTTTACCTACATCAATGAAAAAACTTGTGCAGACTTAAATTAAAACATTGAGGTCTGATATTTGTAAAATTATCTTAATATACATGTACTTTGTATTATTTGAAAAAATTCTACTTTACAGGAAGCCGACATCAAATCTACTAGTCAATATTGAAGGTCATGGTGGAGTCTGAGAGTGATAAATTTAAGGAGGAATGGACAGCCATTGTCAGGATAGCAGGAGGGAGGCGGAGACCAAGATACAGACACGTAACCAACGAGGTAATACTGTTAGGACGTCAACATTTTCAGATAGTCTGTTCCTACATATATTAATGTCATAAACCAGGACGTCAACATTTACAGTTAATGTGTTCCTACAGATATATTAATGTGTAAAACCCATTTCCTGTTAAATGTACTTAGAAGTATAAAGGCGTTAACATTATCATAGACAGCATAGACACATTAAATGTCAAAGCTACATTGTGGCAGGAGCAAAGCAGTTGGCATAAGTCATCAATGTTTTTTTCTGGATACTCAGGCTTTCCTCCACTTAAAAAGTGTCCCATTTACAAGCTTTCACAAGGACTTATATCATCATATCAATTCAAGCATTCAATCACTAAATTTAATTCATTAATTTTTCTGTGTAATTCTGTTTCATAGTTATTTTGTTTTAAAATGAAATATAGAAAAATATGATTTATTTTCTTTCAGTCAATTAATTCTATCAGACAAGTCCTGCCCCAACAGTGTCGTCCGGCGGGCCAAACAGCTTCAACGTGCCTTGTAGTATCAACAGAATGGATGATACAGTGCTTGATCAACAGTCAGCTCATGGCATATGACGGTCATCCTAAATATCGATATGACTACAATCAGAGCTAACAGATTGAAGAAATAAATATAAAAGATATATATCATTAGATATTTTTGGACCCCCACCCCCCTCCATAATTTGTTAAGAAAAACCCAATAATGGAAATATCTCTACTTCTGAATTAAATTTGATACACATAATGGAATAGCCCAAAGTCATTTGATGGGTCAACCATATTTTCACTGCATCTTGATAAAGAATGTCTTTAATAATCACAAAGCAAATGTGCAAATACCTTTATATTTCTGACATACCTTAACTTTGTGTGTTATAACTCAGGTGGACAAATTTGTACATTTTCACAATTACAGATGTATCTTAACCTTTGAAAACATTTTATATTGAAAATAAATAAGTTAAAAAACACATTTTTTTATCACTATAATTAGTTACTTTAAGATTTTGATGATACCTTTTATTCATTGTCATGATTAGAATTCTCAATTTTAATTGTTCCCTACCTTAGTCTCTTAATCATAATGATATTGTAATATGATATACAGCATGTTTATAAAATTGTTTTTAAGTATGTTTTAGTTTTAATGAAGACTTCCTTTGGATCTGTTTCTTACAGTAAACTCCTGTCACCTTTCTATAAATATTGATACATATAATTTGATAAAATCAGAATGTGGTTTTAATCATATTGATAAAGTTAAGTGGTAGGTAATTGTGACCTTGACTTCAGGTCATAGGTCAACTAAATGCCAATTTTCCTGGTCTTTCTTGTAGAATCCATAATAAATTTCAAAATTACAGTGCTGAAACTTAAATTATGCCTTAATCACCTGAATATATGACAGGCAAATAATAATATGTCAATATCTGAGTTTTGAATATTCAAAGTTTACCAGTGTTGGATGCTGTTACCATATGGTCTATTAGAATAGGCAATTTCTTATGGGTAATACCAAAACGAGTCAGTGACCATTTATCTGGTTGTGTATTCATATACAGGAGCATTATCTCTTGCGTGCAGAAAACTTTGACAGAAAGTGGTTCATGTCATTATCCTAAAGTTTTCATCGACCTTCTGTTTTAAGTATCCGGCTTGTGTTATTGTATATACAGCACTGATATGAGCAATCAAACACTGATGCTGGAGGACTTTTGAAGAATTGTTGTACAATATTAAAATTTCTTTTGTGATAAAGTTTGTATTCTATGTACTTGAAATTTGTTAGTGCTTGTTAGAGGTTTATGTTTTTATTTGAAAATTAATTTTAGTGACTTTATGTATGTGTAATGTTATGTACAATCAATGTTTTAAGTTTTCATCATTTCTTTTTATGTTCTTGAAACTTTTAATAAATCATCTTTCAAAAATAAAATACTTCAGATCTATTTTTAACTATTTTTAACTTAAGTGTTTTCTTTAGATTTTGGATATTGACTTGCATATTTGTAACCCTGGTCAATACTAGCCAAACGATATCGCTCAGCTAGAGAGAACTTCTCTTTAGCTTGATCAGTTAAGCGTCAGACTATCCAGAGGTCAATCACAATTGCTATCCAAGCATTCCATATAATTTATCATGTCCATGAAGTTTTTTAGGCAATAATCAACTGATAGTCTGTTTCGTAATTTGTCTTCTTGAAATCGTTTAACATTTTGTAAATCGTTTAACATTTTGTAAAAAAAAAAAAAAAGAAAGAAGATGAAAAAAATCACTAACACTGTTTAAATTCACACAAGGCAGCATGCATGCTGTTGATAGGCGATTTTGCAATTCAGCAGTCATACAAATAATGTAAAAATATCATTAGAGCAAGATACTCAGCTTGTATATTTATATACACATGATTGATGTATCTGTTACATCTATATATATATATATATGATGTATCTGTCACATCTATATGTACATAAACCAGAAAATAATGTATATATGATGTATCTGTTACATCTATATAAACATAAACCAGAAAATGATGTATATATGATGTATCTGTCGCATCTATATGTACATGAACTAGAAAATTATGTACATAAAAACCTTGTGTGTCTGTCACATCTATATATGGGTCAGTAAGTTTAAGCATCAGATTTCATGTACTGAAATCTAATGTCATTTGAGTCATACTTTTAAACATTTAATGTTATTTACACTTTTTATGAACGATTTTAACAAAAGGAATGTGTGACTGTGTGACTGTATATGGGAATATGTTAAAAGTTGTGCCAAAGCTGAATGATAATAAAACCATTTGTTACTGTGCAGCTTTCTTGATATTGTTTTAATATGTATTGGCCCTTGATCCCGTAGCCACTCAAGTATTTGTTTGTACAACTTTGTCCATTATCACCAAAATTAATATTTAAAGGTGACTTTGCAGCATTTTACTGAAAAGCATCTTGGATATTCCAGGGGTTACTATCAATGCCATAATATCCACCCCAGACTATGTCGTTCTGAAGTTCTGAAGGCTCTGTGTGACAACAAGTGGTTACATCCTTGATGAACAGAAAAAAGAATTGAATAACTGTACATTGTGTGGCTTAAGTTAGGTGGTTGCTCTCTCTGTAATCTTCAAGGAAATCTCTGCAGGCCTGTAATTGGTCTTTTTTTCTCTCCTGAACTACATTCAGTTTTACAGGTGTGGATATTACGACAGAGATAGTAATCCATGGAATATTGGGGATGACTGAAAAGAGAAATATTTCGTTGTGACATCTAACGAGAATGTTACAAAAGTTAAAGGTAGGGACATATTTTATGCACATTCACATGTTATTGAACTCATTCAGCAAACAGAAGTTTCACAGAAACACCGATCAAACTATATCATTTTTATAGAAAAACATGTAATACTTTTTTTCACGTAGTAAAATAAATGAACAAATTCAAAAGTAACGAAAAATATTTATTTCCAATGAGTTCTTTCTCACCACAGTTAATGAGATATACACATCTCGGTATCATTTCGCTGATTACAAATAACAAAGAACTCCATCTCTCATCCCATCGACTAAATCACAAACTAATGTAGGGGAACACAAATCAATGATTTACTCATTTCTGCATACCTATGCTAAGTACATCCGAGTTCTGGATATAGCTAGTTAAGATGTTGGCATAATATCAAAATCACTTGATATGTATATGCATGAGTGAAAATGATCAATAAATGGACATAAATTGAAATTTTGCTTATTGAAAAAAGGGGGTGGAAATGTAATAGAAAATCAAATGATTATTAATTATTCTTGGCCAAGGTGTTGGAAAAATACAGAGCTGTAACTTGATTTGCCTTCTACTTCTAGAATATACCTCCCGTTCACTCAATCGTAGTTCTTCTACTTCAGAAGGTCTTCCGTCTATAGGCTGAAAGATCTTCTGAGAAGACTTCTCTTTTCAGAAGAGCATAAATCGAGTTGAGCTCAGCCAAGTTATATTAATCCCTTCAGTACAAGTTACCAGTAAACAATATACACTGAATTAGGTTTGGTAAACATGGGTTCCATATAGAATTCAAATAAACCATCGCAATATTACTGATTTATTATGTAATGATTTTCTTCAATGTAATATAGTAGGTAATTTTGTATGACATGATACAATGTGAAATACCTGCTTGGTAATAAGTAACACAGTTCACAAAAACCTAACCCATCTCAAATATTTCCGAAAACCTACCCCATTTAAACATTTATCTTTACTACCGAATTATAACAACTAATTGAAATAAATAATTATAATTTTAGTACATGAAGAACTAAGGTTACTAAATTCACAACTTCACGTACATTTACTAACAAAAAACATCGGACGACACATATACAGCACCCACATGCTTTTGATTACTCAACTAATTATCATCATGTCATATACTCAATGGTAATGCAAACAGCATATGCTGAATATTGAAATAAAATGAATCGACATTACCACATTAATGGGAAAACCACTCATAATTCATAAATACACCAATAAGAAACTAGAATATTTGATACATTAAATTACAACTGTACATTATCATGTATATATATGTGTAGACGTTTACATGGCACACTAGACAGTATTCTTAATGTGAATTGTATCTGTCAATGACTTCAGCAACTTATTTAAAGGGACAATTCAGTCTAAGAGAACATAAATTAAAAACTCAGTTCCATTAGAAATTAGGATCAGTCGGTTTTACTGTGATATGCCAGAAAATTCCATGGTGGTGAAATGCGTGCGAAATGTTCAACTCGCTCGCTGTCCACCATTACACATTGTGGTCAAACATCTTGTATGCCGAACTCTGTCCCTTGCTCGTAGAGTAATGCAACTTTCGTCTAGAACTGCTCAAATCACTCTGACAGTAGTGCGTTTACCTTATTAGGTGAATTGTCTTGCCTAAAAAATCATTTATCACCTCCTCTGTGGTTATGTAGTTCATTTGTTTAACGTGCATGACTTTGGCTTGGGTACAGGTACAGCGTACATTTTGTACCTGCTTAATCGTATTGATCAACGATTTGTAATTACAACGGTATCAACTAAAATACTCAACAATGACGTGGAATTTGTCAATATTTTATGTAATACGTTTCATAAGAAATGTAAAACAATACATTTATGCCACATTTTGCTTTTTGGTTATGTAAAAGAATTAGCCCTAGTGAATTGTCCCTTTAAAACTTTTAATAATAAATGCATGTATATTAAAGATGCTCCACTGTAATCGAGCATAAATGATATTCATGATTTGGTCTATAATTTGTGTTTACTCATGTAAATATATATGAAATGATACAAAATAACTTGGTGGATGTGCAATCTGGAGTTTTATATAGGACATAGTGCAGTGTATTTTTCTGGAACACAATTCATTATTTTCAATATTTTCATCTTAAAATAAGAAGCTGACTTTTTTAATGGTGGTAATGGTGTTAAGTAAGCAATTTTTATAAACTCAAGAAAAATACTTATCTGCTACTGTTTTTGATAGAAAAAGGATGTTTTCGTATTTTTATGACCAACATTTATTATAGTTGGCTAATAAATATACCTAATAGCTTCTAGGAGATATTTAGAAGCCATTCAACTTATCAAAGCATCAACGCTGGTTTTATCTGATTAAATTGGAATATTTCTTATATTAAAGGGTAGTTGTCTTGATGTTTTGAATCCTCAACCCTTGCCTTCAATGCCTTCACTTAAAAATTATATCAATAATATCAAATGATGATACTAATAATATTAGTACAGAATTTGAACACATAACTGGGACATAGGAATGATTATAAATTCTAAGCAATCAGGCAATGTGTAGTAGTTATTGGTCTCAAAACTATCGAAAAATCAAATTCCCTCACCACGGGCGGATTTATAATATAGTACAAGATTTAACATATAAAAACATTTAGTATATCAGTTAAGGTTGTACAACACCTGTACTTTGAGCTTTACATCCCATAATGACTATCATAGGACCTATAATGGTAATAGACATTCATTATAGACTTATCTATGATGTTGGGTGTTTTGAATTCTCAGCGTTAGACAAAACAACTGGAGATACTGAATATTTACACTGCGATATTAGTCACTTATAACAATGGTAAATGGATGAATATTGGAATACAGTTTATGTTAATGAGGAGCATGATCACAATTAAAACGATAATCAATGATATAAATAATAGTATTTACTGTACAGAAAGCTACAGATGTATATATGATTATATTATTTAGGGCCGAAGAAGTGTATATTTGTTCACTAACAAAGGTAGGTGTTGTACAACCTTACTGATATACTAAATGTTTTATATGTTAAATCTTGTACTATGATTATAAATCGCCCGTGGTGAGGGAATTTGATTTTTCGATAGTTTTGAGACCAATAACTACTACACATTGCCTGATTGCTTAGAATTTATAATCATTCCTATGTCCCAGTTATGTGTTCAAATTCTGTACTAATATTATTAGTATCATCATTTGATATTATTGATATAATTTTTAAGTGAAGGCATTGAAGGCAAGGGGTTGAGGAATTCAAAACATCAAGACAACTAACCCTTTAATATAAGAATATTCCAATTTAATCAGATAAAACCAGCGTTGATGCTTTGATAAGTTGAATGGCTTCTAAATATCTCCTAGAAGCTATTAGGTATATTTATTAGCCAACTATATATAAATGTTGGTCATAAAAATACGAAAACATCCTTTTTCTATCAAAAACAGTAGCAGATAAAGTATTTTTCTTGAGTTATAAAAATTGCTTACTTAACACCATTACCACCATTAAAAAAGTTCAGCTTCTTATTTTAAGATGAAAATATTGAAAATAATGAATTGTGTTCCAGAAAAATACACTGCACTATGTCCTATATAAAACTCCAGATTGCACATCCACCAAGTTATTTTGTATCATTTCATATATTTACATGAGTAAACACAAATTATAGACCAAATCATGAATATCATTTATGTTCGATTGCAGTGGAGCATCTTTAATATACATGCATTTATTATTAAAAGTTTTAAAGGGACAATTCACTCAGGCTAATTCTTTTACATAACCAAAAAGCAAAATATGACATAAATGTATTGTTTTACATTTCTTGTGAAACATATAACATACAATATTGACAAATTCCACGTCATTGTTTAGTATTTTAATTGATACCGTTGTAATTACAAATCGTTGATCAATACGATTAAGCAGGTACAATATGTACGCTGTACCCATACCCGAGCCAAAGTCACGCACGTTAAACAAATTAATTACATAACCACTAAGGAGGTGATAAAATGATTTTTTAGGCAAGACAATTCACCTACCAGTAATAAGGTAAACACACTACTGTCAAGAGCGATTTTAGCAGTTCTAGATGAAAGTTGCATTACTCTATGAGTAAGGGACAGGGTTAGGCATACAAGATGTTTGACCACAATGTGTAATGGTGGACAGCGAGCGAGTTGAACATTTCACACGCATTTTACCACCATGGGATTTTCTGGCATATCACAGTAAAACCGACTGATCTATTTTCTATTAGAACTGGGTTTTTCCCCGATATATGTACAAATTTTAATGTTCTCTTAGACTGAATTGTCCCTCACAAACATCTACTTAAAAAACTAAAGGGTTACGGTATCACTGGAAAAGTACTGAAGTGGATAGAAGACTTCTTATCCAATCTACAGCAACGAGTTGTTATTCATGTGTGAAACTTCTGGACTAGTAGATGTGACCAGTGGTGTACACAAGGTAGTGTCTTAGGTCCTGTTCTATTTCTGATATATATCAATGACCTGCCCGAAGTAGTCCAACATAGCACAGTAAAATTATTTGCTGACGACTCTAAAAATTTTTAAGAAACAATAACAACCCACCGAGTCTCAAGAACTTTCAAGCAGACATTAGACAGTGTAGTCATTTGGACAGAGACTGGAAAATGGCCTTGAACACTAAAAAATGCAAACACACTCAATATAGGCAATCTAGAAACAAGACACGCATTATTCCTTCCACAAAGTGAACAAATTAGAGAAAGTACAGTGTGAGAAAGATTTAGTGTGTACTTTTCGACAACAAACTTTAAATTTAGCCCAGGCATGTTAGTCAAGCAGTTATTAAAGGAAATCGCAATACTGGGTCTAATATTCAGGACATTTGTCTATATAGATATAACTATGTTTCTTAACCCTGTACAAAAGCCTAATTAGACCTAACTTAGAATATGCAACCCAGGTATGGTCTCCACTGCCCAAAAAAAGATCAGATCGCTCCGAACGTCCAACGTAGAGCCACTAAAAGAGTTCACTCTATTGAAAATTTACCATACATTCAAGACTTAAAAAGTTGCGGACTTCCCACCTTTAGAATATAGACGTAAAGGAACGCATGCTGATCGAAGTCTATAAACATTCTGAATGGTATAGATAAACTAGATAAAAACGATAAGCTATTTACAATGTCTTCAGCTAATACTAGAGGTAATAGTTTTAAAACTCTTTAAGAAACAGAGCAGGACTAAAGTCACACACAGTATTATTTAGTCGGCGAGGTGTGTAGATTCATGGAACTCCCTTCCCAACTTCGTAGTAGAAGCCCCTCTCTGAACTCGTTTTAAAACCGACTGAAACACTCACTGGAATTCAGTACCATGCAAGTTTTACCCCAGTTTTAATATGTGGCACAACCGGGACAACTATTTAGTAAATGAACCAAAACGCGCCATAACTAGCTGGAACCCAGCTAACTATCGGTGTTCTAAGAAGATGT
>SAYR01028201.1:1886663-1897728 GCA_004382745.1 Argopecten irradians irradians | reverse complement strand
CGAGCAAGGGACAGAGTTCGGCATACAAGATGTTTGACCACAATGTGTAATGGTGGACAGCGAGCGAGTTGAACATTTCGCACGCATTTCACCACCATGGAATTTTCTGGCATATCACAGTAAAACCGACTGATCTAATTTCTATTGGAACTGAGTTTTATATTTATGTTCTCTTAGACTGAATTGTCCCTTTAAATAAGTTGCTGAAGTCATTGACAGATACAATTCACATTAAGAATACTGTCTAGTGTGCCATGTAAACGTCTACACATATATATACATGATAATGTACAGTTGTAATTTAATGTATCAAATATTCTAGTTTCTTATTGGTGTATTTATGAATTATGAGTGGTTTTCCCATTAATGTGGTAATGTCGATTCATTTTATTTCAATATTCAGCATATAGCTGTTGCATTACCATTGAGTATATGACATGATGATAATTAGTTGAGTAATCAAAAGCATGTGGGTGCTGTATATGTGTCGTCCGATGTTTTTTGTTAGTAAATGTACGTGAAGTGTGAATTTAGTAACCTTAGTTCTTCATGTACTAAAATTATAATTATTTATTTCAATTAGTTGTTAATAATTCGGTAGTAAAGATAAATGTTTAAGATGGGGTAGGTTTTCGGAAATATTTGAGATGGGTTAGGTTTTTGTGAACTGTGTTACTTATTACCAAGCAGGTATTTCACATTGTATCATGTCATACAAAAATTACCTACTATATTACATTGAAGAAAATCATTACATAATAAATCAGTAATATTGCGATGGTTTATTTGAATTCTATATGGAACCCATGTTTACCAAACCTAATTCAGTGTATATTGTTTACTGGTAACTTGTACTGAAGGGATTAATATAACTTGGCTGAGCTCAACTCGATTTATGCTCTTTTGAAAAGAGAAGTCTTCTCAGAAGATCTTTCAGCCTATAGATGGAAGACCTTCTGAAGTAGAAGAACTACGATCGAGTGAACAGGAGTTATATTCTAGAAGTAGAAGGCAAATCAAGTTACAGCTCTGTATTTTTCCAACACCTTGGCCAAGAATAATTAATAATCATTCAATTTTCTATTACATTTCCACCCCCTTTTTTCAATAAGCAAAATTTCAATTTATGTCCATCTACATATCAAGTGATTTTGATATTATGCCAACATCTTAACTAGCTATATCCAGAACTCGGATGTACTTAGCATAGGTATGCAGAAATGAGTAAATCATTGATTTGTGTTCCCCTACATTAGTTTGTGATTTAGTCGATGGGATGAGAGATGGAGTTCTTTGTTATTTGTAATCAGCGAAATGATACCGAGATGTGTATATCTCATTAACTGTGGTGAGAAAGAACTCATTGGAAATAAATATTTTTCGTTACTTTTGAATTTGTTCATTTATTTTACTACGTGAAAAAAAGTATTACATGTTTTTCTATAAAAATGATATAGTTTGATCGGTTGTTTCTGTGAAACTTCTGTTTGCTGAATGAGTTCAATAACATGTGAATGTGCATAAAATTATGTCCCTACCTTTAACCTTTGTAACATTCTCGTTAGATGTCACAACGAAATATTTCTCTTTTCAGTCATCCCCAATATTCCATGGATTACTATCTCTGTCGTAATATCCACACCTGTAAAACTGAATGTAGTTCAGGAGAGAAAAAAAGACCAATTACAGGCCTGCAGAGATTTCCTTTGAAGATTACAGAGAGAGCAACACCTAACTTAAGCCACACAATGTACAGTTATTCAATTCTTTTTCTGTTCATCAAGGGATGTAACCACTTGTTGTCACACAGAGCCTTCAGAACTTCAGAACGACATAGTCTGGGGTGGATATTATGGCATTGATAGTAACCCCTGGAATATCCAAGATGCTTTTCAGTAAAATGCTGCAAAGTCACCTTTAAATATTAATTTTGGTGATAATGGACAAAGTTGTACAAACAAATACTTGAGTGGCTACGGGATCAAGGGCCAATACATATTAAAACAATATCAAGAAAGCCGCACAGTAACAAATGGTTTTATTATCATTCAGCTTTGGCACAACTTTTAACATATTCCCATATAGAGTCACACATTCCTTTTGTTAAAATCGTTCATAAAAAGTGTAAATAACATTAAATGTTTAAAAGTATTACTCAAATGACTTGAGATTTATGTACATGAAATCTGATGCTTAAACTTACTGACCCTTATATAGATGTGACAGACACACAAGGTTTTTATGTACATAATTTTCTGGTTCATTTACATATAGATGCGACAGATACATCATATATACATCATTTTCTGGTTTATGTATATATAGATGTAACAGATACATCAATCATGTGTATATAAATATACTAGCTGAGTATCTTGCTCTAATGATATTATTTACATTATTTGTATGACTGCTGAATTGCAAAATCGCCTATCAACAGCATGCATGCTGCCTTGTGTGAATTTTAACAGTGTTAGTGATTTTTTTCTTCTTCCATTTTTTTTTTTTTTTTTACAAAATGTTAAACGATTTCAAGAAGACAAATTACGAAACAGACTATCAGTTGATTATTGCCTAAAAAAACTTCATGGACATGATAAATTATATGGAATGCTTGGATACAAATTGTGATTGACCTCTGGATAGTCTGACGCTCAACTGATCAAGCTAAAGAGAAGTTCTCTCTAGCTGAGTGATATAATTCGGCTAGTATTGACCATGGTTACAGATATGCAAGTCAATATCCAAAATCTAAAGAAAACACTTCAGTTAAAAATAGTTAAAAATAGATCTGAAGTATTTTATTTTTGAAAGATGATTTATTAAAAGTTTCAAGAACATAAAAAGAAATGATGAAAACTTAAAACATGATTGTACATAACATTACATACATAAAGTCACTAAAATTAATTTTCAAATAAAACATAAACCTCTAACAAGCACTAACAAATTTCAAGTACATAGAATACAAACTTTATCACAAAAGAAATTTTAATATTGTACAACAATTCTTCAAAGTCCTCCAGCATCAGTGTTTGATTGCTCATATCAGTGCTGTATATACAATAACACAAGCCGGATACTTAAAACAGAAGGTCGATGAAAACTTTAGGATAATGACATGAACCACATTTCTGTCAAAGTTTTCTGCACGCAAGAGATAATGCTCCTGTATATGAATACACAACCAGATAATGGTCACTGACTCGTTTTGGTATTACCCATAAGAAATTGCCTATTCTAATAGACCATATGGTAACAGCATCCAACACTGGTAAAACTTTGAATATTCAAAACTCAGATATTGACATATTATTATTGCCTGTCATATATTCAGGTGATTAAGGCATAATTTAAGTTTCAGCACTGTAATTTTGAAATTTATTATGGATTCTACAAGAAAGACCAGGAAAATTGCATTTAGTTGACCTATGACCCTGAAGTCAAGGTCACAATTACCTTACCACTTAACTTTATCAATATGATTAAAACCACATTCTGATTTTATCAAATTATATGTATCAATATTTATAGAAAGATTACAGGAGTTTACTGTAAAAACCAGATCCAAAGGAAGTCTTCATTATAACTGAAACATACTTAAAAACAATTTTATAAACATGCTGTATATCATATTATAATAACATTATGATTAAGAGAGCAAGGGTAGGAAACAATTAAAAATTGAGAATTCTGATCATGACAATGAATAAAAGGTATCATCAAAATCTTAAAGTAACTAATTAATAGTGATAAAAAATGTGTTTTTTACTTATTTATTTTCAATATAAAATGTTTTCAAGGTTAAGATACATCTGTAATTGTGAAAATGTCAAAATTTGTCCACCTGAGTTATAACACACAAAGTTAAGGTATGTCAGAAATATAAAAGGTATATTGCACATTTGCTTTGTGATTATTAAAGACATTCTTTATCAAGATGCAGTGAAAATATGGTTGACCCATCAAATGACTTTGGGCTATTCCATAATGTGTATCAAATTTAATTCAGAAGTAGAGATATATTCCATTATTGGGTTTTTCCCTTAACAAAATTATGGAGGGGGGGTGGGGGTCCAAAAATATCTAATGATATATATCTTTTATATTTATTTCTTCAATCTGTTAGCTCTGATTGTAGTCATATCGATATTTAGGATGACCGTCATATGCCATGAGCTGACTGTTGATCAAGCACTGTATCATCCATTCTGTTGATACTACAGGCACGTTGAGCTGTTTGGCCCGCCGGACGACACTGTTGGGGCAGGACTTGTCTGATAGAATTAAATTGACTGAAAGAAAATAAATCATATTTTTCTATATTTCATTTTTAAAACAAAATAACTATGAAACAGAATTACACAGAAAAATTAATGAATTAAATTTAGTGATTGAATGCTTGAATTGATATGATGATATAAGTCCTTGTGAAAGCATTGTAAATGGGACACTTTTAAAGTGGAGGAAAGCCTGAGTATCCAGAAAAAACATTGATGACTTATGCCAACTGCTTTGCTCCTGCCCAATGTAGCTTGACATTTAATGTGTCTATGCTGTCTATGACTAATGTTAACGCCTTTATACTTCTAAGTACATTTAACAGGAAATGGGTTTTACCACATTAATATATCTGTAGGAACACATTAACTGTAAATGTTGACGTCCTGGGTTTATGACATTAATATATGTAGGAACAGACTATCTGAAAATGTTGACGTCCTAACAGTATTACCTCGTTGGTTACGTGTCTGTATCTTGGTCTCCGCCTCCCCTCCTGCTATCCTGACAATGGCTGTCCATTCCTCCTTAAATTTATCACTCTCAGACTCCACCATGACCTTCATATTGACTAGTAGATTTGATGTCGGCTTCCTGTAAAGTAGAATTTTTCAATAATACAAAGTACATGTATATTAAGATAATTTTACAAATATCAGACCTCAAATGTTTTAATTTAAGTCTGCACAAGTTTTTTCATTGATGTAGGTAAAAGGTGTGAATTACAAATCTCAGAATCTCAATTGACAGATCATGTTGGCACTGCAGACTGGAAAAGATTTATTTTGATACAGGTCACAGTGACCTACATTTGGTACATGAATAGCAAGTGGACCAGAGCCCCAAGAATTTGACTCCAGCAAAAACTTTTGTTTGAGATAGACATGAACTCTAATATTTACCATTCCATTAATCGCCTCTTCTCAAGACTGATACCAGATGGTAGTATGTAGGCCTTGTGGTCTAATAGTTCTTCCTTTCAACACACAAAAACATCATATCAAAATACACAATTTTTCATAAAAAACCCCCAAAGTATTCATCTTGCGTAAATACATAATAACTTTTGCTATATTCTGATAACAAAACTGTCCTTTTCTTTTTTATAAAGGCTTATCAAACAGAAATTTGGTTAAGTCATTAAAAAAAAAAAAAAAATTATACACCACATGGAGATGCTTGATGCTGTTCCAGATTAGCTACATTATTTTCAAAATTCATCAATATTATATTATGTTACCTCTGAATAACAATCGTAGACCCACACATGGGACAGACAGAGAAGTCCTGCGGCCAAACACTGGAAATACTTCACGGTTCTCTGGTAGCTATCTGACAGTAGTATACACTGACGAGCAGACGACACCTGTCAAACAGAATTCTAATGTTAAAAAAAAAAATTCTTTATCCAATTGAATAAAACAAAGAAATAATTTTGAAAGAAAATACATGATCACATTTGACACATGAAATAAAACAAAATCCACTTTTACAGCCAAATTTCGATATAATGAATACCATAATTGACTTTATAGGTTCATACTTGGATTTAGTCTTTCATAAAATTATTGCACAAAGTGAGCCAGAAATCACGTTGCAAAAGAAATCAATAAACCTAAGAAATCTACACAGTTTTCATGATTTCAGTCTGCATTTAAAGTCCCATTATGTTTTTATGAATGCTCTACAAACTAAACATCGATTATCCTTATGAATTTATTTTTAATTAATTTTGTTCAAATATGTACAGTTTCGACAAAAATGCATATTGTAAATATATATAAATAAAACACGTAAATGTGTATGTCTGAAAATAGCCTATGTGCCTGTATGTGCCCAGATGATCACCAGGTAAATCCCATCGACACCATGGGGAAATTTAGAACATGTTTAGATTTATTCAATGTTTTACAATAATTTTCATCCTTATAAAACTGGTTCTTCTTTTTCCAAACTAAAATCACAATACTTCAGTAGAAATGTATACTCCGTTCTGACGACTTTAAACATGCACTTCTACGCCTAAACTACAAAAGAGCAAAGTATTTGTAAGTAGAGAATACCCCTTAGTTGCCTCTTAATCGAGCGCATGTAGTACCCACTTCGCTCTGACCTGTGTACAGTGCATTGTATGGTCTCATGCAAAGCTGTTTGTTCGCTTAATGCTTACTTATTCCCAAGTAATTGACTTTAGATGGTTAACTCCCTAACTATTTTCATATGACCAATGTTTGATAATAGTTTTTAAAGGATTTAAAGATTATAAGTAGGATTTAAATTAATGTATAAAGAGACTCATTTATTAGAAACGATGAAAATAAGATGACAATGCATTAGCGCCGTCTGCCAATATCTATCAGTTGACAAACATACGTTGGGTCAAAGGTTATACAAAGCGGTTCTCATATGTGATGTTTACCTAACTATGGACTGTGGCACCAACAGAGCGTAACAACGGAATCCCCCATCATAGTTACAATCCTGATTAAATATCGCCATAAGGATATCAACTCTATCATTTGACGAAATTTGGTAATTTTTTCAATCAAATATATTACGAAAACATAAAGGGACTTTAATTCAAAGTCAGTGAAATTTTTGAAAGACCTCAAAAGGGGGCAAAGGTGCTTAGAGGTATAAAGGTGCTGAATTCTAATTTAAAAGTCGAATAAGGTATGAAAATATTTTTACCTCTGCCTCGTTGTACTTTTCTAATATTATTCCACCTCCATCCTCTATCCAGACCTTCAGCTGGTTCTTGTCAAATGGTATTGTAGGTTCATCTGCTACTGTAAGAAGAAATACATTCTGATTTAAGAATAATTCAGCTAAAAATATCTGTAAGATCAAATATTCCTGCCTCCATCTGATAAAAAAAAAAAATAAACACACAAGGGTGCGACAGGACAAGAAAAGACAAGATGGACACTTAATATTCCCTATTTCATGGTAGGATCATAAAAATGATATTCAGTTGATTAAGTTGGAAAAGGTTGCGTAATGTTTTCGTAGATTTTATTTATTTAAGAAAAATAGTAAAAAAATATTTGAATATACATGTAAAACCTGATACAAAATTTCTAAATAATTTTCAAAAATGTTAACTTAGTAAATATAGAGAAAGGTTTTTAGACACCTCATCGTCCATCTAATTGATACACATTGTTTGTAGAGAATGATCACAAAATGGTGTTTTACCTCTGTACTCACTGGATATAGAGAATGATCACAAAATGATGTTTTACCTCTCTAAAAATAAAGTACATCTCACCCCTCCCTTATAATTTTAAAATTCTTTTGTGCTCAACACATTTATTTCTAAATGCCATCTCTGCCAATATTTGCCAGCACAGTCTTACCATTTGAGCTACTCTCATCGGTTGAAACATCAAGAGACGAATCCTCTAAGATTTTCTTTTCCTCTTCCTTTTGTTCTTTTGTCCTGTCTACATGAGTCAACAAAAACACCATGCCCCTAAACAATGTGGTCTTACGTCGCGGCCTAGCATCCCTGTCCCTGTGGAACAGGCCTGAAAAACAAAACAACATTTAAGTCATTATAACATTGTAGGGTCTTACGTCGCGGCCTAGCATCCCTGACCCTGTGGAACAGGCCTGAAAAACAAAACAACACTTAAGTCATTATAACATTGTAGGGTCTTACGTCGCGGCCTAGCATCCCTGTCCCTGTGGAACAGGCCTGAAAAACAAAGCAACACTTCAGTCATTATAACATTGTAGGGTCTTACATCGTGGCCTAGCATTCCTGTCCCTGTGGAACAGGCCTGAAAAACAAAGCAACACTTAAGTGTATGATTTTACATGATAGTCCTGTAAATTTTGCAAGTGATAAATTTCTTGGCCATTTAAAACTCATGAAAATAAATCACTGTGGAAACGTTTTAACAACAAATCAAATGAACCTTTTTAACTGTAAATTTCGAAATTGACTTGCTGTGGAAAGATGTAAATAATGAAAATGCCAAATTAAGTTGCCATGAACATAAGTTGGGTTGGCAATAATTTGAATGGGAAAAGGGGTAATATTACATGGGTATTGCATCAATCTATTATGCCATCTTTGTTTTTATTTCCCAATCTTACCGATTCTTGCTTTGCGGGGAGATCTTCTCGGTGTCACAGGGGAACTAACGGCAGCTCCTACAGGGCTAGTGTCCAAACCTACAACTAACCAATCAATGAGCATGTCAGATCTACAACTGACCAATCAATGAGTATGTTAGAACCACAGCTGACCAATCAATGAGTATGTCAGATCTACAACTGACCAATCAATGAGCATATCAGATCTACCACTCACCAATCAATGAGCATGTCAGATCTCCCACTGACTTATCAATGAGTATGTCAGATCTACAACTGACTAATCAATGAGCATATTAGATCTACAACTGTCCAATCAATGAGCATGTCAGATCTACAACTGACCAATCAATGAGCATATCAGATCTACCACTGACCAATCAATGAGCATGTCAGATCTACCATTGACCAATCAATGATCATTTCAGATCTACCACTGACCAATCAATGAGCATATCAGATCTACCACTGACCAATCAATGAGCATGTCAGATCTCCCACTGACTTATCAATGAGCATGTCAGATCTACAACTGACTAATCAATGAGCATATTTGATCTACAACTGACCAATCAATGAGCATATTAGATCTACCACTGACCAATCAATGAGCATTTCAGATCTACAACTGACCAAACAATGAGCATGTCAGATCTCCCACTGACCAATCAATGAGCATGTCAGATCTACAACTGACCAATCAATGAGCATATCAGATCTACAACTGACCAATCAATGAGCATATCAGATCTACAACTGACCAATCAATAAGCATGTCAGATTTACAACTGACCAATCAATGAGCATGTCAGATCTCCCACTGACTTATCAATGAGCATGTCAGATCTACAACTGACTAATCAATGAGCATATCAGATCTACCACTGACCAATCAATGAGCATTTCAGATCTACAACTGACCAAAGAATGAGCATTTCAGATCTACCACTGACCAATCAATGAGCATGTCAGATCTACAACTGACTAATCAATGAGCATGTCAGATCTACAACTGACCAATCAATGAACATATCAGATCTACAACTGACCAATCAATGAGCATGTCAGATCTACAACTGACCAATCAATGAGCATGTCAGATCTACCTCTGACCAATCAATGAGCATATCAGATCTACCACTGACCAATCAATGAACATGTCAGATCTACCACTGATCAATCAATGAGCATGTCAGATCTACAACTGACCAATCAATGAGCATGTCAGATCTACAACTGACCAATCAATGATTATGTCAGATCTACCACTGACCAATCAATGAGCATAACAGATCTACCTCTGACCAATCAATGAGCATATCAGATCTACCACTGACCAATCAATGAGCATGTCAGATCTACCACTGACCAATTAATGAGCATGTCAGATCTACAACTGACTAATCAATGAGTATGTCAGAACCACAGCTGACCAATCAATGACCATGTCACCTAAGATTTCATCTCAATCTAGGGTTTTTAATAGATTGTAACCCTGAATGGCAGAATATTAAGACCCTTCATATCAAGAATTAATTCTTTATCTTCACATCTGATACTATTCTTGTATGTTAGGACATATTAACCACTCGCCCACCATGGCCCCAGGTGTGAAAGATGAAATCATTATAACATTTAGACTACCTGCGGTTCTCAACCTGCTGGAAGCTGTCTTAGCTGGGGTAGGAGTACTCGTAGCGACTGGATTGGCTTTAACTGTGCCCCCTCGTTTCCGTTTGACAGACGATGACGAATGAGATGTAGATGTGGTTGGAGCATCTATGGTAGGTTTTGAAGTTGATGGTCTGGTTTTCCGATTTGGCAAGTCCTGTTGTTCATATCTGCTAGTCATCCTTCTTTTGCTGTCCACCAGGTTATCTGGGAAAGTTTGAATTAAACATCAATTGTGGCATTTAAAGAAAATACTTTTATCATGTTTGCCATTAAAACTCCAACATAGTCCAATAAGTTATAAATTTATCAATATGGATCAGATATTTTTTTCTCTCCAATCTTATTCCTCTAATATAAGATGTTTATACATGAAATAGCACAAATAATCTATGGTGTTTTGAGATCAAGTCCCCCTAATTCTATAACATATTAACACTACAGAGGGATGGAGGCGCAACGTGCTAGAATGTGGAAATAAGTGAAAATCTGGATGGAACTGGCCATTGATCCAAATGAATACAGAGGCCTCACTAGAGATCAAAGTAAATACATAAAAGTGTGAATAGTACTTTCCCGTAAACTGAATATTAACTCAGAATATTGTTGAAATATTTCGGCTCAAAGGGAGCTGTCATCAGTGTTGTCTGATCAGTAGTGCCAAAATCACCTTAGTTTACTTATGCTGCCTGGCCGTTTGTCTGATGAAGGTGACACATCCTACTAGTCATCGAAAATGTCCCACCAGATATCATTCACTCGTCGTATAAAAAATAGAAATTACATAAACCATACTTTCCACCCCAAAGAGAAGTTAGTGCCTATTGAACCTAGACTTACCTAGACTAATGTCAGCTGTGTTGTGGGAGGTGGACTTCTAACTATAGTCCTACAGTGTATATACAATATGTACAGACTTACCTAGACTAATGTCAGCTGTGTTGTGGGAGGTGGACTTCTAACTATAGTCCTACAGTGTATATACAATATGTACAGACTTACCTAGACT
>SAYR01028201.1:1870681-1886279 GCA_004382745.1 Argopecten irradians irradians | reverse complement strand
TTGTTCATATTTTAATTTGTCATAACATGTGATTCAATTTTACTCCTACGTCTTCATTATTATCATAAATACTTGAACATCTTGCTATTACCCATCTGTCATACGACTGTTACAACGATGACAGGACATTAAAAAATCCAAGATGGCGACCTCATAGATCGATGTTATCAGGCGGGTTGTCCGCAAATAAGACCCCCCACCACTTTTGACCTTTATTTCTTCTCTGGGAGGGGGGTCTTATTTGCGGTGAAATACGGTATGTACAGACTTACCTAGACTAATGTCAGCTGTGTTGTGGGAGGTGGACTTCTAACTATAGTCCTACAGTGTATATACAATGTGTACAGACTTACCTAGACTAATGTCAGCTGTCTTTGGTGTTGTGGGAGGTGGACCATGCGGTGATTTCTGGACATTGGAGCCGAGGTCAATAACAAGACACTGGGCCTGGTCATCACTCAGTATAACCTGACTGCACCGAAATCTGTAACAGGGAATTAAAGTTAATTAATTTATTACTCTCATGAAATATTCAAATTATTTAAAAAAATATTTAAGATTAATATAGATTTGATGTACAGTGTATCCTCGACTTTGAAAGGAATCTAATATAAAACCTTCTACAATAGCTTGAAGCCTTTTTTTTTTTATCAGAGTCAGTGATAAAAATTGTGTTTTGTGATTATCTAAAACTAGAAATGTCAGTAATACAATATTATAATTTGGGGGAAAAGCAGTATTGGGAAGGCAATACTATAAGCCTCCCTTCCTTTCATATTCTTGGTGAGGACATAAACACATAACTTCAACAGCCAATGGCTACCAAATGTTCCTCAATTATGTTGCCATGGTAACTGTTGTTCAAGAACTTAATGCATCAAATTATAGACATCCATATATTACACAAATGACCAAGTTTTGACAAAATTGATCAAAATGCTAAACAAGAGGCCCAAGGGCCTTAACGGTCATCTG
Organism: Argopecten irradians irradians; assembly: GCA_004382745.1. Taxonomy (NCBI): domain Eukaryota; kingdom Metazoa; phylum Mollusca; class Bivalvia; order Pectinida; family Pectinidae; genus Argopecten; species Argopecten irradians. Next base: position 1,885,304 of record SAYR01028201.1, on the reverse strand, counting down.
ACTATCTTGGCAACTAGGAAAATAATTAGATATGGTGTCATGGTATCTAGGAAAATAATTAGATATGGTGTCATGGTAGCCATCTTCAATCTGGGATCAACCAGAGATATAACAATACTTTGACAAGATCATATCAGCCGCATTTCATGTTTCAAGTTTCAGTTAAACTGCACTGGTAGAACTTGAGAAGAAGTTCAAAATGTGTTTTCAAGATGGCATCTGTGGCAGCCATCTTGGATCATCTGTGGCAGCCATCTTGGATTTTGGATCGACATAAAATATAACAACACTTGGTCGGGACCATGTCAGGATCATTTCATGCAGGTTTCAGCTTAATCACACTGGTAGAACTTGAGAAGAAGTTCAAAATTCAAGATTTTGGAATATTTGACTCTCATGACCTTGAAAGTAGGTCAAGGTCATTCATTTCCACAACTTTGATAGCCCTTTATCTCAGCATGCTACTGACTAAATATGAAAACCCTGGACCTTTCGGCAAATTAAAAGGTGTAGTTAAAAGATTTTAGCTTAATTGACCCCTGTGACCTTGAAAGAAGGTCAAGGTAATTCATTTTTATAACTATGGTAAACCTTCATCCCTGCATGCCACCAGCAAAATATGAGTATCCTGGACTTTTGGGTTAGTTAACAAAAATTGTTCAAAGAATTTAGCCTATTTGACCCCTGTGACCTTGAAAGAACGTCAAGGTCATTAATATTCACACATTTGGTAGCCCTTCATCCCAGCATGCTACAGGCCAAATATGAGTACCCTGGACCTTTTGGTTAGTTAGAAGAAGTCGTTCAAAGGTTTTTAGCCAATTTGACCCCCGGTGACCTTGACAATACGTCAAGGTCATTAAGTTTCACAACTTTTGTAGCCCTTCATCCCAGCATGCTACAGGCCAAATATGAGTACCCTGGACCTTTTGGTTAGTTAGAAGAAGTCGTTCAAAGATTTAAGCCTATTTGACCCCCGGTGACCTTGAAAGTAGGTCAAGGTAATTTATTTTCACAACTTTGATAGCCATTCATCCCAGTATGCTACAGGCCAAATATGAGTACTTTGGGCCTTACGGTTATTGAGAAGAAGTTGTTCAAAGAATGAAAAGTTAACGCACGGCGCACGACGACAGACGGTGCATGATGACTAAAGGTCATCCTGACCCTTTGGGTCAGATGACCTAAAAATTATCGGCCATTTCACAAAACCTGTGTTTGGTGACTTGGTCCTCATGGCAACCACACTTTTGGCAAAATATAGCCCTGCATGCACATTTACACATGACCCCCTACAATGTTGCCAAGTTTCATTGAAATTAATCCAGAAGTTTATTATGGGGAGTTGTCAAGACAACATTTTTTAAAGGACAGACAGGCAGAAGACAGACAAATCACTTTCAGTATAACAGTATAGACAAATGTCACATGATCATGATAATGCAGCTAGAAGCAATTACATTCAAATAAAGAAGAATAATTGAAGAAAGAATAAACACAATATAATGTCTCCACTTCTCAATATCTATCAGAACCACTGGATTTCTTTAATTTATTCTTTTCCCTTTCTCTTTTAACTCAACACTTACTGTGCAGTAGTTCCATTGTCCTGCTCCACGACATAATGATTTAACTGACCGGCGTCCATTGGAGATTTGTGGTCAGTGATTATTCCTGGCTCAAAATATCCACCGTCGTCCTGTACAAAGACAGACTGACCAATAGGTAGGCGTTCGATCAGTAAAAGGTCATTCACCTTGACAAACCTTACGTCGCCATCATCAAATCTCACTTGATACCTAGCAACAGAAAATTCTAAAACTTCAAACATTGAAAATCAATATAACAGAATTAAAAAAAATTCAAAGTAGATTTCACTAATTCATCAAAGGCAACCTATATCTATCTGCATAAAACTGAAACCTCAAAAGTTTTGACTGCCACAGGGTTCAATCGGAGTTTTTAAAGATGCTCCACCGCCGACAGACCATAAGTGATATTAATCATTTTAACAATAATTGGTGTTTAATCGTGTATATATATGCCTAATTAACACAAAAAAATAATGTAAAATAATTTTTTCGCCTTTGGTTCATGCGCAATCAGTACTTCATTCCATATAGGATATAGCATTCCATGTAGGATATAGTGTCACAGAATTTTTTCGGGATGCAATTAATTATTTTTCATATTTTTAACTTGAAGTAAAATGAGAAGCTCAAACTTTTCAATGGTGGTAATGGCGTAAAGTAAGTAACTTTTATAACTGAAGAAAAATACTAAATCGTCTGCTCCTGTTTTTTATTGTGAAAAGATACCATTTGTCAGCGGTGGAGCATCTTTAAAGTAAACATACAACATTCATCTAATCTTCAATTAAATTGAAGAATTTCAGTCAATTCTATTTATACAATAAAGGAAGAAGTGAAAAGTAAAAATGGTTTTTGCATTTGTATGATGAAATAAATATGAAATTCTCAGATTTTGACATAATTTTTAGCTTGACAAAATAAATAGTGACTATACTCACTTGGATTTGAGAATGTGTGAAATAGTACCGGGGTAATAGAACCCATCCTTCCAGCGTGCTAAAACTCTGGCACCTGTATGAAAGAAAGTTTAATGTTTTACCAAACAATTGAAAAACTGAAATTAAATTCTTTGCAAAATATTGTTTATACATGTATATATACAAATATTTGACAATATTTTGTCCACACTGATGTAATTACTTCTTTGCCCAGTATCTGTAGTATCATTAGTACCATTTAGCTAATTATTTTTGTGGATCACATTTTCGTAATTTGGACGTAAAATACGAAAATGAAATCTTAGTAAATCAAACTTTCGTAACCAGTTATAAGGGTATCAATAATTCACATATTTCTGAAATATATTCCTAGACCAAATGTTCATAACCATAATAATGATACATGAAATCTTGGAATATCATGAAATTGAAAAAATCCAGAATCTTAAGTTCAAGTAAATGATTCTTAAAAATTCTTAAATATCTTTCAACATTGTGGACATCATCAAACTGATTTGTTAGTTATTCTGAGAACAGCAATATATTTACAAAGCAGGGCAGGGCCAGGTCTGACTAGGGCAGTGTACTTACCTATCCCAGTCTCACTTTTGATGGCGCTCCCCTTCGTGGGTGGAGTACAGAGCAGGGCAGGGTCAGGTCTGACTAGGATAGAGTACTTACCTATCACAGTCTCACTTTTGATGGCGCTCCCCTTCATGGGTGGAGTACAGAGCAGGGCGGTGGGTCAGGTCTGACTAGGGCAGAGTACTTACCTATCACAGTCTCACTTTTGATGGCGCTCCCCTTCGTGGGTGGAGTACAGAGCAGGGCAGGGTCAGGTCTGACTAGGGCAGAGTACTTACCTATCACAGTCTCACTTTTGATGGCACTCCCCTTCGTGGGTGGAGTACAGAGCAGGGCGGGGTCAGGTCTGACTAGGGCAGAGTACTTACCTATCACAGTCTCACTTTTGATGGCGCTCCCCTTCGTGGGTGGAGTACAGAGCAGGGCAGGGTCAGGTCTGACTAGGGCAGTGTACTTACCTATCACAGTCTCACTTTTGATGGCACTCCCCTTCGTGGGTGGAGTACAGAGCAGGGCAGGGTCAGGTCTGACTAGGGCAGTATACTTACCTATCCCAGTCTCACTTTTGATGGCGCTCCCCTTCGTGGGTGGAGTACAGAGCAGGGCAGGGTCAGGTCTGACTAGGGTTGGATCCTGATAGGATATCTGAGGGCTACAATTTAAACAATACCACATTTGATTTAATGCAGATAATTTGTTTTTGTGCTCTGTAAGACTTTGGTATTACAATAGTTACATTATTTTTTAATATTTATAGGAAAAACTTCACATGGCCATATCATAAATTATTTGAAAGCTTAGTATTACATTCTTATCATTAACATGTGAGGATTACTGTAGAATAATTTACCAGAAATTTCTCACCCACTATGGACACTGGTGGAGTATCAGTGGTAGAATGTCAGATATATTAACCACTTGGACACCCTGGACCAGAGGTGGAGGACTAGTGACAGAATGTAAGACACATAAACCTTTAAGTGTTGTAAGTTTAGTGTTAGAATATTGAACATCTTAACCACTGGGCTGAACCCTTATCCATGTTTTTATATGAAATACTACCTAATCTCTGAACTTCTGCTACCACTGGTTTCAGATCGCTTCCTCCTCTTTGATGAATGAGGATCATTACTGGTGGTGTCAGAAGTGGCTGGAATTAGAATTCAATTGAAGTTTAAAATTGGGCTATACCAGAATTATGAAAGGGAAGTATGAAAGATTACTCCAAATTACTAAATGTGTATGTACAGTTGCTGTAAAATATGGTTATAACGAACCTCTGGGGACCAACAAATTAACTTTGATGTAAGCTTAGTTTGTTATACCCATTGCAGATATCTGATATCAACCGGACCGGAAACGGTAATTACTAACAAATAACCACAAATTTGTTGTAAGAGTGTTCATTATAAAGATGTTTTACTGTATTATAGGATTATTCAAAAATCAAACAAAAATTTGAAGCTAACTATAATGCTAACAATGCTTACGATGAATCTTATCCTAAGCCATTAAATCATTTCATATTTCAATATCTATATTTTCACTGTAGTCCCACTTTGTAACCTTACCAAGTGCAGTTGGCTTTCAAATAGTCTATGAAATTCAAGCGCTTATTATGACTTGTATGTGTAGTTATATCACAAGTAATATGAATGCTATGCTTGCTAGCGCTTCATGTTGAATTTGTTTCTGTTCAATTGGCATTCTTTTTGGCTATGAATGCCACTGAAAGACATTCAATGCTCAACAAAGTGGTTAGTTTACATTACCTGGTTCCCTGACATCACGCTTTGCTTCATTCTTTACTCCGTCAGATGACACAGCGATACTGACTGTTGTCTGCCCACATGGAATGCCGTCTGAAGATTCGCTAATATCACCCAAATCCTTTGGTTGTCCAGCAGCTTTCTCACCGTCATCCGTCTTTTCCTTATCTTCAGCAAGTTTTTCACAATCTTCTGTTGAACTTGTAAAAAGTGATTCTGAATGCCTTTTTTCTTCAGTCAAATGTGATGTCTCCATTACATCACTTCCTGTTTTGTTAATGGTGGACAGTTCACCGACATGGGGGGAAATTTCAAAATCAGACGGCTGAGTTGAGCTTCTCCTTGTTGTTTCATTTGGTTTTACTTGTGTAGGTTTCTCTACAGCACTTGTTCTTCTGGCTAATAAAATAAAATAAATCTAAACATCACAAAACTAACAAAATTAAAACTTTTAGGCCAAGTCAGTGGCTTTTACTTGGGTACTTTTTTGTCGTGGTCTGGAGCCTTTTTTTGTGGGTTGAAATATCTGAGGTTAGTCTTTGTAACCATGATTGTACGTTTAAATCTTCGTTGTTTACATATTCATGGTTTCAAAACAACACAAATTTCTACACAACAAACATTTTATGATATACAGTATCAGAAACCACTTCGCTATGTGTCATTTTTAATTGACATATGGTTCAGTCTAACTTATTTATTTGGTACAATCAACTTTTACCACAAAATTGCATTAGAACAGGAACTTAGAGAAATTCAAGAGTTCACAACTACCTTATCATATCAAATGCATAAAACAAATATAATTAGTGCATAGCATGAAAATATGATTACCACGAAAACGTGTAATTTTACAGTATGTTACAGACCTGGTGCTGAGACTGGCTCGGGCGGGGTGAAGTAGGTATCCATATCTGTCGCCGATTTCTCTGTGTTTATCTGAGATATTCCCATCCCTTCTAGACTGGCGAGATTCTGACGTGACCCGCGGTTACTACCACTACTGGACCGTGAGATAGAGGAACTGACATCTGCAAGGTCACCAGAGGTCATTGTGCTAGTACTGCGCGATGGTGACGGAGAGAGATCGGACACAGATAGCAGCTCCGTAGTTTCAGTTGTCACTTCTTTCAGCAGTTTTGGAGGATCTTCTTCCTGTCAAAGAATAGTAAACAAACTTTGCTAAATTAGCTATGAGAATAACAACATGATATTAGATCACTATGAATAAGTCTGCAATCTATTTTTAATCATTATAATTTGGGTTCAAACCTAGATCTACAATAGCCTAAAGAAATTAGATTTTTATTCTTCGATCAAATTCTAGCATCCAGATTAAAGAAATACCATTTCACAAAAGAATTGAAGTCAGCCTTTAAAATCAATTTTTTTTTATAAATCATTTTAGCATTTTGCTTAAGTCATGACCAACAAATTACAGAATAATAGAAGACGATTGAAAGAGTATAAGTTTATGAAGTTTAATTTCCAATTTTTGACCTTTGAAGAATTTTACTCTAAGATTTTGAAACATTGAAACATTACCACTTTCATCATGACCTTGATATTTGTATTTGCTAATTTAAGTGATTTAGAACACACTTTCTTGGTATGATGTAGACATTCTGGCCATATGAATCTTTACCTCTAATTATTAGCATCATAAAAGTAATAAGTATAATAAAAATAAGCATTAGTCTTGACCTTCACCTTTAGACTGACATATAAAAATAAGTATTTGTCATGACCTTGACCTTTAGACAGACATATAAAAATAAGTATTTGTCATGACCTTGACCTTTAGACGGACATATGAAAATAAGTCTTTGTCATGACCTTGACCTTTAGATGGACATATAAAAAAATTTATTTGTCATGACCTTGAACTTTAGACGGACATATGAAAATAAGTCTTTGTCATGACCTTGACATTTTAACTGATACAAGTGTTATACTTACCTTTTTGGTTGTTTGTCGTGTGACATGTCCATCAGGACTGCGGAATGTCTGAGTTATCTCCTTACATTCTAACAGCCACATCCTGTACACAGTCTTAGTAACGACTGTTTCCTGTGGTAGAGGCGGAATGGTGGCATCAGATGTTGTCATTGACAACGGACCGACAACCAAGTCCTGACATATAGGGGTCGTCCTCACAGGGGTGACAGCTGGGGGAGGAGCCATCGTAGCAGACTGACTGACAGTAGGTTCTACTATAGACGTTGCTTGTGCTGTAACAGGAGTTACTATAGTGGTAGATGGATTGACCGACGGAGATCTTACAGAGAGCTGGCCCACTACTGGCGTTCTTGTTACCTCCCTATCCCGTGTCCCTGAATCACTTGTCCTTCTTTGTGGTTTTGGCGTTCGTTTTGGTGTTTCTGGCGTTCGTTTTGGTGTTTCTGTCCTCGGAGGAGTTGATTTATTTTTTACAGAGTTATGAAATGATACATGTTGTGATGGGCCGGCTTTTTTGACGCCTGATTTTTTGTGAACGGCTCTATTCCATTTTTTTCTTGTAGTTGTTGGAGTTGTCTCCATCTTTGATGAACCAGGAGCAGGCTGCTGTTCTGATGTTTCGGTTTGGTCCTGTCCAACATTGGCCTTCAAAAGATAATTCATTTCTCAAAAAGACTCTTCAAAAAATGATTTGTTGATAACAATTGATACTTTGGATGAAAATCTTACAATGATTTCAAGATACTTCAAGATACTGAATTTAAAATCATAATTGTTATCAATCATTTGGCCAATCATCAGATATGTTGTTGTCTTACTAGAGTACTCTCACTGTTATACTGGTACTGTGTACTTCAGTGAAGAGGTAGATGTAAACAAATATAAAAAGGCACAGATAGAAGTACACTTCATCCTGTTTGGAACACTGTATCTTATTTCCATGCCAATTTAATTTCGTGTTTTCATACCCAAGGATATTTTCAAGACAATTTAATTTGGCGATCTATTCTTCTATGGATTTAATTTACCTGTATTCAAAGCATTTTCATGGCAATTTATTAGCGCCATTTCTTATTGCCTACAAAATCTAATTGCATCCAAAAATAAGTTGGTTTCAAGTTAAAGGATATAGAAAAGAAAATATCAATTTGTCATTCAGTTGATGGCAGAAGATATCATGATGGCTTTATAAAATAATTACTTTTACAATATTGGGATATCTATTCAACTCCGGAACTCATAGCCCTTGTGACAAATTTAGATACCAATGAATTAGCGTACCTCGGGTGCTAAAGGGACAGTGTCTGTTTTCGTGGGGGATGTTGCCTGTGACTGAGACCCATGGAATGTGTATGGATCTTGTAAACCTGTTTCCTTTTGTCTTTCCGAGATTCCAGTCATCTCCTTGTCATGTTCCGTCTGTTTTTTCAGGATACTTTTCTTCCCTTTGGATTTTCCTCGTCGGTGTCCATGTTTAATTGTTTCCTTCACACGCTCCAAATGGGATAGGTCTTCACTAGCAATGGACATATCTACATTGGAAGGCTTCGGAGAGGTTATTGCACTGTCCTCCATGTTTTGTCCGTGAGTATTACCGGTCACTATTTGGAATGGTTGCCTATCTTTGCTGACAGCGTCAACACCACCAGTTTTTATCTGAGTATGGTGTTGTTCACTGGTTTCACCAACATCCATCGTCTGTACAGTCTGGCCGGCATCATAACTTTCTGTTTCTTGCATCATGATATCCTCAACATCTTCTTGTATCTCCTAAAATAGAACATGATAACAGGATGTAGGTCTGATAAGCCATAGATAAATTCCACATGAAAATTGTTTTCACTTAATTAAAGAGGCCTTTTTACCTTATTTTGGAAAAGGAATTGGGAAGAAAATTTCCAGGAGTAAACTGTAATTTTTGGGAATTTGACATAAATTTGAAATAATTTCCATTGGGAATGGGGCCCATTATCGGCCCCAAAAAGCCCCTAGAAAAAGCCCTGGTAGGATAACAGTAAATCTTTTTTTTTTATTTTAAATGAAAATTGCTAGAGGTTACCATGTGTTCTGTCGGACTGGCTGTGTCCATCCCCTCCATACTGGCCTGGTATCCTGTCGACGTAGCCTCACTAGATAATGTTCGAGTTTTCTTCAGTCTCGGTAGCTGTTGACTCTCAGCCCTCGGTGACAGTGTGTCCTCTCTGGTCCTTTTATTCCCACTCCCAATAGGAATGCACTCGTCATCACTGGAACAATTACAATTGGGTTTTACTTTTTCAAGGGGGGTAGAGAGTTGGTGGTTAACAATGAGATGAGAGGAAGAGCAATTACTGCGTTCAAACAAAATCAAAAGAGTGTCTCCATCCCTATAAGAGCACCATCCTTCTTTTTCAGGACTCAAATCTGTTTCTCGTGAAATAAAATCTTGAATAAATGTAGACTGAAAACATGAATACCATATAGTTTCTTTTTCAAAATGACTTGTGTTTTTTTTACAATAATTTTGGTCTAAATTTTGTCTTTTTAAGTATCTCATCAAGTTTCATTTGTAGTTCCCTGGGCACTTATTGGTTTGAATGCATTTAATAAGTTTCATTTGCTGATCATCTTCGAATGCTTCAAAGTAAGTTTTTCATTGTTTTTAATACACGAAACACAGCGCCAATGACCGTTTTGTAGTACACAGTAAAATGTAGACAACAGTCAACACATAGAAAACTCAACTCACCTTCCATCATTGATGATCTGACGTTTTGAAGGTGACCTTGTCAACTTGCCAGTTCCCTTTTTTTGACGAAACACTTCAAATCTACTGTCTTCAGTCTGTTCTGAAGGAATCTCTCTCATCTCTGGTCCTATAAAGTAAATTTTGAATTCAAGGTCAAAATTATTAACAAAGCCATGGTCATAGCGTAGTGATTTTCATTCACCAACAAAGTTATTATAAGATATCCATCATAGTACAAACCACAGTGGACCCGTGATAATCCAAATGCTGATAGTCCGGAAAACTCACAATCCAGACGAAAATGTCAGGGAATGGATTTCCGTAACGTTGTTTATACTCACTAGTCCGGAAATTCGGATTCCAAATCCAGAACACCGTTTTGGGAACAGAATGTAATTTCTCGCAATAATCCAGACAATTTGTTGTCGCCATGTGCCAAGAAAATCCTAGGCCAGCTACAGTCATGTGTAAAATACACACTACCACATGACACTAGTGTGTGTTGTCATAACGACGGCTGCCAGGTCATAGCCACAGGCGTTTACCAGAACACCTTTCACATGGGTACATGCAGTTATGTAGCGGTTTATTGGTTTTCTAAAGGAGATCACGGCAAGTTTTAGTGTATAACTACTTACTATGTAAAGTGAAGCCAGGCTCTGACATGGATGTTTGTGTGTCAATCATGGTGAGTGATGGAGCAGGAACAGGCCTACAGCATACCGTATCAATAGAAAAACATTACAATATATCCATAACTACATCATAGTTACCATGGTAACAGCACATAATACCCAGTATGGATGTTTCGAGTTACCAAAAGATGTGAATGAAATATGATTTATCATCAATTAGTCACATTTTGGTGATAGTAATGTCATAAAAACAAAAATCACTTCAAATCATGATGTCATAATCCTGGAATACTTTACCCACATCGTTTTGGTAGCTCAAAATTGTCATATTACTTCTACAGCTTTTACGGCCATACAAGAATTTCACAGATTTCAAGGTAAACTTATTTAAAATTCATGGTGCTTTGTGATATTACTTTGGAATCTATGTGACATCACTCTGGCTTGGTTTGTTATACTTCCCATTAACCTCCATGTACCAAGTTCAGAAGATACAGTGAAGCAAGAGTTCCCAGAAAACAACCACTAATGAGAGATCTGTATCTGAAAACTGCCTCATGTAGAAAATCGAATTTGCAACCCAGGCGGAGGGTTATTGGTAGAACATTAGGATACTTTAACCACTCGGCCACCACAAAGAACCCATGTAGCCATAACACAACATGGAAACATTGAAGGTTATTTACCTGATTTCACAAGCTGTGGCCTGATGGGAGGGCCCAGGTGGTGGTGTGGGGTAGTGTGGTGATAACGTTTGCGATGGTGGCTGGTTCTGTCCGGGGGACGTTTGTGACAGTGGCTTGTTCTGGCCGGGCGAGATTTCAACAGGGTGGAGTAGGGTACCATCCTTTGGTAGTGACAGATGGAAGCCAGCTGTTGATAGGAAACCAAATGTTAATAGAATTACAAAATGACTAGAGTTCATTCAGACATTTTGTCCTGGTACATATTTGAAACAACTACCATAAAGCGGGGAATTTTCCCAGTCGTAAAATTTGACGATTTAGCCACGAAAACTGAAAGTAAACCAATTAATATATAATTTGGCGAGTTAAAATTTGGCAATCTGATATAGGTCTTGGGTTTTAATTTGGTTTTTAATACACCAACAAATAAACTGTTCTGTTCTGTCAACAATATCCATGTATCTATTGATGTCATGAGAACCACAGTGATCACTTCCAGTTGGAAATGAAATGAAGGATCTATTACCACATTAACTCATTCTAAATATATCTCCCTGCATACTAAGAGTAGTCATTATGAAATAATAATTTAAGCTTAATCCACGCTTTTACATACCTGATTCTGAGTTTGAAGAATTAGACTTATCTTTCTCTGGGTTAACTCCCATATCTGAAATAAGATTTTATCTGAATTTACAACCTAGACTGAAAATTTTTGTTCCATGAGATACAAGTACTTTCATATCAGACATTCAAACTAAAGCATCAAAAGCAAAAAGATATTTTCAAAAATTAATTTTGATAGCATCTAAATTCCTTACATCCATTCTGATAACTATAATACCTGGCCAAAATTTCTCAAAACAAATTTAAGTAAAAAATGAACTAAGTCTAAAATTATAAACATAGATTACATTATAAAAATAACTTTTAATCTTTGACTTAAGCTGTCATGATTGTTTCGAGAAATCGCGGCCTGGTAACTATTAGAGACCCGTATGCAGACTGATAAATTTCTGGACTAAAATACTTTATATGACAGATCCAATTATTTCAATGATTTTTGCTCTATGCTTTTGATGCAAGATCATCCCAAAACATATATATCTACATGTTAACAGCAAGTATTAATATCATTTACCGCCAATGCTTAGAACATGTATTAATTACTGCAAATTCTGTGTACATGTATGAAAAGTCACATAAGTACCATCATTTTCCTGAGACAGAGGATCCAGGGCTGGCGAGTGTGTTAAGTCCTGTTTTTGTGAAGAGTTACTCCCCCTCTGTGAGGCCTGACTTTTGGAGTACTGGGAAGGTGTTAGATGCAAGACCAGATCTTGTGACTGGGTTCCTTCTGATCCCTCTTCCTCTGTAACACAAATCACCATGAAAGTTAATGCATACTAAAAATGTCTGTACAAAATTAAAGTCATAGCTTTAATATATCAAAGTAAGATAACACAGGACCGGATGTAAAGCCATCATGTACATCCCCTTTTATGTCATAGCAGTGGCATAGAAATAGTAAGGTTTTGAATGATATATGAACTTCAAAAAAGAAATGTTTTTGAAAGCATCTTAGGGTTAATAAGACATCCTTTTCAAAGAAATCTAAAGACTTGAAGTTTTAAATAAGGATACCAAAATAACTGAAGTCTACGGATACCAAAATTTAGTTGTTGAATAAAAAATATTGTATTTATCAAATAGTCTGAAAATTTTAATTATAACCATTGATGTCACTGTTATTTAATTTCATCGGTTGTGAAATTAATTTTGTTATCATAAAATTTCCTAAACAAGAGGCCCAGAGGGCCTGTATCGCTCACCTGGTTATTGTAATGCCAAGTTATGTTCTGATTACAGGTTCATTGTTTCTTTTTCTGCTCTAGGGGGTTTACTCCATTTCCCTTATTGGGCCCCGCCCCTCCTGCCCCCAGTAGGGTCAGAGGCAAAATTTATAAAAACACTGTTAATCTTCCCACAAGGATTTTTCTGGCCAAATTTGGTAACATTTCGTGCAAACTCTATGACTAGTAACAATTTAAAAGGATTAACCTCTATTTCCCTTATTTGGCCCCACGATTTAAAGGATTTACCTCTATTTCACCTATCGGACCCCGCCCCTCCTGCCCCCAGAGGTCAGAGCCAAAATTTATACAAACTCTGTTCCCCTTCCACAAGGATGTTTCTGGCCAAAGGAGTATGTATGATAGGACCAGTATTTGGCCTTAATTTTTCAGGCCAAAAAAAAATCAACTCTGATCCCCATCAATTTCATATCTATAAATACTCTCATACTTGTCATTCATCAAAACATAATTTTTTATAACCATATACACGATGTGTCCCACCTATGACGTCATCAAATTGATGATTTTCCTCTTCTCGCCAAATTTTGCTAGAAGTTCATCATCTTTAGGTTAGAAAAGGCTTGAAATGGATTTGGCCGCCAACTTGGAGCAACTTTACATTTTGCATGGATATGCGTAAATACACGATACACAACGTGTGAAAATCTCTTTCTGCTCCACGAAGGCGGCTGCATTCATTTTTAGAGAAAACCACTCAAAAAGTATGATTTTTCAAGGATTTTTGTGAAAAATTGCGGGAAACTGCATGTTGATGATGTCATAGTGAACATAATTGGCACATGCGGGATATTTTGGAGATGTAATGTGTTAGCAAATGCAATTAGCTGTTATATGGCAAAATCTGTTGTTCTTTACTGGAGAATTAATTCGGAGGCCGTATTCGAGTCTTAACGTACCTTCTCCTTTGGTTACATTCCATTCAGAACTCTATGACAAGTAGCGATTTAAAGGATTTACCTCTATTTTCCCTATTGGGTCTGGCCCCTCCTGCCCCCTGGGGTCAGAGCCAAAATGCATACAAACTCTGTTCCCCTTCCCCCAAGGATGTTTCTGGCCAAATTTGGTTACATTCCATGCAGAACTCTATGACTAGTAGCGATTTAAAAGAAATGTTGACGGACAGACGCCGTGCAATGACATAAGCTCACCGGCCCTTTGGGCCAGGTGTGCTAAAAATACTAGCATTAAACCTTGATTAAATATCAAGTACAGGTTATTGAAATGACACATAATGTCTATTAATCCTATTCAGACCTACCACTGTAACACACTTACCCAAACTTTTCTGTGTGACATCTCCCTGATCTGTCCCCTCATCGAAGCTGATGATGATGACACTGTCCTCTTTCTTTTCCTCTACCTCAACGACCTCTACAGACTCTTCTCTCTACAGAGATAAAGGTATCATGTACATATGAATGTCCAAGCAATGGTTTTCAAAAATGAGAAAGCCAATTTTTATTCTTTGAGATTTTGTGGTATTGTGAAAATCATACAGAACAATCTGTGTGTTTATGATCACCTTCAGATATACACTGTATAATACATATAGGATCTTACATGAGTGTTCATTTCAGATGAGATTTTATGAAACGAGTCTAAGAAGTTTTTATGAAGTTTGCGAGCCTTGGTGAGCAAAAGTAAAATTTTCGAGACAAGTTTCATAAAATCTCATATGAAATGAACACAAATTTAAGATACTTTTTATCACACATCTACAAATCCTTCATAACAAAGAATTTCACATCAAAATGTATTTAGAAAATTCAGCGAGGCCGCTATTTTGTCCTGCCGTCCTCGCAATCCTGACGTCACATCATTTTTCCTGACGTCATTTTATTGTTTCTGTCTGAC
>SAYR01028201.1:1834608-1862694 GCA_004382745.1 Argopecten irradians irradians | reverse complement strand
CTTGAAAGTTTGTCTTTACTAACCTTGAAAGTTTCTTAAAACTCCATCTCTGTTCTCTACTAACATTACCATGAACAGTTTTCTTACGCCATCTCTGCTACTTAACCTTGAAAGTTGACATTACTTTACCTTGAAAGTTTCTTCTTCTACTTTAACCTTGAAAGTTTTCTTAAACTCCATCTTGCCACTTAACCTGTAAAGCTTTCTTTAACTCCATCTCTATTACTAACCTTGAAAGTTGTCTTTTACTTAACCTTGAAAGTTGTCTTTACTTAACCTTGAAAGTTGTAAAACCATCTTGCTTACTTAACCTTTGAAAGTTGACTTTACTTTACCTTGAAAGTTTTCTTTACTTAACCTTGAAAGTTTTCTTAAACTCCATCTCTGCCACTTAACATTGAAAGTTTTCTTTAACTCCATCTCTAATACTCAACCTTGAAAGTTTTCTTTACCTAACCTTGAGAGTTGTCTTTACATAACCTTGAAAGTTTTCTTAAACTCCATCTCTGCCACTTAACCTTGAAAGTTTTCTTTACTTTACCTTGAAAGTTGTCTTTACTTAACCTTGAAAGTTGTCTTTACTTAACCTTGAAAGTTTTCTTTACTTAACCTTGAAAGTTTTCTTTACCTAACCTTGAAAGTTGTCTTTACTTAACCTTGAAAGTTTTCTTAAACTCAATCTCTGCTACTTAACCTTGAAAGTTGACTTTACTTTACCTTGAAAGTTTTCTTTACTTTACCTTGAAAGTTGTCTTTACTTAACCTTGAAAGTTTTCTTAAACTCCATCTCTGCCACTTAACCTTGAAAGTTTTCTTTAACTCCATCTCTAATACTTAACCTTGAAAGTTTTCTTTACTTAACCTTGAAAGTTGTCTTTACATAACCTTGAATGTTCTTTACTTAACCTTGAAAGTTTTCTTTAACTCCATCTCTAATACTTAACCTTGAAAGTTTTCTTTACTTAACCTTGAAAGTTTTCTTTACTTAACCTTGAAAGTTTTCTTTACTTAACATTAAACGTTTTCTTTTACTCCATCTCTGCTACTTAACCTTGAAAGTTTTCTTTAACAAGAAAAACTGAGTAGTAATAGTGGAACCTGTCAACACCAACCCTTGTCTAAACCGACTCTTGTCTAATCTGGATCCTGGTCTATTCTGACTTAGTATTGTATGTCAGTTTGCTTCTAATCATATTAATTCAAACCTGTATAATCCAGAAATCTGTCTATACCAGCCAAATAAAGTTAAACTGTAGCCTAAACCAACTACTTATTTTCGTGTATTTTGCTGTCTATTTAGTATTAGAATCAGTAAAATAAATTGCTGCGAAAAAGATTCAACTACAAGTAGAACAGAGGGACCGGTGAAAATGTCATTGGGCATCACAAAAAAAAAAAACTTTGGAAATATTTCAGTTTATACTACAGAAAAAGTAGATCTCAATCGATCGAGAAGTTAAATATCATGAAATGAAATCACCATTAAATAAGTTTTTTTGCAGTACCTTACAATATAACTGATGAAGATATAATTTGCAAAGATAACTAAGCTTACACAAATTTACTTAGATAACGAAATTTGTGACTTCAAATCGCACACAAAAATAAGATGGCTGACAGCAGTAGTGTGAAGTATTGTTAGAAATTGCGACACTAAGCTTGCTGTACATTTGATTTTATCAAATAAACTTAGACTCCGCTAAAAATATAGTACTTTGAGTGTTTTTGCAGGGCCAAACATGAGCAAATCTTATTCATTCAACAATCACCAGATGAGTACACTTACTCGAAATGTCAATTCTTGTAACAATCAGGTCTAAATATAAAATACTAAACAAATATATTTGATATACATCTTTCATCAGAAGGCCTACCTGAGAATGTCGGGTTGTTGGATTATCAGCAAATGTACTCTCTGCCGCAGGATTAAACTCATGCTCATCTAAATCATCAATATCAGAGTCTAGAAGTAAATTAAATCAAATTTGTATGATTCAATATTAAATTAACTAAAAAAAAAAAATAGCATTTTCCGCAAATTCAAAGGAAGTTGTATTTAATGGAGTGATCATCACCAGTATATTTTGCTGATACTGCATGAAACTTTGGTTGTTTTTGCAATTGTTACTGAACTATAAATATATAAACCACGATTAATGTCAACATTGTTCTATTGGCTAACCATAAATATTCCTATCCACAAAATTACATAAAAGTTAAAAATAACGAAATAAAGTACACACAGATATTTTATGTTATACAGTATAAATAGGCATTTAATAAATCATGTTTAGATTACATTCTTTAACTCGGAATCCGATTTCACTTACAAATATTAATTGTATTGATGGAAACAATTTTTTGGTTTGGTTTGGTTTGTTTAGTTTTACGTTGATTTTTTTTAGATTGTTTAATGTCCTATTAACAGCCATGGTCATGTAAGGACTTGCCAGGTTTGTTGGTGGAGAAAAGCCGGAGTACCCGGAGAAAAACCACCGGCCAGCGGTCAGTACCTGGCAACTGCCCCACATGGGATTTGAACCCGCATCCCAGAGGTGGAGGGCTTGTGGTAATATGTCGGGACATCTGAACCACTCGGCCACCGCGGCCCCATGGAAACAATCAAAATAATGCAACTGATACCTCTGAGATGTGACATTTTTTTTGTGATTGTTTTATTTTTTTCCAACAGCAGTAATATATACAGACAAAAACAGTTAAATTAATTATTTTTAAATTATATAGATTATCATATTCCTTCTAATCATGCGCACTATTTCTTATCATCATTATCATTCTCACCAGATTTTCATTCACATTTAAAAGTTCATCCTCATTAGTCATAATTGTTCCTCATCAACACACTCAAAATTATCATTCTCATAATTAGTCAGCCATTTATCATCACTTTCACCAATCAAATCCTTTCATCATTTACATTTACTCATAATTTTTACAGTAATTCATCATTTTCATCACACATCCTCATCATCATGGCCACCCATCATCAATGCTGTAATTGATGTGACGTATATGGAACCTCTTATAATTGAAGTAGCCAACACCTCTGTCGGTTGTTACATATGCTACATGCATGGAACTGTATACATCTTTAAAACAATACCGGATAGTTTACCTGTAGTTTTTCCAGCTGTCGGTGACGAGGGGATTATCATAGGAACATTTCCATAGGCTGTTGGAGATGGCGGAATGGCGTTTCTGTTGGAAGATAGAACACACCTCAGTATATATATATCAGATAACATATAAATGTAGGAAAATAAACCAATTATCAATGAAGCTGTTACAATTACAACCATCATTTAGTTAAATATCATATATATGATGCAAATAAACCAGATACAAATTGTTAACCTGTACTAGACTTTACCTATATACAGTCAAATGACATAATCTTAAAGGGACAATTCAGTCTAAGGGAACATTTAAATTTGTAAATATATCGGCAAAAAACCCAGTTCTAATGGAAATTAGATTAGTCGGTTTTACTGTGATATGCCGGAAAAGTCCATGGTGGTGAAATGTTTGTAAAATGTTTAAACTCGCTCCCTGTCTGCCATTACACATTGTGGTCGAACATATTGTATGTCTAACCCTGTCCCTTGCTCGTAGAGTAATACAACTTTTGTCTAGAGCTGCTCAAATCGCTCTGACAGTAGTATGTTTACCTTATTAGGTGAATTGTCTTGCCTAAAAAATCATTTATCACCTCCTCAGTGGTAGTGTAATTCATTTGTTTAACGCGCATGGCTTTGGCTCGGGTATAGGTACAGCGTACATACTGCACGTGCTTAATCGTATTGATCAACCGTTTGTAATTACAACGGTATCAACTAAAATACTAAACAATGACATGGAATTTGTCAATATTTTGTGTTATATGTTTCATAAGAAATGTAGAACAGTGCATTTATGCCATATTTTGCTTCTTGGTTATGTAAAAGAATTAACCTGAGTGAATTGTCTCTTTAAAGTCAGTAAGTCTATGACTAAACTTAACAACACATATTATTTTAACACGTAAAAAAATAATAATTGAGTGTCTACATTTCAGAATGGAAAAACAGAATATGTGATGAGATGAGACAGGATGTGATTAGGCAAACATTTGTAACTTGATATGTTTCATCTCCCTATTATTTCATGACGGAGCATCAATTTTTGATTTACAGTAGATAAAGTACTCACTCCTCCTCGTCTACTGTTTCCGGTACTAACATTGGCTGGTTAGACAGTTGTAGGCTTCCGATGAACTCAGAGGGAGTCGACGATTCTCTATTGTCCTCTAACAGAGACCCAATCATAGCATGAGATCAAGGATATCGTTACTTTACTGTAAACCAACTTTCTTTTTAAGAGGTATTCCTGTTTAATTTTAAATCTGTGAAACTTCTCCACGAGAATGTTTTTAAAACCGAAATTGTGAAGTATAGTAACGTGAATGAAAGCTGGTTTACAGTAATAGAGGAGTTTTTTTTATCATAAATTATAAAAAAAGTAACATAACTATGACAAAACACCTTATTTGTTTATCTGAAAATACAATGTACAGTCAAAACCTGTGTATAAAGACCATTCAAGGGACAGAGGCAAAACGGTCTGTATACACAGGTGTTCTTTATACACAAGTTGAATTGTGCTGAAATTAGTCGTTTGGGACCCTAACAAAGTAGTCTTCATAAACAGGTGGTCTTTATACTGAGGCAGGTTTTACTGTAATCCTTAAAGTAATATTGCAATTGGTGAAAAAAATACTTTGAAATACATCATTGAAATAATACCTAGTATATATATCAAATCTTTTCTTAAAGAATGGATTTCCTTCCTACAACTTTTGAACAGCTTGATCATTAAACTGAATATAGGAATTTTAATCACTTCTATAAATGCTTGGATGTACATGGGGGTCAGTTACTTGGCAGAGTGGTTTAAATGTTCCAACATATTACCACAAAACCTGGCACGTCATTACATGACCCTGGTTGTTAATAGGACGTAAAACTAAACAAACAATTTTAAATTTATATCCGTAACACATCCTAGGGGATTTATTCATCAATAACAAAATTCATAAGCAGTATTCCCTAACAAAACCAGGAACACTTTAATTAGATTGTTTAATGTCCTATTAACAGTCAGGGTCATATAAGGACATGCCAGGTTTAGATGGTGGAGGAAAGCCTGAGTACCCAGAGAAAAAACATCATCTCCCAGGCAGCAGTCAGCACCTGACCACTGTCCCACTTGGGATTCAAACTCACAATCCAGAGGTGGATGAGTTGTGGTAATATGTCAGTTACATAGGCCTCAAATCAGAAACTTAACAGTGATCTTACCTTGGTCCTCCAGGAAAATGTCCTGGGAGAGAGTTTCCTGAAACATCCGGAACCTATGTCCCTGGAGTCCTGTGTGAGACATTTCTGCATGTTGATAACTTCCAAGACCTTGTCTGCTGTTGGAGTGGAAACTGTTAAAGGAAAGTATATTAGCCTCAGTAAAAAAATCAACTAGACCAAGTCGTCTTTAATGACTGTCAAATAAGAGTATGCCTCAGAAACAACATGTTTTCTTCCGAAATCTAGTGATTTCTTTTTTCAAACATGCAAGAAAGGCTTTAAAACTGCTTTTTCTGCATTTGGAAATGTTGCAATTTCTGATCATTGTCAACAAAGACAAGCTGCACAACATTGTTCATTCTTGACAGCTAATTCTGTGACAGTCTAATTTCACCCTCTGTAGATGGGAAGTCATCCTCATTGCTCTGAGGGTTACTATCACTGTCATAATATCGATCCCCCTGGACTATGTCATAACAAGCAAAAGGCTCTGTGTGCGACAACAGATGATACAGGTAGTTTGGTACTTTAATGTACATCAAAATAATTGAATAAAGGTACACTGGGGGCATTGTCTCTATATATCATATTTACTTAAATGATGAATCAGTGCTGCCACATTATAGCAAAGTACTGATGAATTGCTGCAATATGCCAGACATCGCGAAAGTTGAAAAAAATGACCGAACATTCGGACCGGCAAGGACTGTGAGTAAGCCGGACAAAACAAGATTTTGCTGGACCGAACATTAATGTGAATTTTTGAAGTAAACATAACTTCCTGCTATTAGTATCCAGGCAGTTGTTTTCATGATTATCTTATGCAGTTTATATTTTGGCAGCTTCTGCACCTGCAAAATACTTCAGATACCATTTCTACCAACTTCTGGTACTCAATATTTGCCGGATGGTCGGTCCGGACTGCATTTTAAGATAGCCGGTCCGAGTCAAATTTTGCCGGACATGTCCGTCAGACCGGCATATTTTGCGATGTCTGATATGCTGCAAAAGCATTTAACACAATGATAAGGTAACTATAAACAAAAATAATTTAATTTTTCTTTGTTTTAATGAAAAATTGAAATACCTTTTCTTTATGTTTCAGAGAAAATTCTATCCAACTCTTCTGCTTTTCACTATCAGAATCAGCAAGGTGTTTGAAACACTACCCAGTTGTATGTTTTCTTTTTCACCTAAGCATGATCAGATTATCTGATTTTTTCTGCACTCATGGCTATTTAAGGAGTCAAAGGATAGGTCAATGTGTGAATATTCACATTTTCATTTTTCAAGTCCTAATTATCTAAATATTAGAATAGAGATAACATTTTTTGAAGTTTTTGCATGTAACCATCCGGATTTAATTGACTGAAACTCCTTTTCTACACTATTCTATAACCAGATATAACTGTGCCTAGTGTTTTTTATACCTGGTCAATATGATTGTGAATGTTATCATAAAAGAGAGTGTTACATGTTTATAGTGAATGAAAAACATCAATCTTGACTTTGTTACCGCTTATGAACGTAATTAGTTACGTGAATATTCTTGGGGATGTTCTCGTCAGCACTGACCTACATACAGTACTGATTGCTTTAACTTTGCGGTTAACTCTACCTGCCCATAAAGGGTACACATAACATAATGTCGATGCCGGTCTTATATGACATGGCTACAGTATTGGGATATTCTAGGAAAAACTGTTTGACAGAGTGTGTGTTAGCGAGGGTGTGCGACAATTTTGTGGAAATTTATCATATGTATATACGTCGATGTTTCATTGTAAATAAACATCATTTTTGTCTTGTTTGCAATATTCTTTGTTTTCATTTCCTGTATAAGCAACCAACGCTTGCCCCACATTTACAAATATTACCACAAGTCCTCTGCCTCTGGGTGACGGGAGTACAAATCCTATGTTGGGTAGTTGCCAGGTACTCATTGCTGGCCAGTGGTTTTTTCTGAGAAATCCTGGAACTCTGGCTTTCCTCCACCAACAAACCTGGCATGACCTTACATGACCCCGACTGTTAATGGGAGGTTAAACTAATCAAACCAAAGGTATACATGTATAATGAGACGACATTTTAAGATTTTAGTCTATTTGACCCTATTGACCTTGAATGAAGGTCATGGTCAATCATATGAACAAAACTATTAGTCATCTATACTATAGTGCCATAAGCCCAATATCAGGTCTAGCTGTGTTACTTATTGATGGGTTGTCTGAAGCCTTTATTCTTTTTGATAACTATAACCTTGAAGAATTGAATAGACACAAAAGGGGTGATTAAAGTTGGTCACATGACAGTTTGTTGCTGGTGACCTAAACATTCTGTGTATACTTCTGAAATACTTTGGATATCTGTAGACTAAAATATAATTTTGTTCTGTCAAAGCTTACGATTTTTTTAAAAAAGATAAAAAAAAAAGAAGATTATACATCAAACACATTGCTTTATTTACAACAAAAACATGAGTATATGTCATGACTTCATACATCATAACATGCTGATCAAACACTGAAAATTTGCTTACAGGTATTTCCAAAGAAAATTTCTTACATAAAATAACTTATTAATAATTCTTGTTCACAGTCTGATAGATAATAAATAGGCAGAAATTCAGATACATGTATACATATAGGATCTTAAATGAGTGATTATTTCACATGAGATTTTATGAAACAAGTCTAAGAAATCTTATTCTTGCGAGCCTTGGCAAGCAAAAATTTAAACTATGAGACATGTTTTATAAAATCTCATATAAAATGGACACAAATTAAAGATATTTTTTATCACATAACTACAACAACCAACATTTTGAAGACTCTCACGTCAAAATGTATTGCAAAGACCCAGCAGAGGCCCTAATTATGTCCCGCTATTTTCCAAAATGCTGACTTCACAGCATTTTTCCTGACATCAATTTATCGTTACTGTGTTGCCATAGGAATGGATTTCTTGTCCAGCACAGTCACTGAAAATTGCTCCATAGTACATACAAAAATATTACACGGGCAAAATCACTGGATATCAGGCGGAATATGTGATGAAATTGTATGTACAGTATTGATGGTGTTTATGACATTAAATTCTCCTCTTTTTTGAAAGTGTTTTCCTAATTACATGTGACCATTCGATGACTAGTATATGTACAATCACCTGTCACCTTCATCCGACAAATGACCTTGCAGCATAAGTACAAAAAAGGTGTAAAAAGTGTATGAGTTGTCTTTCAAATGAAAGTCGCATATGCTTGATAATAATTTCGGCACTGCTGAGTATACAACACTATGCTATAGAATTGTAATGGTCCAAAATGACTCAATCTTTGCCTAATACCTGGTCATATATGTGCTAGAGTCTGTGTGTCCCTTCATCCTTGTTTTGATACTGACTGACTGTGGTATATCCAGAACGCTTCCTTTATCTGTCAGTATGTCAAGATGTCAAAATGTCACACATAAGGCCAAAAAAATTAGTTACTTGGTTCTCAAGCCTACTGCAATTACATTTAGGCCACCACATTTCAAATTTTATTGCTGATTTCCTCACAAATCAGGACGGAATCTTCTATTATTATTCAAAGGAATGTTATTGTGATGACTTGTGCAATAAAACAAGAGGCCCAGAGGGCCTGTATCGCTCACCTGGTTTGTAATGCCAAGTAATGTTCTGAATACAGGTTCATTGTTTCTTTTCTGAAGGAATTTTAATATTAACCTCTAAATCCCCTATTGGGCCCCACCCCTCCCGCCCCCAGGGGGTCAGAGCCAAAATTTATACAAGGTCTGTTCCCCCTCCCCCAAGGATGTTTGTGGCCAAATTTGGTTACATTCCATTCAGAACTCTATGACTAGTAGCGATTTAAAGGATTTACCTCTATTTCCCCTATTGGGCCCCGCCCCTCCTGCCCCCGGGGGACCAGAGCCAAAATTTATACAAGGTCTGTTCCCCCTCCCCCAAGGATGTTTGTGGCCAAATTTGGTTACATTCCATTCAGAACTCTATGACTAGTAGCGATTTAAAGGATTTACCTCTATTTCCCCTATTAGGCCCGCCCCTCCTGCCCCTGGGGACCAAAGAGTCAAAATTTATAACAAGTTCTGTTCCCTTCCCCCAAGGATGTTTGTGGCAGAATTTGGTACAATTCATGTAGAACTCTATGACTAGTAGCGATTTAATAGGATTTACGCTCTATTTCCCCTATTGGGCCCGCCCCTCCTGCCCGGGGGGGACAGAGCCAAAATTTATACAAGTTCTGTTTCCCCTCCCCCAAGGATGTTTGTGGCCATATTTGGTTACAATCCATACAGAACTCTATGACTAGTAGCTAGCGATTTAAAGGAAATGTTGAACGGACGGACGGACCGACGGAAGGACGGACGGACGGACGACGGATGCCGCGCCATGACATAAGCTACGCCCTTCGGGCCAGGTGAGCTAAAATGGGTCTTTTGTCAATTATCAGACATCAAGAATGAAAAGTTTTATATATGGATAAGGGCTATATCAAAAATGTTATAGAAATTTAAGTTTAGTAAAGGAAAAGGCAAGTACACACATATTGTTTTCCCAGGTCCAGAAGTTGTGTGATGAGCTATTACTTATTGACCTGTATATCTTTTGTAAAAATATAGTATTGATAAATCATGATAAACAATGTAGATAAGAATATAAAGGACCATTTGATATTGATTTGAGAAATGTGTTTGTGAATTTGGTCTATCCTAACATTGCTATATATGAAAAAAATCGAGAAATAAGAATGTATTGCCCTTATTTGTATTGTATGCCAGAATTCTAAAAACAAGCAAAAATTCTAGGACAAGTGCGATTTAAGGATTTACCTCTAAATTTCCCTATTTGGGGCCCCACCTGTCCCTGCCTGGGGGGGCCAGAGCCAAAATTTACACAAGTTCTGTTCCCCTTCCCAGGGATGTTTGTGGCCAAAATTGTGTTACATCCATGCAGAACTCTATGACTAGTAGTGATCTATAGGATTTACCTCTATTTCCCCTATTGGCCCCACCGTTCCTGCCCCCCCCTGGGGGCCAAAGACCCAAACTTTACACAAGTTCTGTTTCCCCTTCCCCCAAGGATGTTTTATGGCTAAATTTGGTCACAATCCAAGCAAAACTCTATGACTAGTAGCGATTTAAAGGATTTGCTCTAATTTCCTATTGGGGCCCAAACCCCTCCAGCCCCCGGGGGGCAGAAGCCAAAATTTATATAAGTTCTGTTCCCTCTTCCCAAAGGATGTTTGGTGGCCAAATTTGGTTTCATTCCATTCAGAACTCTATGACTAGTAGGGATTTAAAGGATTTACCTCTATTTCCCCTATTTGGGGGCCCCCCCTCCTGCCCCCGAGGGACCAGAGCCAAAA
Source organism: Argopecten irradians irradians (assembly GCA_004382745.1). NCBI lineage: Eukaryota > Metazoa > Mollusca > Bivalvia > Pectinida > Pectinidae > Argopecten > Argopecten irradians. Next base: position 1,851,948 of record SAYR01028201.1, on the reverse strand, counting down.
ATTTATACAAGTTCTGTTCCCCTTCCCCCAAGGATGTTTGTGACCCAATTTGGTTACATTCCATGCAGAACTCTAGGACAAGTAGCCGATTTATAGGATTTACCTCTAATTCCCCTATGGGGCCTCGCCCTCCTGCCCCCGGGGGGTCAGAGCCAAATTTATACAAGTTCTGTTCCCCTTCCCCCAAGGATGTTTTGTGGCCAAATTTGGTTACATTCCATTCAAGAACTCTATGACTAGTAGGGATTTAAAAGGTTTACCTCTATTTCCCCTATTGGGCCCCCCCTCCTGCCCCCGAGGGCCAGAGCCAAATTTACAAAAGTTCTGTTCCCCTTCCCCAAGGATGTTTTGTGCCAAATTTGGTTACATTCCATGCAGAACTCTAGGACAAGTTAGCGATTTATAGGATTTACCTCTAATTCCCCTATGGGGCCTCGCCCCTCCTGCCCCCGGGGGGTCAGAGCCAAATTTATACAAGTTCTTGTTTCCCTTCTCCCAAGGATGTTTGTGGCCAAATTTTGGGTTACATTCCATTCAGAACTCTATGACTAGTAGGGATTTAAAGGATTTACCTCTATTTCCCCTATTGGGGCCCCCCCTGCCCCCGAGGGACCAGAGCCAAAATTTTTACAAGTTCTGTTCCCTTCCCCCAAGGATGTTTGTGACCAAATTTGGTTACATTTCCATGCAGAACTCTAGGACAAGTAGCGATTTATAGGATTTACCTCTAATTCCCCTATGGGGCCCTTGCGCCCTCCTTGCTCCAGGGGGTCAGAGCCAAAATTTATACAAGTTCTGTTCCCCCTCCCCTAAGGATGTTTGTGGCCAAATTTGGTTACAATCCATGCAGAACTCTAGGACAAGTAGCGATTTATAGGATTTACCTATATTTCCCATATTGGGCCCCGCCCCTCCTGCCCCCGGGGGGTCAGAGCCAAAATTTATACAAGTTCTGTTCCCCCTCCCCCAAGGATGTTTGTGGCCAAATTTGGTTACAATCCATGCAGAACTCTATGACTAGTAGCGATTTAAAGGAATTGTTGACGGACAGACAGACGGACGGACGGACGGACGGACGACGGACGACGGACGCCGCGCCATGACATAAGCTCACTGGCCCTTCGGGCCAGGTGAGCTAAAAAACAACCTCCAATCCCACATCTGTTTTGGGTAATACTGGTGAGAAAAAATTCAGTTTGAATCCCATGGCATTCTGTGTGGGTTCATTTGTTTGAGTCTTACCTGCACAAGGTCACGTATACATGTATACTAATGAGACCAGTCTCTTTATTTTCCATTTGGATAAATCTGCAATGCATACATACATAAATACACAACAGCTATTCTGTCAATGGCAGGATTCTTCCAATACTTATAATCATTGTTTGATTGTATAGATGCCCAGTAAGCCCTGATGGCATTGTGAAAGTCACCAAGTGTTTGGTAACAGATCCCGAGGAGTGTGTGGACAATCCAGTACACCTGCCCTCCCTGGTCCTCATCAAACTGCACCTGTATCAATTGGTTTAACGCTTCATCACGCCCTCTGATATCTTTAAGCTCATTGCAACACAGAAAATCCAAGAATAGGATGAATGGAAGAGGTGGGATGTAGAATCTTTGTTTTAGTCCTCTGTACTCGCTGGACAGCTCTAGAAAAAGGGGAGAAAAATTCATACAAGTATGATTCGATCTAATGGGGTCTGAGAATATTTTTTGAAGCCTGCTTAATAAATCACATGCAAAAGGAGGTTGGTACATATTTGCAGTAATGTTTGATAGATAGAAGCATGAAGCCAGTTTCTTAGTGGATCTGCTGAACTCCAGGCATTTATGGAAATTTCCAGTCAGGAAATGGAATACCGCCAAATGCAAAATGTTTGTTCCCATTAGAGCATTGGGAGACATCCAATATTTACATTTCCTTAGTTTCTTGTAGCCCGCCTTGTTGCCTAGAACAGCCCCTTGATTATAACACCCATTGTCAAGCATCAGTTGTGAGGCAAGACATCTGAGGTAATCAATGGCATGGAAATATAAGTAAACTTCCTCAAACTCTGACTTAGATGAAAAAAACAAGTCAAACAACTTGACAATGTTTATTCTGTTACGTAGATGTCTATTTCGTAAAGCATCAATAGTGTTAATATCCAGACACATAATATTTTCTTGTGTGGTAATTGAGCTTGCATTTATACTCGTGGTCAATGTATCACTAAGATCTTCCCATATTGTGGGTCTGTAGACATTCCCTATTGAGAGACACAGCCATTTCATCTGACGGTAGTTGTCCAAAATATCCAGCAACATTAATTGATGCTGCCCGTGTACTTTCCGCTGGAACATGTTGTTTGATGGGATAAAGTAATTGGGACAAAATCCTGCTCTGACCCATGCAATGATAATGTTGAAGCAAAACCAAAAACAATAAAACAGATTTTTATCTTGCCAGAATATTTCACTTGTGTCCTCTATTGCAAAAAACATGGTTGTTTTCAGAAAGTAGGAGCACAAAATGTCGTCATCACCAATAGTGTCTTTCAATGTCTGCTTTATTTGTCTTAAGAAATATTTTAACAGTGTGTACACTTTGACCTGGATATGGGTAAAGCTGTGAACTAAGCACCTTTCTGCTGCTGCAAATGAGATCCGCCATTGTAAAAATGTATCTTCTGAACACTTGTCACCGACCGGGACAAGATGGCATCCACGGTTCACAATCTTGTCTATCAAATTTGGATGAGGCCACCCACAAAGACGTGCACGCTGAATCCAATTCCTTGCTTCTTTTGGCCAAGTGTAACATTGAAAACAAGCAACGAAGTCAGTGCTACCACTTGAGGTGTCCCTTGATGCACTAGGTCCATTAGATGCAAATTCACTAAAGTACATAGAACAATCATTGTTAATTTGTTCTCTGTATATATCACTGGAAATAAACACTGAATTTCCTATTCTAACAAGTGAATCATAAAAAGGTTGTGTAGATCCGCTTTTCAGCTGACATAACTCTAAGTGGACAAAGCCAGGGCGACAGTTGACAGCCTCTTGAATGTACAGAATGGTTTTGTTTGCGAGGTGTGGTGGAATACATTGATCAGGGTACATAATTGCTACAGATTTGTCCACGACCATTATATCCACGTCAGAACCCTTTACACTGCAACCCTCTCCACGACTTCCAGTCATAATTATATCCGTGTGATCAAAACTGTGAATGCAGTCTCGTATGATTATCATTTTTCTCTTGATGTAAAGGCCCTCTGCTGTGCCAACAAACTTCCTCTCCAGGTATTTTGACAGGAGAAGAGACTTTTGTTGACTCTCTACAGGGTTCATCATGGTTCCTGGTTTAATTAATCTGTAAAAATAATTAAAATTTTAACAATTAAGAGAAACCTCAGCATCATGTCACCACACACTTAAAAAATTGTTTCTAAAGCTAATTAATTTTGAGGGCTCAAAGTTTCAACAACGAGAAAATCAAATTTTAACAAATTTCCCTTTGACAGTCTAAATATATTTGATCACTAGCTTTACAATATCAATTTTCTGTGTCCTTTTATTTCATTAAATACTGACAATACATGTTCATGGAATTGAACTTCTACCTAGATATCTCCAGGTGGCAAGCCCAGAGATTATAAAACAACATGAGTCATATAAAACAAACTGTTAGTTCCTTGAGCTTGCCTATATCATTTTTAAACTCTTGTGTAGGCCTATTTTCTCATGGTGACTTATTGTGATACCGTACATACAGTCGGGTATAATTATGACCAGCATAAATAGCCAGTTATATGGAAGTCTTTTGTTCCTTATGTGTTAACATTTCCTTGTGAAGGATTAAAGCTTAAAGTCAGCTTAACATCAGTAAGATATCAGATAAGATAGAAACTCAAAATTAAGTCAATTTACAATAAGCAGGAAGTGTAGATTCAGACTGTATCACTAGAAAACAAAAGTTGCTCAAGTACATGTACCAATGCCCCGTAATAGCTAGTGCGAAAAATAACCAGTTGATCTAAAATATTAATCTAGTTTTATCATGTACTTCATTATCAAATCTTTACATGTAAATGATTTAAAAGTGAGGCGACAAATTGAATGCAAGGAAAAAAGGTTGAAATTAATCAATTTTGTAGCACATAAGCGACATTTTAGATTGTGACGTTTTCGTGACGTCATGGATTGACCTTTGGCACGAAAATAATTCCCCAACAGTCATTCATGCAGGACTGCCAGAGGCTATTTTTACACCAATTTGAACTTTAACTGTTTGATTTAGGAGATTCGTTGATTATCATGTTCAAATTAATACGAGAAGGTGAGAAATGATATTGATTTTACGCACCGTTATGAATCTACAGATTAGTGTGGTGTCGTCGTTCAATTCAGGATTTCATAATGAAATATCGTAGTAAAAAGAAGGTTGTGTCCCACACGTTGAAATATGTACCATTTATTGGAATCAACCAATCGCAATGCATATAGGTTATATTAAACATGTGTAATACATAAAATTGATGAAATAGATTTATTGAATGGGAAAACACAGAAGTCATATAATTATAATAAATAAATATATACAGTCGAGACTGTCTTATGTGACTTTCCAAGGGTCTGTTACAAATAAGTCACATAAGACAGGGAGTCACTTAAGACAGTCCAAGTTTATCCACGACATCACTGTCAGAAAATCTGTCTTTAATTGTCTTTAAATTTATTCTTGTTTATAAATATATCAATTAAACTGATTTTTTTTTAAATGAATTAAAAATAATAATTACAAATTTTTAGAAAAAAAAAACTGAATTATTTTAATCTTTTTTTTAATCAAAAATCATTTAGTAATAAATACAAGCAGACGCACGTACATTGATATTTGGCTTTAAAACAAAAATTATACCTGAAGGCGTGTAATTTTGGGTTAAGAATCCTATTTCTTTTTTTTTTACTAGTTGAAAAAAAAAATTGATTACCATGGTTAAAAAAAACCACAAAAAACAGACCTGTCCTAAAATGACCACTACGAAATGGCCATTACACAAGCCTAAATCGTGTATTTGTTTTTACAAGACTAACTGGCGTTAGGAGAAACGTTTGAAGAAAAGAGAGGATTGCTGACTTCAGGATGGCAGTCATAATGACTTCTTACTTATACCAAGGAGTGAAATTATGTTTGGTCGTAAATGTCACGTACAAAACAAAAACGAGTCACTCACAACAAGCCATAGACATAGGATGATACGGTAGGCCAATTAAAACATGCTGATTTATTCAATTTGTCCAGTTATTTATTGTCGATGTTTACCATTGTTTATTAAGGAGAAATGTGTGGATGGTAGCTGACCTATTTTAAGTTATGTCGCCAAATGTTGTGAAAAAAACGATCTTTCATGATCTGTCAAAACTGGTTACACAGTAATGTACTTTTATCGTAGTCAACAGTGAATGTTTATTTTAATGTTCACACCTCTTTATCGATTATAATTAAAGAGAGAGGAGAATGAACAGTCGCTCAAGACAGACGTTTTATAGTTTTGGGGTTGTAAAAACATGGTAGCTTGTCACATAAGTCAGGGAGTCGCTGAAAACAGACCCATTTTATAGCAAATTATGTTGGTGGGGTCTCAAGTAAGGTCACATAAGACAGGGAGTCGCTACATACAGGGGGTCGCTCAGACAGTCTCGACTGTATATATATTTCTCTCATACCTTCAGGTGTACATGTAAATTCTGGCTGGTCTCAGACAAGAATCTCATATCACCTGAGGCTGTATAGCATTGCTACCCATGCAATAAAGCCTCACACTCTTTCATATATGGATATGAAGGATAGGGCTATTTTACCCTCGTGATCACAAAATGTTGTAAACCCTCAGCAAGCCTTGAGTTTTACAAAATTTTGTGACCATCCACTAGAATATCCCTATCCTTAATATCAATATGTGAAGGAGTCTTATAATATTCATAAGAATAAATTCGAACAACACATAGACATAAGTATACATCTATATACAGGTGATCATTTGTGTGAGAATTGATTATGAACATATAGATTTATATATAATTACTGTGTATGTCTTTTATTTTGTAGATATTATGAACATATAGATTTATATATAATTACTGTGTATGTCTTTTATTTTGTAGATATTATATCAATTTTATCAATCATTTCGTTACAGTCATGAACATTATTGTTTATTTCATATTCACATATGTTTTCATCATGAGAATGCAATCCATAAAGCCATAGAACTTAGTATTTGTTGTACAGTTCTTTGTTGGAATATCAAAGTATATTTTGTATCTGGTTAACAAAGCATGACAATTTATTGACTCGTGCCCTATCCGGGCCTCGAACTCACGATCTACGGCACCCAATCGAGATGTGGATGTGGCGCAGTGGTAGAAGGCGTAGCTATGTTTGGCTAGGGGATTGGGTGCCGTAGATCGTGAGTTCGAGGCCCAGATAGGGCACGAGTCAATAAATTGTCATACTTTGTTAAACTGAGTTTCTTTGATATTTTGTATCTGGTTGATATTTTGTATCTGGTTGAAACACTTACCAGGCTACGTTACTGATGCTTTACTTTGCTATAGACTTCAGCATCTTTTTTAGTTTGTTCCTGATCACATGTTGCCTCTGCTCATTACTGATGCTTTACTCTGCTATAGACTTGATGATCTGTTCCAGTTTGTTCCTGATTACATGCTGCGCCTGCTGTTATTCAAAGACTAAGCCATCCTTAGTTAACGCTAAATTAGCTTTTGTAGAAACTTAATATAGGCAATGAAAATAGTTTAATCCATTTTCTTTGTTGAAAGAAAATTTGATGTGATCACGTCAAATATTTATCCATATCTGACATTTAAAACTGTTGGTTGATACATATATCTCTTTATCATGTTGTTGCAAACAATATGTCAAATTAAATATAGACTACAAGTTACAAGTGTTGAAGGAAAATATTTCCTTGCTGTAATATTATGGAAATTGTTAGATGAAGACACAAACCTATGATGAAATTCGCCTCACCACTCGGCTCAAGTGTTTTCTCTTCAAAATGCATTGTTTATAACGGTGTACACAAGTACTGGACAGGAAAACGACCAGATAACGGCTCTTGAATCACAGTTGGTGATGTATCATACAAGGAAGCATGTATTGTTAAGATTTTTACACAATCAAATTTCAACATAAAAACTATCTTGTACATGTTACCACAATGCTGAATTTGTACAATCATCACAATGAATTTATATAAACAGAAATACAATTAGCAAAACCTATTAGCAGAATCATATCTTAGCATAACAATGCTGGAGGAGAAAAGGGAAAAGTGATAAATAAGATTTGAAGTGGGGGGGGGGGGGGGGGTCTTGTAAAATTTATAAACACTCTGTCCCCATTCCCCAAGCTTTAAGGATTTCTCTAGCCAAATTTGGCCACAACCTTTGCAGAACTCTATGACCAGAAGCCAATTTAAAGAAAATATTGACCAATGGACAGACAAGGACTGACAACAGACGCCACGCCATGGCGTAAGCTTACCAGCTCTTCGGGCCACATGCACTAACAATATACAGAAATACAATTAGCAGAATCAAATTTTAGCGTAACAATGCTGGAGCGACAAGTGCTAAAATAAGATCGGCTAAAATCTGTATGGTTACAGCATGATACATTTCAACTTTAGTGTCAACCTTTGCCTCCAAGATTTATTGGGATCTTAAATGTAATTAAACAAAAATAAAAAATTCTTGGGACCAGTTAATGAATGTTCATTAACTAGTCCAAGAAATTTTTATTTTTGTGAGCCTTGGAGAACAAAAATTAAAACTTTAATACAAGTTCCATAAAATCTCAAATGAAATGAACACAAATTTAAGATACATTTTATCGTATAACTGCAACAACCTTGCTACATTTCAAACAATATCAACGTCATAACGCCATTTTGTTATGACTTTCTCGTATCATGACATCACAATGAATTTACAACCTATAAAAAATGTTCAAGGTCATATTACATTAGTGACATGTGCAAAAATATGATATGCGCGAAGCCGATGGGTACATAATATTATGCGATGGGTACATAATATTATGCATCAGGCAGATTATATGATAAAAGAGATTTTCTATATTTTTTATCCAAAGTAAGTGAATATTGATCAACTAATGCATTTACTACATAACATATGTTATTCACCTCAGTATATGATGTAAGTCAATTGTATATAACATATTGGTGTGTTTTCAGCAGTATTTGTGACTAGTGTCAATATTTCACCTCAGTATATGATGTAAGTCTATTGTAAATACCATATTGGTGTGTTTTCAGCAGTATTTGTGACTAGTGTCAATATTTCACCTCAGTATATGATGTAAGTCAATTGTATATAACATATTGGTGTGTTTTCAGCAGCAGTATTTGTGACTAGTGTCAATATTTTACCTCAGTATATGATGTAAGTCAATTGTATATAACATATTGGTGTGTTTTCAGCAGTATTTGTGACTAGTGTCAATATTTCATATAAGTGTTAAACATTAATATGAAGATTTTATCCAGTGCAAATATGCTTGTATGCTGTGTATTTAAAACTTGAAGATCACATTTTACTCATTCACCCCTGAAGACACACTTAGACTCTTCTACATCAAAGACTAGACCAGTCCATTATGGAATTTCAGGGGTGGATGTGTTGAAACATTTCCTATAAATTACACAACTTGTCCTTGATAATAACAACCATTCTCTATAATTACAGATTGACAAACTTACCTTGAACCACTCCCAGTACTGCTGTGTATTGTTTTACTACCCGAGGCCTCAGTTTGGTTTTCATCGTCTTCACTCGTACATTTACCATCACCTACATTCAATATGAAGAAATAAATAGTTTTGTCCAAAAAGTTGAATGAAAGTGTCTTCCTTTTTTTTCTTTTGATATTGCATGAGCTTATCATCTGATGATAAGAAAAGATTTTTAAAGCGTCCATTTCCATACACATCTTAATGTTCACTTATTGGGATCTTTCTGGTTTCTGATGTGCACTTGTACTCTCTTAGGTAGGGAATTTCCTGTCTGTCCGATGTAACTTTTCTTGCATGTTTGGTATGTAATACATTACAATGTATGAGAATCTTTAGTTGAGATCCTCATTTAGGAGTATATCAGGTGGTACCTGTTACCTTTTGCTGGTTAAACTTGGCTGTAGACGTAATTACATAAGATAGCATACAGATAGTATAGTGCTACATCACTGAAGCATGCCACCAAAGACACCAAGCAACACACCCCACCAGGTCACATTATACTGACAACGGGCAAACCAGTCGTCCCACTCCCTGTATGCTGAGGGTAAGCAGGAGCAGAAACCACAACTTTTATAGACTTTGGTGTGTCTCGGCCATGGGACAGAACCCAGAGCCTTCCTCACAGGGGCGAACGCTCAACTTAAGGCCAAAAGTGAGACGGTGTCAAGGGAGACGTTAGGAAAAACAAAGTTAGTTAGGAAGAAAAGATCCTAAATTTAGTTGCCTTTTACGTTCATGCAATAGGGGCAGCAAGTACAATTCTAACGCCCTACCTGCAGGGCTACAAATGTATATATATTTTTCAAATGTACAGTGAAAATAAAAATATCAATGCAGCATTCTCTTTCGCTAACGTTTTCAGGCCTTTCAGGCACAATGTATTTAAATGTTTCAGTAAATATATGTATTTGAGTTTTAACAGAAACATGCATTGGAAAAACTTGCACATCACATTTCTTTTTAAAAGTCAATTTTTTGATACTCTTGCCTACCTACCTTTAGGGGGTCTTTCTAATATAGTTTCATTCACTTGATCCTCCGATTCGCTGATCACTTCATCTGCATCACTGGATAACACCAAAAGACATTATTCATTTGCTTATATATTTTCAACAATGAAGTTCTGAAAGCATAATCTTGGGATGTATATGTTCCATATCGTAAGCAGCGTTAGAAAGTTTCCATCCTAAAATTATAAGCTATGCCTCATCCTAAAATTATAAGCTATGCCTCATCCTAAAATCATAAGCTATGCCTCATCCTAAAATTATAAGCTATTCCTCATCCTAAAATTATAAGCTATTCCTCATCCTAAAATTATAAGCTATGCCTCATCCTAAAATTATAAGCTATGCCTCAAAGACCACAACTCATGTTTTTTACAATGCAATAATCTATTCATGTTTTCTTTTTCTTAGTGCATAATATAACATAGGTAGATAAATAGATTTGTCTCACGGTAGTTTTCCTAGTCATCTTTAGACATTTACATCAGCCTTTATTTTCATATACACTAACAACACTCATTGGTTAACAATCGCTCATGTCCCACAGAGACTAACACAAGTCAAGTGTCTTCTGAATACTATCCCCAAACTGAAATCTGCAATCTCCATTTCTTGAGAGGGGCATAATTTTTTTTTTTTATCTTTCTTATATATCCATAGCAAATATGTGCTTTACAGACAGGTGTCCTGTGTTTATATATATATAGAGGTCAAATAAATAGTAAAATGAACCAAATGGGATAGATGAGTGTGTCCTTTCTAGGTTTCCTTTATATAGAGGTGAAACTCCTTTATAAAAAGTTTATATATATAATATATATTTTGAACAAACCAGTTATGTGATTAATTGAAATATCATTATTTATAAAGGCCTTTACAGTATGTATTTACCTTGGCAATCTGTACCCTTTGTTAGAAAGGCTTCGTTTGTGTAAAAAGTTTGTCCCCTCAATCTCACTGTCAAGTACTAACACCTCTGCATTTTCTGAAAAAGAATCAAATCAAACGTGAAATGAAACATCTTGTTCCATACTTTACTAATATGTTGTGACATTTTACGACTTTAATGTTGAAAGTTCAATTATTGTAAAGTAGATCTAAACTTGACTGTATAAATATATTATTATCAAAGCAGGGCAGGGAGGGTTAACATGGCTAACACTGGAGCCTATAGCCAACCCCATCCCCCTCCAAGTTTGAGTAGAGGCATAAAACTTATCTCTGTTATAAGAAATATAATAGATTATCATATACATGTATCTAGAACTGTAAAATAAATTTTCTGAGTGCAATCTTGAACTTGTGACTCTACTCAATGTCAAGCATACATATATCACTTAATTTCCTTTCACTACGGGGTGGGGATGGGGGGATGGGATGGAGGGCAACACTAGGATATGGACATTGTTGAATTGTTGGTTTTGGCCATGGATCCAAAAGAATACAGAGGCTTCACTAAGGATCCAAGTAAATATGTAAAAGTGTTAGTCCAACATGGTATTTCCTATCGGTAAACTGAGCAGTCCTCAGAATCAAGTTTTGACGGCTTCCTTCGAGCTGGAACATATCAACAATTCTTTGATTACAGTTTACTGGAAGGAAATAACAATTTATCTAGAACTGTTAAATCAGTTAATTGCCAAAACCAACAAGAATTCAACAATGTCCATATTTAATGGCTATAAATGCAATAATGAATTTATCTTCTAATATACATGCATCACCTAATTTCCTTTCGTCCTCGGACAAGTCCCCAATCAGACTTAACCGTCTGCTCTTGTTTGGTTGTTGGTTGTTATTTGCCTCTGATGAGCCAGCCTGAAAAAGTTTAAACAACATAAAGCACTGTTTGATGATATCTTTCAATCTTTGACCACACACACAGATAAGTTCATATTAAATTAGACCGTTTTTTCAATAAGGCATGAAAACAAAACTCCAACCAGCCAATATTATGCATTGAGTTAATGGAAATCAAATACTGGTTCCACATATATTGAACAAATGCACATGAAGTGCTCTAAAATTATTGATTCATAAATCCTAGCAGACTGTATTCTATATCAGCTTATATATTTTAATAATTCGCATAGATTTGCATGTGGACACAAGTGTTTAGATAATCTAAGGTCCACTGTACATGTATTGCGATAACTAAATGTTATACCATTGGAGGTTGCAGAGCAGGCCAGTCCTGCTGAGGTTCGTCAACCTGTTCTTGAGAATCGAGGACGATGAATTCAGACGTTCCTTCTTGTGTTTGATTCTCACCAATACTCCAATCCTCCTCCATCACTTCAAGATAAGTCTACGCTTTTCACAGTCCAAGGAACGCTGGGAAAACATAATGAAATATGCATACAGTATACAGATTTTTTTCACTATAAAAAACAGGAGCAAACGATATAGTATTTTTCTTCAGTTACAAAAGTTATTTACTTAACACCATTACCACCATTGAAAATTTGAGCTTCTAATTTTACTTAAAGTTAAAAATATGAAAAATAATTAATTGCATCCCGAAAAAATTCCATGACACTATATCCTATATGGAATGAAGTACTGATTGCGCATGCACCAAAGGCGAAATAAATTATTTTCTTATATTTTTTGTGTTAATTAGGTATATATATACATGATTAAACACCAATTATTGTTCGAATGATTAAGATCATTTATGCTCTGTCAGCGATGGAGCATCTTTAATGAAAGACCACCCATAAACATGGATAGAGTCAGATATATGAATAAAAAATAAACAGAAAATTCAGCTCCGTTATTTCCATAAATTGAACTTTTTATCATTGCATAATTAATGGTTACTGAAACATTTGGCTGGGCCTTTTAAGGCCTTGCCTTCAGTCATATTAAGTAAGAAGGATTTGTCACTGTCTCTTTACACTACTAAACACCACGCGAGATGCCTATGAACCCAGAATAAAAACCATTTTTCTCAACAAATACTTGTCTTATCGAGTCAAATGAAACACCAATGTAAAGTTCATTAAATTTCACAACGTTTATTACTTGCTTTAAGGATGAAAAATTAAGAAGACCTGTCTTAAATTTTCGATAAAAAAAAAATGACAGCTCATGAAATGACAGCCCGCTTCGGAATGACTTATTATGTAAGGCGGTAACCCTCGCACCCGCAAGCTACGTCAAAGGCTGCGCCAGCGGATATCAAAGGAAAAACAGTCGTCGCCTAACTTCACGGTCAGTGCAGCTCAATTACAAAAGCTCCTGCGTTGTACTTCCCCAAAGCCTAGTGTGACTTTACTCCAACAATGTTAGAGGTATAGCACGACGAGACACTTTTGATCATTACGTCGTGTCTAACCTCTAACAATCGAGGCAGGATTCACACGGCGCAGAAATGGGCTTGATATAAATTCAAAATTTCAAGTTGTGTTTACACTAACCTTTTATATCCTGAAAGAATTATCCCAAATCATGTTAAATCCCAAATTCAAAACGTCACTATTGCACTGTTATACCCAATTTAGACATTTCTATACCTCCACCACTATTTGTAAGTCTACCCGGTCGCCATTTTTACTCGGTTGTTACAAATTACGGAATGGTGACGGAAAGTAAAAGTGTAACAGGAGAGGAGAAAATGTAGCGGCCAGACCGGGATTCGAACCCGGGACCCTCAGAATACTAGCCGAGTGCTCTACCGACTGAGCTACCTGGTCACCGATGATCGGCCCAGTCCAATCCCGCTACACTCCTCCCTCCTTTCTCGAAGTCTTCGCCCTCGAAGACACACGAGACCCTTCCAAACACCACCACTGTGGGTTATTTAGTTGGGCTCCAATTCTGTAATAGGAGAGGAGAAAATGTAGCGGCCAGACCGGGATTCGAACCCTGGACCCTCAGAATACTAGCCGAGTGCTCTACCGACTGAGCTACCTGGTCACCGATGATCGGCCCAGTCCAATCCCGCTACAAAAGTATCATTATCTATGAGATATTTTGCAGTATTTCGACTAAAATGCATTAATTTATTTAAATATTTCCAGTATCAATCAGCAGACATGTTAACCTTTGGTGAGCAAAAAGAGGTAGATTTTTGACTCAAAAGCGGTAGCATTTACACGCGGCATTTTTCGCGACGCGTCAGAGATGTAATGATATCAATAATATGCAAAATAATTGCAAAAACATATTTTGTTAACAAATTATGATTTAACTTTAATTATTACCATAGGCCTTGCATGGTGGCTCATTTTGTATTTTTTAAATGTTAATTAAGGCTTACATTAAATTTAGAAGATGAAAAATGCCAATAAATACATTGTATACTTTTATTTCATTGCTATTTATCACCTTTTTTAATTATACATTTTGTCTATTTGTTTTGGGTTTTTTTTTTCACTTTTTTTTTTGTAATACATACTGGACTCATTTTCTTTTGATTTATGCAAGAAAAAATACAAATATTTGTTTCTAAAATTTACACCAATATTCCAGAGAAATTATCACCCTGAAAAAAAATATTTTTTTTTAGTGATATCCTGAAAAAATATACCAAAATCCTGATCCTTTATTAGAATCACCCCATTCCAAAATGGCGGCCATTACGATTGCAAAGTTTATGATTTTCAGCAGACACTGTATGCCTATTTTACATTAAAAACGTGAGTAATTCATTTCAATTATAAGTAGTGTTTGTTTTTGAAATGATGCTTACTAGTTTTAAGCACAAAATTTATTGAAAGGCCAGATGATTGTTTCCTTACGGTAGGCCTACCTAACACATATTGTTACACTCAGACACAATTAAGTGACACCACCAAGCCAAGGTGGAACTAGCCCCAGGCTGCTAATTAGCACCAGTGGGTGCTGGTCAGGGAGTGTTCACACCTCCTTTGTTTACTTAATTATGAAGCAAGTCAGCCTACTTAGTCTGGTATGCATTTTGAAGCCACCATGGCAGCCCCAACCGACTATGAAAATTCAGAAATCGGAAGAAGAAATCAAAGTACTGAAAGTACTAAATGGCTCGGTCTCGAGGATAGGAGGAATATATTTCTAAGGTCAATACTACTGTAGTTTTGTACAATAAGAAATAAATTTGGCTGGTGTTCCTTCCAGTCTGGACTTTTGAGGATTCCTTGGACACCAAGGTGTAAAATAAGAGACACATACTAAAATCTTGGTAGCCCATTCTAATATTTCCTATGATGTTATATGTCAAATGATTTTATAGCACCTTTAGCATTTTCCTTGTTAATTTGATGTTAATGAAAATATCCATTCTTAATGACTATTGTCATCAAGTTCCTGGGACCACAGTATCAGTTAACAAGTATTGTTTTGCAGCAGAGAAAGACAAGAGGCAAACTTTTCTATGTCAAAATGTCTTAAATATAGAATATGTTCTGGCCATATCTAGTTATCGATAGTTTGGCCTGGGTTGAATTTATCGACAACTTTGGGCTCCTCGTGGTTTTGTCAAATAGGAAAATTCCATTGAAGAAAATGGAGGAACACGCTTGTTTGGCTCCTCATATCTGTAACATTTAAGGAATTAGGAGATGTCACACTCTGTAAGTTTTTGCTTAATTAGTTATCTTTAATTGTAAATGGTGTCAATGAGCCCATATGGCGACACATAATTATTATGCTTTCGGTTAAGATAGATATTCTGTACAGTGTAGGTCTAGCGTTACCTGTCAATTTAAAAGTTGAGTGTAAGTGCGTATCGGCTAGCTCTTGCTTTGCCGTACACCATGTTAGGTTTTATTCCACTTATATGTATTTGTATGTCGATTGACAAATATAATTTAGGTTGTTGTAAGAACACCCGATAGTTCTAGAATATTTCATGTGTTACACTGAAGTATTGCTGTCAGGTTTGTTTACATATTTTGGCACCTGAATTGTTTACAAAGTATCTCGACTTTCGTGTTTACAATGAATGAAGACGTTTTCGTCCAAATATGCTTCGCTCCAAAGCTGGTTCCCCCCAGACGTTTACTCCGCTATTAGTGACAGTTTATCCCGCAAGCGGAAAAAAAATGGAAATCATATTTTCAGCTCGAACATCAAAATTGATAAACATAATGAATTTTGTAATTTGAATCAAATTTGGTCTCGGGAGCAATACATTTCAAATGGCAGAAATGAGATGCATCATGGCTGTGTTATTACTACAATGGAAGAAAGACAACTCTAACAAAATTTTTGAACAAACTTGGTCTAACTGATAAAATGCACGTGACAGACGGTGGAACATGGGCGTAAGTCTTACTAACGGGGCAGTTAAATAAGGTATGAATATTTACCACATACCAGTAATTAATATTAATTTCAATAAGCACATGTATAAATATTCAGATTATATCTAGGCCCTATAGTACTAAAGCAGTTCAGAGATTAAATCATAATCCATACTTTTAACATTTTATTATTTTCACGCAAGGAGCTTGGACGTTCTGTCATATACATACAGCATATTCATTTAAACTAGGTTAAACGCAACTTAAAAAGCTGTTATATCTGTAAAATGTAGAGAAAACGTTAATTGGTTTAGGTGAGTTTATATTTTACCAACAAGCATCAGAGATTAGCAATTAAAACTTACAATAAACATATTCGCCGACTTCTCAGCTTGCATTGTGTTGATCCTCGAGCGGACTAAAATCTCTACGCACCTGGCACAGTCGGCACAAAAGCCACAATGGTCACTGTTTAGTGCGATTACATCTAAGGTGTGAACGTGTTAGTTTTGTTAACTTTTTTACTCAACAAATAGACTTTACGCTTTCTATGAATCAGCACCATCATTTTCTGTATAACTTAATGATATACGTGTGTATATTTATTCTTCTTCTTTGTGGCACATTAATTAACAACTGCATATTACAATCATTTATGAAGGCAAACTCTTAACATGTAAGAAGCAAGAGGACTGAAGAACATGCGGGAATTAAACTTCAGTAATAATTTCCTCTATGCTGGTATTGCTATTTATGATTAAATGTTTAAGTTTATGATATTAGCCTTTTCAGTTAATTAACTCTGTTAATTACATTTATTGTTTTCTTATGTTTAACAGGAATGTCAGCATGCATTGTATTATTTCACTGGAAACAGTCTAGGAGAAGAATTGTGTGACAAAAGAAGTAATTTTCAACTTTGGAAGGCTTAACATTGGTAATCATTTTCAATCCGAAAAATAATTAACTATCATCATCTTCAAGTTCCTTATTGTGAATTTAACTGTAATATTGATTTAAGCATCATACCTGATATTTTGTAAAACAAATTTTGTTTATATTCTACTACAAATGGAAAAATGAATAAAATAAAAGTATTTAAAATTTAAAACGGCATTATGGCATTAGCTGTTTATATTTTTTTGTCAAAAACTATTTAAGCTTATTGTTCATAACACACTAATCATCACCTTCGAGACAATTTAATGAAATCAATTAAACATTAATTTGTATAAGCACAGATCGCTATGTCTTCCCGCCTTGACTATCAAT
>SAYR01028201.1:1791228-1826860 GCA_004382745.1 Argopecten irradians irradians | reverse complement strand
ACCGACGGCCATCTTGGATTTTGATTGTTTAAGTTTGTTACCGCTATTTCTCAGAAAGTACTGAAGGGATCTCTCTCAAATTTTATGTGTAGGTTCCCCTTGTACCATAGTTGTGCATAGTACCTTTTAGGACTGATGCATAATGCCTTTCGGGACTGATCGGTAAACAAGATAGCCAACCGGCCGCCATCTTAGATTTCATTGTTGAAGTTTGTTACCACTATTTCTTAGAAAGTACTATAGCGATCTGTCTCAAATTTTATATGTCGTGTGTTTGAAAAAGTTTGAAAAGCAGGGAAAAGATCCCTCTTTCCATTGTCAGACATAGATCATTCTTTGGTGGGCGCCAAGATCCCTCTGGGATCTCTTGTTTTTATTTAATTTGACAATCTTAGAAACAATAACATTGTAAGTGTAGTATACTAATATAAACTAAAGAAATGAGAAAATAGTTTTAAAATCTTGCTAATTAACAAAGTAGATACTTCCTGTGCAATAGATACTTAAAGAAAAAAAACACAAAAAAACTTGATCTTACAGTTACAATGATGACAACTATACACCCAGCTCGCTTAGAGACTCAAAATGGGTCTGTGAAGAGAGAAAAATCTGAGGACTGTATTTTAAAGCTTGTTTCATGTGGTCCTAAATGCCCAAAAAATTTTCGCCCATAATTCACCTTTACAGACATTTCTAGTTTCTAAATGATTTACTCATTACTGTAAATGTTCTGTTGATATATGCAGTTTTGATTGCTATAGGTATAGGTTAATAAAAATTAAAAAAAAAAAAAGAACAGAAACATGAAATGATAAGTTATATGACAGCTACTGACTGAACTTTGTTCCATTCTTTATTTTATTCTCAATTTCTGAAATCACAGTTACCATGATGACAACTATACACCCAGCTCGCTTAGAGACTCAAAATGGGTCTGTGAAGAGAGAAAAATCTGAGGACTGCGATTCATTTGAAAATTGACTTACTAGATATCTGTAACCTGTATTGTGTTTTGATACATTCCTCAGTCTGTCTTTATATTTTAAAGTGTTTTTTTTTTTTTATTTAATTTGACAATCTTAGAAACAATAACATTGTAAGTGTATTATATTAATATAAATTAATGAAATGAGAAAATATTTTTAAAATCTTGCTAATTAACAAAGTAGATACTTCCTGTGCAATAGATATTTAAAAAACGAAAAAAAACTTGATCTTACAGTTACAATGATGACAACTATACACCCAGCTCGCTTAGAGACTCAAAATGGGTCTGTGAAGAGAGAAAAATCTGAGGACTGTATTTTAAAGCTTTTTTCATGTCTAATGCAATTCGCCATAATTCTACCTTTACAGACATTTCTAGTTTCTAAATGATTTACTCATTACTGCAAATGTTCTGTTGATATATGCAGTTTTGATTGCTATAGGTATGGGTTAATAAAATATTTAAAAAAAAAAAATTAGAAACATGAAATGATATGTTATATGAAAGCTACTGACTGAACTTCGTTCCTTTCTTTATTTTATTTTCTATTTCTGATATCACAGTTACAATGATGACAACTATACACCCAGCTCGCTTAGAGACTCAAAACGAGTCTGTGAAGAGAGAAAAATCTGAGGACTGTATGAAAGCTTATGAAATTCCTAATGTAAATTGTTTTTTTAAAATTCTAACTAAAAGATATTTCTAGCAAGTAGTTACTAAATCTAAATGATAAAAGAATTATTCATTTCTGCAAATATTTTCTTATCAAATTGTTGATAATTAAATGCATGCGCTAGGTATAGGATGGCAAAGCTTAAAGATAGAAATGTGGAAGAATGAATGAATGCTATGCCACCTACTAAACTTAATTTCATTATTTGTTATAATCTGATATCACAGTTACAATGATGACCACTTTACACCCAGCTCGCTTGGAGACTCTAAATGGGTCTGTGAAGAGAGAAAAATCTGAGACAGTGATATTCTTATTTGACATAGAATGTTTTCAAATTCTGAAAAAATTGATACTTTTTCTGGTTCTGGCACATATTGGCAAATCTAGGAAATGATCCAGTACCTTCTAAACACAATTTGGAATTTCCTGTATAGATTAAAATAGAATAAATTTTTAACTGTTTTGAACATTTAATAGTGCATGGCCTATAGGGAGGGAGTATCTACCCATTCTAGATTTATTAAAATGATGACAGACATTCCTACTCAACAATCCATCTTAAGACTTGAGAAATATCACATATTGAAAGAGTTACTTCCTCTTTCCACTACTAGTACCGGCTACCTATGGGAATAAAAAGCAATTTCAAAACCAAAGTACCGTATTCGATCCAATAAGCGCTCAGGGCGTTTTTTAAATTTGAAAAAAAAAATTATGGTGAAAAGATGCTGATAAGACAATTATTGCAAATCTATACAGCTTTATGAAGTTTGGTTCTTTATGCCTGGGCAATTGAAATTGAGGCCTCGAAAAGAGTGAGAGGCTCTTAAAGGGACATAGGCACTTATTGGTCGAAATACAGTATATATTATGATAGAGTATTGCTTTATTAGCTCACCTGGTCCGAAGGACCAAGGTGAGCTTATGCCATACCGTGGCGTCCGGCGTCCGTCGTCCGTCGTCCGTCGTCCGTCCGTCCGTCCGTCCGTCCGTCAACAATCGACTTCTTCTCCATAACCGCTGGTCGGATTTCAACAAAATTTGACTGGTAGCATCCTTATGGGCTACTAACTGAAAATTGTACAAATGATGGGGCTGACCCCCCGGGGGCCTGAGGGGCGGGGTCAAAAGGGGTCAATTTGGCTATTTCCATATAAACGACTTCTTCTCTGAAACCAAGCATGGGATAGCACCCATAATGCAATGGTAGCATCCTTATAGGGTGGGGATTCAAAATTGTACAAATGATGGGGCTGACCCCCCGGGGGCCTGAGGGGCGGGGTCAAAAGGGGCCAATTTGGCTATTTCCATATAAACGACTTCTTCTCTGAAACCAAGCATGGGATAGCACCCATAATGCAATGATAGCATCCTTATAGGATGGGGATTCAAAATTGTACAAATGATGGGGCTGACCCCCAGGGGGCCTGAGGGGCGGGGTCAAAAGGGGCCAATTTGGCTATTTCCATATAAACGACTTCTTCTCTGAAACTAAGCATGGTATAGCACCCATAATGCAATGGTAGCATCTTTATAGGGTGGGGATTCAAAATTGTGCAAATGATGGGGCTGACCCCCAGGGGGCCTGAGGGGCGGGGTCGAAAGTGGCCAATTTGGCTCTTTCCATATAAACGACTTCTTCTCTGAAACTAAGCACGGTATAGCACCCATAATACAATGGTAGTATCCTTATAGTGTGGGGATTCAAAATTGTGCAAATGATAGGGCTGACCCCCCGGGGGCCTGAGGGGCGGGGTCAAAAGTGGTCAATTTCCATATAAATGACTTTTTCTCTGCAACTTAACATGGGATTACGCTCATAATGCAATGGTTACATCCTTATAGGGTTTGGATTCAAAATTTTGCAAATGATGGGGCTGACCCCCCGGGGGCCTGAAGGGTGGGGTCAAAAGGGGTCAATTTAGCTATTTCCATATAAACGACTTCTTCTCTGCAACTAAGAATGGAAGAGCACTTATAATGCAATGGTAGCATCCTTATAGGGTTGGGATTTGAAATTGTACAAATGATAGGGCTGACCCCCGGGGCCTTAGACGGCAATAGATGCGAGGTCAAAAGGTCAATTAGGCTACTATTTTCATATAAATTACTTTGTCTCTGAACCTATGTATTGGATAGCATATTTGTATGGTATCAATAGCATCATTGTATGGTTGTGATTCAAAATTAAACTTTGGGAGTCAATTTTGCTTATTTTTCTAATTGTCAGAGTCTTGTGATAATTACTAACAAAAAACCAGGTGAGCGATACAGGCCCTCTGGGCCTCTTGTCTTAAATTCATATTGCTTGTAGGAATTACACAATAATAAACAGTTATTTCACAGTTACAATGATGACAACTATACACCCAGCTCGCTTAGAGACTCAAAATGAGTCTGTGAAGAGAGAAAAATCTGAGGACTGTGATATACTGATTTGATATGTTCTTTATTGAAGCTTGAAAGCAAAATACTTTTTTTTAAATAAGTTATAATTATGCTGCAGGTTCATTTTCTAAATATCTTTTTCTGAATCTGGTGTTGGTGACATCCGAAGTATTCATGAAATTGAAAATCTGCAATTTAAAACTATTGATTTGTTGAAGAAAATATTAAGACAATCCAAATTAAATAAAACAAGTATTTGTTTGTAACTTTAGAAGATATGGAAACGTGCATTAAGATTTCCATGTGACTAATGTCTTACAAATAAAAGTTTTTGTTCATCTTCAGAATTTCATATGATTTGCTCCTCTGTTCTTCATTATTCATTTACACATGTATCACAGTTACAATGATGACAACTATACACCCAGCTCGCTTAGAGACTCAAAACGAGTCTGTGAAGAGAGAAAAATCTGAGGACTGTTTGATGTGGCAAATTTCTGGATCATTTTGTACTTTGAAACATTAATGATTAAGTGTAAATAGTCAATATTAAGATACCAATGCCCAATTTACTTAGCTGACTCAAACATTGCCAGTAAAAACAGAAATTTGTGTCTACATGTATATAGGATATATTCTGCAAAATTTAATGCTAAGCTGGTTAACCCCTTTCAGTACAATATATATATAGTAGTAGAATAGAAGTTTTCAATTGAGATTTGTAAAATCCTGGTTCTAAACATGTTTCTTAAAGTACCAGTCTAGATCAAACAAAAGATACTATCAAATAGAAATCACAGTTACAATGATGACAACTATACACCCAGCTCGCTTAGAGACTCAAAATGGGTCTGTGAAGAGAGAAAAATCTGAGGACTGTTGATGTGTTCAGTGTTATGTTTGCGATATTTCTGTGTGATTTTCTGAGGATCTGATTATATTAATAGTTGGGGGAGGGGGATTAGGGGAAATAATAAGTGATAGTGGAATGAAATGAAAATATGAAAGCAGTTAAAAATTTGCCTTCTGTTGAAAACACCATTACTGCAATAAAAAAAAAAGTCATCATAATTCCTTTTTCGCATTTCACTTTTTAGGTGAGCAGGATATCCCGGGCTTGACCGACACCAATGTTCCCAGAAGGCTTGGACCTAAAAGGGCTAGCAAGATCAGAAAGCTCTTCAACTTAACAAAGGAGGATGATGTTCGCCAGTATGTCGTCCGCCGTCCACTTCCACAGAAAGAGGGTAGGTTCAACCATTGTTTTCTGTAATCTACAAATTATGTCCATTTTATACTATCCTGTACATACTGTTCATGTACAGCGTTAATTTGCCATGTTAAAAACGAAAGTGAAAAACAAAATTATGAGAATATGTTTGATATTCAGAAAGAAATTTTTTTAGCCACATTTCTATTTGTTAATAGACACCCAGGGTTTTTGCCAGGCCTTTGTAGGGTCCGGTAAAAGGACCCCTTCCCAATAGAAAAATAGCAATGTATTTTCCCAAATTTAGTCAACATTTTCCCAACTATGGTCAAATTAAGTTAAAACTCCCAAATGATGTGAAAAGCTACAACAATAATATAAATATCTTGTAAAAGTTCGTGTATTTTTCCAAAACTTTTCAAAAATGAATAAAATTTAATAAAATCATATTTTCCCAATTTTGAAAAACACCCGATGATATTTTCCAAAATTTTGCTTAGGGTCCTTTTCCCAAAATAGCTGGCAAAAACCCTGATTTGTTAAGACACCATCAGTTAACCTTCAAAAATATATATGCTACAGGTGAATAACCTGATATTTACTCATA
Source organism: Argopecten irradians irradians (assembly GCA_004382745.1). Classification (NCBI taxonomy): domain Eukaryota; kingdom Metazoa; phylum Mollusca; class Bivalvia; order Pectinida; family Pectinidae; genus Argopecten; species Argopecten irradians. The sequence continues at coordinate 1,820,988 of SAYR01028201.1, read as the reverse complement.
ATGGAAGATATATCAATACAAACCGAGAATATTATGTAAAAACAATTCTGTTATCTTCAGGCAAAAAACCAAAAACAAAGGCCCCCAAGATCCAGCGACTTGTGACCCCAGTTGTTCTCCAGCGTAAACGCCACAAGATTGCTCTGAAGAGGAAGAGGGCATCCAAGAAGCGTGAGGATGCTGCTGAGTATGCTAAGTTATTGGCTATGAGAATGAAGGAGGCTAAGGAGAGGAAGCGTAGCCGATCCGGAAGTCGTACATCAATGTCTGCCTCCACCTCCAAGTAGAGACTATATTGGCTGGGGCTGTACAGTAAAGGTGCAAAAAAATAAAGAAAAAAAAACCTGTTTGGTGTCTTTGTGACTTATCATTCCATGCAGATTTTATCAGTTTAAAGAGTTGTTTTGATGAAATCATTGTATTGTCAGGAGTGTAAAAATTCATTTTAGAGCACTAGCCCAGGGCCATCCTTGATACTCCAGGGGTTCCGATCACATATGATATTTTCACCCCTGAACTGTCTCATAGTAAAACTGGAGGCATCAGAACAGAACAGGTAACTTAGTCCTTTAGTGCACATAGTGCTGTATTTGCATATTACAGAGTTATCTGCCGTTGCGAGTAGGTATTGATTGTGACGTCATGTGTTTGCAAGAATAGCGTCATACTTTTCGACGAAAACAATGTGAATTGTGTTTACAAAATAATGACGTAACAATATATATCTACCCGCAAGGGACCTAACTCTGTAATATGCAAAGACGGAATAATGGTACATAGTGGTTGACTGTGGCTTTGAAGTTGGGCATCGCTCTATCCTCAGTCTTCTAAGGAAATTTTTGACCTGTGATTGCCTGATTGGTTCCGATTGGTTCCCCAGAGCTGCCTTCAGTTTTACTACAAGTTCCCTTCTGTAGTGTTAAAGTTCAGATGTTGGACATCATTTGTAGACAGTCAACACACAATATTTTAAAACTGATGATTCTGTTATTCTTGCTTATTAAGGACCAAGTACCCGATATTGCTTGCTGAGGCCTACTAAGAGAAGGTCAGCTTAAGTTTGATGTGATTTACCTTTTAGAGCGGACGTGCCAGGTTTATGAGGTGGAGAAAAACCATCAGTATCATATTGCATCTGACAAGTGACAGGTGGGCGACATCTTAACCTCTCTACAACAGCAGCTCCAAGATACTCTAAACCAACTTTCTCATGTGCAATTTATTTCTGCTATCATGGTAAATTTGCAAAAATGATATCTTGCACAATTAAATTGCAAAGTATTTCCATTCAATTTTAAATCCGCGAAAATATTTTGAAACAGAAATCTCCAAATATAGCACCCACGAAAGATAGCTTACAGGATCATGGCATAATGAGGGTCTGGAGGATGGGGATTTTCTACCCAAGGTGTTGCTTCATAAATTTGGTAAACAAGGATGATTTTAACTAATTTATTGACATTGCGGGTTGAACAACCTTCATACCCCTTTCTCTCTTATCACATTTATGATAGCTTTTTTTGCATAAAATACAGTATTCGACCCAATAAGCGCCCTACCCCATATTGAGGCTTCTAATGAAATGCAGAACAAAAATATTAATATCTTTATAGTTTCTTTGATTTTTTGCCAATTTATTTATTGCTTATTATGTGCAATTATTTTACAAAGGTTTGGTCAAAATTTGGTTCCATTAAGCACCCAATAATTTTATTATTATATTTGTTTTTCAATTTATTTAAAGTGAACAGTCGGGTAAGGATGGCTAAAGTCGGTTAAAAATGGTGTGAATGTATCCAGTATACTTTCTTATGAAATGAAAAAAATAAAATCTCTCGTCAAAATCTTTCTGCATACGAAGAAATTAATTTAAAGTATGGAAATTATAAAACGTCCCCCCGGCTCATTATGTCCGTGGTTACATTTCCACGCAGCCTCGCTTTCAATGCTTTCAACTTTTCTTTACTTTAATGGTCAGAACTGGGAAACTAAGCAGAACTTTACTGTCGTATTAATATGTGAGAACTTTTGGAAGGCCAATGAACGCATTTAGACTGGTTTTCTTTGCCCGACTATTCACTTTAAAAGCGCTTATTGGGTCTTCTGCTCCTATGTTGGGCCTTTTCGTCAGCCATATATCATGATGTCGCGATAGACCAAAAGTTTCTGTAATCATTACAACCTCGTAAGGCTTTCACATCCAGACATTTTACTTTGTACATTACACTCGCCATGGACAGCCAAATCTGTCAAAGAAATAAACATGTACGAAAATTTGTTTAAATGACATTTCACCTTAAATATGGAACAAATTCCTCTGCTTCCTGGATGCATGTTATTGATATGTATTATCGGGCCATTTGCATCAGCATTTTCCTGCAGTTTCTCCAGTAACCCAGAGGCTAGTAGCTATAGTATGATGGGGAAAATGGTTTTCAGAATTAGCTCAAATGGAAGTCGGTATTCCGTCGTTGCTATTACAGAGTCGACTCCCTAATGAGGGTATCGTTAGCGACGTCAATATTTTATGAGCGCAATTCATGTTGTTTTCTCCGAAAAGTAAGATGTTACACTCACAAACGCATGATGTCACTATGAATACCTACTAGCAAGGGCAGATAACTCTGTAATATGCAAATACAGAATATTTTAGACGAGAGAAGATGTTTCAATCAAAGTTTGTTTGAAGTTGATGACTTCCCCCTTTATGAAATACTGGTGTTTGTCAAACACTGTATAACTGGCTATTTTTAGATCGAAATTATTCATGGTTTGAACTAAAAAGAATTTTTTTGAGGTACGTTTGAAATTTATTTCTGGTTTTCAGGGATTATATAATTCAACCATTTCTCAGTATTTTGTTAAAATTTCCACGAACATTGCAATGTTCCGTGAAATCACAAAAAGTAGCCCCTCAAAATAACTGGCTATATGGGAAGTAAAAAAAAATGAACATAATTTTGTATTAAAAACTCATGGAGATGTCAAGAAGAGCATTTGATTCATACAAAATGGGTCCACTGCATTTTATTAGACATTTGCAGTAAGACTTCTGAACAAATGTAGCCTTCATCCCATAACTAAGGCATCTACCTCCAATTTCGCAAGCCTGATTAGCATCACAAACTCCTTAGGACTATAATCAGCCAATCTGATTAAAATACAGATCCTTATAACCACTCCGTTCAATAAAGGATCTGACAATATCCCATATGGGGTCACGTTCGGATGACCTCTTACCATGTGTACTCCAGATCAAACACATTTTCTACACATTTCTACGTCAATTGATAACGCTATTTCGTCCCAGGAAGCATACACATTTAGATTGTTATGCACTTTGGGCGAGATGACTACGTGCACGAAAATAATTCGGACAGCTTTTTCAAACTAGTTCGTCCCCAGTCAAGATTCTGGCAGACTGGCAGTGCCAATTTGATTGGCCATTTCCAAAGGTCATCCTGACGTGACCCCTAATGGGATGTTGTCAGATCCTCATATCAAACATACTGATAATAAGGATCTGTATTTTAATCAGATTGATAATCAGCAGTAAATTGATAAAGTCACATTACCGTACAGCTGATTATTTTCGTGGACCAAATCTTTCACGGTTTGATATATAATCAAGACGATGCCATTTTAATGGCTTCAAATTTTTGTGATATTGATCTAAGATACCATACATTTGTATATTATTTAACCATTTCTCAAAATTTTACATATAAAATTTTCTTGATCATAACATGTCCCATGAAATCGCGAAAAAACTAATACCCACTTCCATATCCGGCTATACAGTATTATAAATCATATTGGTCAGATAGTAACTCATTGTGATGATCAACAACAGAAACAGATGTGAAGTCTGCCAGTGGCTTGTATTAAGATAATTATAATCCACAATATGCATGCATACAGGTTCAGTTTTTCTCAGTCTTTAGACAAATATGGGTTGATTTCGGACAAGATTTCCAATACAATAACAGATACATAAATGTACATTGCAGGTCTGTTTTATAAAAAGCTGTGTAATAAAATGTTAACTCAGTCTCAACTTCAAATTAAAGAGTGCTAGTTGACAATTCAGTCATTGTGACACCAGCACAAAATAAGGTACCATATTACTGTAACGATAAGAAATATTTAAGCTACTCTTTGTTTTAGTTAATCTGTCATTAGTAAGTTTTCAATATTTCTTGATGTTAAGGAATTCCTTAACTAAAATTCTTAATAGGAAAGCATTACATAAGTTATGTAAATATCTGAAATAAGAATTTTAATGTAAGGAATGTTAACGATGGGTCTTGGATCATTAAGAGACTTAGTATGGGTATAACCAATATATTCCATGTATATAATGTGTCACCTTTGTAAAAAGTTCAGTTGCCATGGTCCCAAGAACAGCCAGGTGCATCATGGTTAAAATTTCACCAATATTGCTTAACTGTACATATATCAAACCATTGCCTTACTAAAGTGAGGATGAGGCACATATTAATGATTAAACTCCCTTAATCATTCTTAGACACAAAAGGCTATCGTTTTAGTAAATTGTACCCACATGTTAGCTGATTCACAAATCCATGGGGAAATAACTTAAGGCCTTCCAATATTATATTGTTCTGTTTAATTTTATCAGTTTTAAATTTTAAATTTTTGAATGAAAACTTGATTATCTCCCCTGGACTGATATGGTAGATAATTTGCTTAATGCATCCTAACATACTCATTCACCCCTGAAATAGTATAATGGACTGGTCTAGTCTTTGATTTAGAAAAGTCTAATGTGTCTTCAGGGGTGAAACATAAATAGGAGAAATTCTAAAATGCTATTTGAATACTTATATATCTGGATTAACATGTGTATCATCAGACTAATTTTTACTACTAAATTGCACATGTCCATATCAATAATTGCAAACAGAGATAATACATGTAAAGAATAAATTTAAGAATGAATTGAAGCATAAGCAATAAATATCTTTATCGGTTTACACAGTGAATATTTTAATACATACAATCTATAATCATGTTCATATATAATCTAAAGTTGGTTTTGAATAATACTTAGTCATATTTCATTTGTTCTATATCAGCGAGACAATATATGAATTATCAGCTATGATAGAAAATACAGGTAGTGAAAACAAACATGGCAGATAATCGTTTAGCCATATAAAACAACTTCCCAATGCTCCTTATAAATGCAGGAAAGTATGCACTAAACTCAATGAAAATGCACTTAATACATAAATTGAAGGGTTCAATGTCAAAAAGCAATGTTAATATGAAACATGTATTTATGGAAAGTATACAGCATTTAAGCTCAGCAATTAAATCAGATCAATTCCAGATTATGTTTAGATTTCTATCTCTTGTGTTTATAAGGGAAATCTGAAATCTGTTCGCTTCTCATGAAGTATTATAGAAGTGTAAATAAGCATAGAAAAGAAAGGAAAGAGCTGTATTACATATAAAGATATAAATTAGATTTCTTGTTCTTACTGTGTTCATTAAGCCTTTTCATTTACTCATTTATTTTTTTTTGTTTTAATGTACAAAGATTACAATGATATAGACAATACAATGAGGACCATGTTCACTATGTGAGGAGAGTAACCTCCCTTTATTTAAAGTGTACCAGTAGCAATAATATTGACCAGTTATGCATTATTTTAGGCATGCTTGATTTTAAGATCTTGCAACTGATTCATTGAACACTATATTAAGTGTTGATATAGGTTCTTTCAGTATTCATTTGCATATTTGCAGAGTTATCTCCCTTGCAAGTATTCACATGTATATATATACATGAATGAAAGTCGCATGGTTTTCTAAAGTATATGACGTTACATTCACAAACACATAACGTCGCAATGAATACCTGATTGCAGGTTGATAACTGTTTAATATGAAAATAAAGAAAAGTATATTTTATTGGTTGATGTTCAGATCAATCTGAAACTTCACACCTTTAAAGTAGGGTAAGCAGCAATTTCTTTTTCACACTCGCAGAAAGAATTCTCATTAGAATATGAAAATTTAATTAAGTAACTTTGATTTGTAACAAAACAGCAAAATGTAAACCTGCTAAACAAATATAAATATATTTACCATAATCTACAAGTGGCACATTGTTCTGATTTTGTGTCATTAAAACAAAACAAAAATCTAAAGTAAAAAACCAATTTATACAAATATATTCTCTAATACAGGGGAAAACACAACATACTTGGCATAATTGTTTTTATAATAATTCAAATGTTCCTAAAAGGGGTATATACTACAAGTAAGTTTATTAATAAAATTTGACAGATTTTTTTAAACCAAGAGTCTCAGAGGACCTGTATTTCACACCTAAACATATTCCATCACAAAACAAAAAGAAATATTGGTAAACAATCCTTTCACTTTTGTTCTGGACAAAGAAACTGTTAATGTATAGAAACTGTTAATGTATATAATGCATATGTAATGTTTAAAATTCTAATTTGTTCAGTAATGAAAAACCACATTTCATCAGCTAAACATCTGTTTTACAAGAAGTAATAGACTTTATGCTATAGTAGGCCATAACATTAAGTGTTTACCACCAGGTAATATATCTTACATTTAACTGAATTATTTGGTTTAGTGGTCATTAAAGAATTCATCTATTTTGAAGTATTCCAAATTTTAAACTGGAATAGTCCATTATAAAATTCTGAGTGTAAAGCCAGAAGCAAGGCTACTGGATTGTAAAATAAGGGACACATAACCGGTATGTGTTTTTCCATTAGGGTCATGTCTCAGGAATAGAAATGCATTCTGACCATCACCTCTTAAAACTACATTACTAGATTCAGTTGTCCTTGTCCCCTTCACAAATGCATGAGCACTTTGCTTTTGAATTTTGATGAAATTCGTGCATAGAATTAGTCTTTTCTCCATAGCTGAAGGAAAGAATTTCAGTAAAAGCATAAATACAGATGACAGGTCAGTCTGCAACATCTATAAATGGTTTTATATATTCCAGCGCATATGGGATACATAAATATACATGTACATTGATTATTGTAATTATAAAATCAAGCAAAATCAGTACATTTTCAAGGCATAAAGTTTTTTTTTCCTGTTGGTTTTATCTTAATTTGTGAAACATTGATCATGAGCATAGTTGTCTTAAAACAGACTTTATATCATATTGCTTTAAGTTGCATAAAAAATTATGAAATAATTTCACACATGCATAAGAGAATTGAATTCAGGAATTAATTGAACAAAAAGTTTGACAAACTATGCTTATTCTTTTCTAACCCATTCTTCCATGATCACATAATTTTAGTCTAGAACGGTTCATGGAATTTTGAGGTTGACCGAGTCTAAAGGATGTTTTGAGAATAAAAAAGTAAATGAATAGTTCCTTAATTATTAAATTCAAACAGTTGGAAAATATATATATTCATCTAACAGCTTTTTTTCTTTTCTTTTTTTCCCAATATACTAAGTACTGCAAAGTCAATGGTATGATTTAAGAAATTTTCATTAAATTCATCAAAGCATTATAGGCCATGACCCAAGCCTTTTTATAGATTCATCAACATGTAATTTTATTATAAATGCATCTGTAATCTTTGAAAAAAATTGAATCACTTTCAATTTCCCTATACGTCCATTCAAGCTACAAAACCCATTCATTTGTTATGATAAGAAAGTATACTATATTTATGGTATAACAAAAATGGCCAGGATATATACAGATGCCAGCCAACCATATATATATATAGTGACAATAACATTGTATTTATGTTCCATACTTTCAGACAGAAGACATAAAAACTATACACAAACAATTAGTTTACATCTATGAAAACATTATAGTGAAAATAACAAAAACAAAGAGACCCAACTTAGGCTTCTATCATTAGTCTCGCCGGTAGTTCGATATTGGAAGACAAAACATTTCATCAAAGTGATAGATTTCAGGTTACGATAAATCTGACCCCTATGACCTTGAAGTTAAAGATTATTTATATATGTCTTAGCAAAATCAGAAGCCTGTCAGCAAGGTTTACAGATATTCCATACCAACACTAATCTTTTGGTTTTGAAAAAAGTTTTAGGATGACAGACAATGTTAGCAAAAACGGACTTGGCATTGGTGCATGTACAGCATGTTAAAAGGATTAACGTGTAGCCAGTTATTTTCATAGGGTAACATTTTCGAAACGAGAAAATAAAAATTAAAGATGCTTCCCCGCCGACAGAGCATAAATGATACCCATCATTTGAGTAATAATTGGTGTTTAATTGTGTATATATATGTCTTATCAACACAAAAAGTAATTTAGAATAATTCATTTTGCATTCGATGCATGCGCAATCAGTACTGCATTCCATATAGGACATAGTACTACGGAATTTTTTTCGGGATGCAATTAATTATTTTTTATATTTTTATCTTGAAGTAAAATTAGAAGCTCAAACTTTTCAAAAGTGGTAATGGTGTAAAGTAAGTAACTTTTGTAACTGACGAAAAATACTAAATCGTCTGCTCCTGTTTTTGATAGAGAAAAATTACCATTTGTCAGCGGTGGAGCATCTTTAAGCAGTTCTAAAATTTTGCCATTTGGCTATATATAAAGGTAGACACAATGTTCACAAATTTTTCAATATTTGACAGATCAAAATTATCAAGACCATAATTATGTCATGCAAAATCAAGAAACGATCTTCCGCTGAAAATAATTCACTATACGATATAATGAACACATCAAATGAATACTGTAATAAAAGAAGGGAAATAACTCCCACTGGTGACAAAGGGAGATAATTCCCCAAAGCAAAATAAGGAAAAAAAAATAAATATTAAAATCTTCAAGCACTAAATTGGTGTTTATAACTTCCATGCCTGGAATGGTTGGATATTATTTGCAATTCATACACAAACCTATGAACTATGAAATTGTATACAAATGAACTTGGTATGTAGTTGCAGACTATGTTTTGTAAAATAGTGATGTTTCTACAATGTTTTCTACGACATGATATCTCTTCGCAGTGATCAAGTTATCATAAATTTCCTTCGTCCATCATTTTTCGTAAATTCACTACAATACTCTTCATATAATCATGGAATTTTCCTTCTGGCGCGAAAATCACATCCATCAACTTCTCATCACAAAACGACTGGAATACATGATCAACACGTCCCTTGGTCTTGTCAGTCGAGTGACGGTCTATCAGCGTCTGCAGAAGTTGTCGACACTCTTCAATACTCGACTTAAGAAATCCAGCATCATATGTAAACTCTACTTCATGAAAACTTATAACTGTCATCGCTAATGAATGGAACTTTTTCTTGAACGATTCGGCCATAGCTAATTCGTCAGCATTGAATTGGTCATTTCTGTACAATATTCCAACTTTGACAACGATTTTGATCACACATTTCATCATTTTCTCTGCATCTTTTTTGCCAGAATATTCTTTGATGATTTTGTATGTGGCATCAAGCACTTTACCAGTGGTGTCGTCTATAAAGTGTTTTGCGATAGATTTACTCGACATTTTCCCGAGGAGTTTTTTCTGAATCTTGAGCCCCATCCCTCGGGAATCAAACCCTGCCCCAGGCTCCGCCACTGTAAAACACAAAAAACATCATCATTATCAAGCTTTCAAACTTCAGCAATACAAAGTTAATTAAGTGAACTAATATCAATATTTCATTTTGTCAGCTTTTCAGTACAATAATTTGATATTGAAGCAATAAACGAGTAAACAACAACAAAAAGAACCTATAAAAACATATGTCACAGTGACCTAGTTTTGGTAAATCTTGAAATATCTACATCATTTATGATTATACCTTAAAAACTTATGTAAGACTGGAAAAATTGTACAATACTGTTGTACATCTAAATTTATGACGGATACAATAGTTAAGACATCAACTCATTAGTTATTTTAATAAATCTCTTGGTAAATATTACATTGTTTTCTAATCCAGGGTCTTTTGTTATGTTAACATTCCTGGGTAACAATAATTGAAAATTTCCACAAAGTAAACATTCCATGTTACTCAGTATTACATGTACCAATAATTATCCTTCTATTACGAGAGTACCACAGGAAATGTAAGGATTTCATTAGCTTTAAGCCAGTAAATCACAAAATCAAGTATTTATGTCCGTAATGGACATAACGATGATAATTATCCGAGGATAAATATAGATTGATGAGGGGATGATGGGAGTTAAAGCGATATTCAGTCTAGTAGTGTAGTGAGCTGACTGGAGGGCATGTACTGTGAAATGGATGGGGGCCTTTCATGATAATGGCTCTAGAATGTGGTAATGCTAAATACCTGCTAAAATAGGCTTAATTCACAGACACAAAATCTTTCATATGTGAGGGGAAAATAACGAAATCTGATTGTAATTATAATAACATGATCTAAATTCAAAGTTCATTGGGTTTAATAATTTGACATCACAAAGCAAAATACCTGTACATTAATTAGGATTTGTAAACAAAATTATAATCCGATAACCTACTTTCATGCACATTAATAAACTTAGTAAAACTCGCTTCAACTTTAAATTCTTCTTATAAAAGCATACTGGTAACCGAAGTTAAGAAAAAAAAATCTTATGTTAAAGAACATTTCTGAACTTTGGTAATGATTTAAACAGAGAATTTAGTTATGAAATTTCCATGAATCTTGACCAAGTGTTTCAGAATAATAAATGTTCCTTTGGCAAACATGTCTAATAAAAATTTTGGTCAAAATATTTCACATGCAACTGAGAATTAAGTTTTAAAAATGAAACCATAAAGCAGTTTACATAATCAAAGTGCAATAACACTTAATAACATAAACATAATTTTTTAAGTGTCCGGTTCTACACATTACACTATTATATACGGGAGTTACTTCCCTAGAAAATGTTTAATAAATGTTTTCCATATACTAGATAAATTATCAAAGTTTAATCATAATTTAATCAAATAGGAACAAATTAATCAATAAACATGTAAAAAAGACTCAAAGATAAAACTAGTCATTTTCTTAAATCCAAGTATAGAAACTTCTCTCAACAGACATGAACAGCATGCATGGCTATGTACACATGTATGAAAAGTACTACATGATATGGCAAAACAAAATATCTAAAAAAAAAAAAAAAAAAAATTAAAAAAAGTTACTATCAACTTGACCAGAGTCACTCTGAGGCAATGTTTAACCAACTGATGTTGATGTTGACATAAATGTCAATTTCAAATAACATACATCTGCCATTTTTTCAGTTTCAAAATATAGTATAAACAGTAAAGCTTGTACCTGTAGTGGAGATTTCAAATTGGATAAAATTGGCCTCAATGTCACCTTGACCTTTGTAACAAGATGAGAGTAAAACAAAACTAAAATGCTAATGAAAACAAATAAATTCAGTAGAAATCCATAATATGTCATTTTCACAGAATTACCATCAAATTCGTCTAGTGGAGTTGATCATCTTTTAAACTTTTAAATTAAATGATGGTATCAAAAAAGATGAAAAACAACAAAGGAAAAAAAGAGATAAACATTAAAATTAGAATAAAAAAATTGGTAAGTCTTATTGAAGTTTGTGTTAAAATGGCATGAAGTAAGGGCATTGGAAAACTATTGAAATTAGGAGTCTATGTTAACAATTGATCCATCGCTAAAAGAAATTATATTGTAAGAAATTGGCATTAATTTAAAAGAATGGATTGGAAACTTAAAAAGACAAGAGATCCCAGAGGGATCTTGGCGCCCACCAAAGATTGATCTATGTCTGACAAATGAAAGAGGGATCTTTTCTCTGCTTTTCAAACTTACAATTCTTTTTTCTGCTTTTCAAACTTTAAACTATCAAAATCCAAGATGGTGGTCGCAAAATGCAATAGGCAGAACTAGGGTCCTAGAGGAACATACATATGATATTTGAGAACAATCCCTTCAATACTTTCTGAGAAATAGCGGTAACAAACTTTAACTATCAAAATCCAAGATGGCTGCCTGGCGGCCATCTTGTTGACCGATCAGTCCCAAAATACAATATGCACAACTAGGGTCCTAGGGGAACCTACATATGAAATTTGAGAAAGATCCCTTCAGTACTTTTAGAGAAATAGCGGTAACAAGAATTGTTAACGGACGGACGGACGGACGGACGGAAGGACGGACGGACGGACGGACGGAAGGACGGACGGACGACGGACCACGGACGAAAGGCGATTTGAATAGCCCACCATCTGATGATGGTGGGCTAAAAATATAACAGCCAATTAAAAACAGCTATCACATAACTCTGACAGGGAAAAATTGACCTACAGAATACAATGATAACTGCTAATTGTCAAAAGAATACTTCGCACATGGTGACTATTTCATACCATTGTTTAACAAATCTTTTCAAAGACAAACATGTCTGCAAGTGAAATGATTTCAATGAAATCTGTATTTGTGCGAAATAGCCCTTTGAGTGAGTTTTTAAGCCAAACCATATCACATACAGCTATCACAATCTATTGATATATGAATACAAATAATAATGATAAATATGCATAAAATCTATTGGTTAAAGATGCTTCACCGCCGACATAGCATAAATGATATTCATCATTTGAACAATAATTGGTGTTTAATTGTGTATATATATGTCTAATTAACACAAAAAATAATATAAAATAATTTATTTTGCCTTTGGTGCATGCGCAATCAGTACTTCATTACATTTAGGATATAGTGACACAGAATTTTTTCGGGATGCAATTAATTATTTTTCATATTTTTAACTTGAAGTAAAATTAGAAGCTGAAACTTTTTAATGGTGGTAATGGTGTAAAATAAGTAACTTTTGTAACTGAAGAAAAATACTAAATCGTCTGCTCCTGTTTTTTAGTGAAAAAATAACATTTGTCAGCGGTGGAGCATCTTTAAATGTTACTAGCTACAAATGCATAATAATAAAATCAACGAGTACAATACATAAATAAAACAATACTGTTGTTTATGTGAGTATATGATATATAGAAAGTGAATACGTGGCTATATATGAGTAGCTGGCATAATGACACAAAAACACTAGCCCACCCTTAGTATTATCATCGAAATCGTCGTCACTAGGCAAAGGCATATTGCTACAAAAAAACAAAATCAAATGACATGTCAAAAATGTCAAAAGTTCACCTTATTCCTGAAAAAAATACGAAATACAAGGAAAAAGTACAAATATTTTTCCAACCCTATTGAAGAAAAAAATGTATTTTAATTCCTTGCAAAGTAAAATGGGACTATATTCATGTATCACTTGATATCCCATGACTTTTGTGCGGTACTAATATCTCGAGTGGTGATGGATTATGTAAACCGCTGAAATGCCGTCAGCACAGGACATCCTCTTTTAGCATCATTCCATCACCAATAGAAACAATAATCCTGCACAAATGTTAAGGGGTATATATCACGTACAATTACGGTTACAACGGTTATATAAGATCCCCACATGAAGCTCTGAAAATATATTCAGTATATAATGGAAGGAATAAATTTCATAATCAGAATTATGATTCTATCAACAATACTATATTTACAATTACCTTAAGATTTTAAAACAAAATGTCAAGACTTTTTAAGTTGAACTTCACAATAAATCTATTCAAGGTCAAAGAATAAACGTCACAAAAAAGAATTGGAAAGTCTTGTACAGAAAAATCAAATACTCTAACTTTAAGAAAGTATTTTTGCTGAATTACAATTGTCGTAACTATATATATATAAACGTATATAGATAGTCTGAAGAGCTCCTTTGAATGGGACGAAAGCGCTCTCTAGTTAGTCGTTATGGCTTTTATTTCTTATAGATTTCGTCCATAAGGATTTTTCTTTAAATTTATCATATATATATATATAAATGTATATAATTCTAAATAAGGCAGGAACTAGCTGGTAAATATCATGGTCATATATATTTACACATATAGTCTTTTGATAGGTTTAGCATGTTGTAAAGCAATATATATTTAGTTATACTGTACATATATACCATATTCACTGCTATTGTGCTCCTTTCAACTCCCATGTAAACATCCAGAGCCCTAATTCTACAGAAATCTTGGAATATCACTGAACTCTTATTCTACACCAGCTACATAATTCACTGATTCATGAATCATGAATATCAATATTCACAGGCAATATTCACAGGCAAGTGTTCTTGTGGAAATTTGAGGATCTTTAAATATGAATGCAAAAATAGCTAAATTATTCTGCCTTAAAAATCAATAACTTTGACACCTAGTGAAACAATAACAATGAGTATGGTATATCTATGATCTGTAAATATTATACACACAATTTTTATTTCATCTTGAAATATGAATCATGTTGAATTCTGTTTGAAAATTCCAAACCAACATTATATGAGGATAAGGAAAGCATGTTTTTAAAGCTTGCTAATGATACAGATTAAGATATGTTCTGACATTACTTACTTTTGTGTCTGGGTCACCAGACCGTTTGTAGGATTGCTATGTTAAACCTGTCTGTCCTGTCTGTCACTGTGATGTTACCGGACAATTACATCTAAAACAGAAATGGAGAAAAGGTCAAACACATGTATGACACATCAAAGTGTGTGAGTTCTACAGAACGTGAAAGCTCATTCACATCAAAAGATCCAAAGAGGCTTGATTCCTCCATAAAATCTACATTCAACCAGATTTCAGTTTAAAGATTTTACAATTAACCAATTGTACATGTCTATAAGAAGAAGACAATTATTCCTTTAATCTTATTCTTCTATTGACCTACTTTTACACACAAAACTTCGATGGAATCTTTCCTTATAAGGTGGTAGGTAGATTGATGTTATAAAATTGTAAAGAGAGTTTTTTCTATTTGTATGTCAAAGGTCAAAGTTTGGGTCAAGGTCAGATTCACCTTTGATATCTTACCCACTGCTTTATCTAGGTGACCTATGACTCAATTATGAGTGTCCTTAATGGAGATCCAGATACAGTCTAAAAAAGTTATTTCCCTTGGTCAGTGAGTGATCAGTGCTTTCAACACATGACACAATACCAATAGCAGCCAAAACCAAAAGAGAGTCTCTGATGTAGGTCAAAAGGTCAATATGAAGGTCAGTAGTTCAAACATAAAGTAATGCAAGAGAAAGAGTCCAAACAAACCTTATGCTGATGGATTAAGGTAAACAGTTACATCTTTAAGTCCCCTGAACTCCACCCCTCATCCCCCACCATCCCACCTTATTCCCCCACCCTACACCCTCCTTTGCAAACTAAAGTCCACCAGAATCGCAGAAAACCATTTGCACAGAACTTGCTTTTAGTAAACAGCCAGGGTCATTTTAAGGACATACAGGTGTTTGTTGGTGGAGGAAAGCCAGAGTACCCAATGTAATACCACCAACCAATAGTCTGAGTATATGGCAGCTGCCCCACATAGGATTCAAACTCGCAACCCAGAGGTGGAGGGCGAGTAGTAATATGTTTGTACATCTACTTGGCCATTTCAGCCCCCTTTGAACAAAACAGTATAGCAGTACAGGCACAACTCTGAAAGAGCGGGTTGGTATTTACAAAGTGTCAAAGGATTTAAATCCGATATGAAAGCATCATAATCCTACTTTACATCAAAATGAATGTTAAAAGTGCGAGATAAGACAAGTGTTCAACAAATTATTATCGTCTTCGAGATAATTCCATAGTAAAAGTATATAGATTGGTTGGGAATAGCCTTTAAATACCATTAAACAACTGATAAGTATATCAAATGGGACATTTAAAATCCAGGCCTACTATATATAATGTAAACATATTATAAAAATACGAACTTAGTCTGGATGTAAACTTTAAATACATGATATACACACTACAGTTATATAAAGTGCTTTATACCAGATACATATCCACAATACTCAATGCTGTATAACTTATTTCAATTTACATTATGCTGATTTAAGCATTTATCAGTAAGTGTATCATAGAGAAGTCTTGTCAATAGGCCACATAAAAGAATATACTTTAGTTATAAGATAATCATTATAGTCTAAGGACATGCCGTCAGCTTTTGATGAGGAAAAGCTGTAGAACCAGAGAAAAACCATGGACCATCAAGGCAACTGATCCTACTGAACCATGGTACTCAACCAATGTGGCCCATAGGTGGAGGGATTTCTGGTATATTATATTATTATGTCAGACACCTTCACCATTTTAATCATACAGATTGCTAGCTTACACATTTACACGACGGAAAACACTTTTGTATATCTACTGGTCTTTTTGTATGTGTCTGGTTTTTATACATTTTCTATTTTTCCTCCTTTTTCTTTTCTACTGTAATCTTGACTATTATTCAGTATTCATAAATAATTTGGCATATTAACTCATTCACCCCTGAAATTTAATAATGGACTGGTCTAGTCTTTGATTTAGAAGAGTCTAAATGTATCTAAACGTGTTAAACGGGTGAATGAGGTAAGAGTTTTCCTGATATAATTAACTTAAATTACTAGAGATCCACATTTAAAAAGTCAAAGCATCAATACCAGTTATTTTCACAAGAGCCAGTCAAACTGAGACATGGTCAGATTTTGTTTTTATTTTATGTTTTTACAAGTTCTGTTCCCCTTCACCCAAGAATGTTTGTGGCCAAATTTGGTTACAATCCATGCGAAACTCTATGACTAGTAGCGATTTAAAGGAAATGTTGACGGATGGACGACAGACACCGTGCCATGACATAAGCTCACTGGCCCTTTGGGCCAGGTGAGCTCAAAATTTGAGGCTTTCAAAAAGGAACGGGCACTTATTGTTTCAAATTTATAGTCTTTCAGAAAGACTGCTAAAGATGTTAAATTTCTAATGAGTTGAATCACAAGGATGTTGATTGAGGGTCATATGATTCATCCTTTGAGTTGAGTAACAGTTTTTTGAGTCATGGTATCAAAGTTCTAATTTGACAGATTTATTGCTGTGTATATTAGATAAGCATCAATAGACTTTTACACTATGTTAAACCCCATCCCCTCTCGTCTTTACAGTTTATAACCAAAAACCAGATCACAATGTTTGACAAATAACTCCTAAGTACATCATGTCGTTATAAATTTCTAATACATAGTACATCAAAGATTAATTACCACTGTACTCATGATTTTTTAAAACTATTTTTGTCAATTAAGCAAGATTCTAAATTGATGGTCTCCTTTGAAAAAATATTAACGTGTCATCTTCAATCTTCATGAAATAAATAATTAAAAGATAAAGTAGAGGTGACTCATGAAATGGAGAATTTGTTTGTTGGATAGATGTCACTAAGCTCTGTGTTTGAAGTTTAACTTAATTTCACTTTTATAACTTAATTCACAGGGCAAAGCTCATTCACCCCTAAAGACACATTTAGACTCTTCTAAATTACAGACTAGACCAGTCCATTATGAAATTTCAGGGGTGAATGAGTTCAACTTTTAAAAGATGAAGGGAAATTAATGACTTCCTTTGAGTATAGAACGACAGATTTTCGAGATATTTTCCGAGTTACTTTTCCCTATAAAGCACCAAAATGGCTAAATTGTGAATATAATGTAATACAAAATCAAATTCAAAACTCCTGGACATGCTATAATTTCATCGATTCAAACAAACCTAGCAAAAGACCATTTCATTATCATGTCACAAAAACTACTGCCGTCTTATAAATCAGTAAACAAAAACGATCGTGGAAGGAAACAGAAAGGCCCGTTTTTATGCTGCAGCTTATCAGTTGTATTGATTCTGTACGAATTCACTCTTTCATCTCCTCCATAATCTCCCCAGATCAGTTTCGCTATGACCAAACTGGGGGAGTTATGCTCAACTATTAAGTGTAGTTTTTTTTTAACAACAATTGCAAAATAGATGATCAAGTACTATCAATCTCTAGCTTTTACTCTCCCAGATGGTAGTATAACATTTGAGATCCATTAATGGACGGAAAATGTTAAGTAATAACTAAATGAGAAACCCAAGTTTTTCCGCATTGCCTTATCAGTATCACACAAAACAATTATTATGATGTATTATGTTGGTCTGACTGTTATTGTATATAGTGCACAACAATGCTTCCTGAACCGCATACATAGAGTATATTGTTAGTATTGTATAATAGATTAAAGGTTTCTTTTGGTGTGAGGCTTAGGAAAAGATGATGAGGAAATTAATTACCGGTAATAACAGTTGGTTTACTGTATTACATAGGCCTCAAAATCGTGAAACAGTCTTAAGTCAAAAATTCTCTAAAGTTTAGACTTAAGTCTCAGACTAAGACACATTCTAAGATGCGACGATGTTACATAAAGTTAGGTCAGTATACGTAATGATAGGCTTAGTCTAAACCCAAGTCTAACATTCCTTCATGATCTTTGAGATCTCTTTATATGATACAGATGCTTTTACAACGATAACTATAGTAAATCAAACTATACCTTTCACAGGCAGGAAGAACATTACAGTATAGTTGAACTCAAAATTAAAAATTTTCAGACTGCCTTACCTTTCAGTTATAAACGACAGTGACCAGCTAAGGAAATTAAATAATACCTTACTGTACTGAGAATTATAACGGAAATTTTACATTAATTCTTCTATTTAAACCTCTCAAATAAAGTAATTAATCACATCAGCATTAAAGCATATCAAAATGACCGTGACGTTTTTGTTGTTTTGTCATGGAGCAAAGTTGTATTGAATTAATTTTCTCTTTGATCTGTATATTAAAATCAATACTCTAGAAAAGAGCATTGGAGATCATGTTTTTCATTACAGGCCAAATTTCAACAAGTTTTTATGAACCATATGTTCCCCCGTTTAATGCTAACACAATTAAAGAAGTTAGGTTCTATTTCAAACTGCGCCCACAACTTTCCACGTAATCAAATAAAATTCACATTTTTCTCATTCATGTTTATTACAACAGATGTTCAGCAAGAGGCCCATTGGACATGTATAGACCTTCTTAATCTTAGATCTCACAAAAATTGATCAGTTTATAGTGAAATCCACAAGCAGTATTCTGAAAGATTAAGAAATTCAAACTGCCCTTGGAAAGAGCATATTTATGAGAAAGATTTTTTAAAATGATAACTGGGTACAAATATGTCATTGAATTATGGATTAGGGTTTGAATTTGCAGACAGAGAATATAGGGTATTCAACAAAATAACCACCCAGGTTGTATAAAAATTGAAGCAAATAAGGGAGTGCTTAACCCTTTTACCACTGTAGGCCATAATGGAATCATCCAGATCAATTGATGGTAGAGTCTACTAAAGTTACATAGGGGTGAAAGATTTAATGGAAACAAATTTGAACAAGTATTTCATAAATTATTCTACAAATTAGTATGCCATAAATCAATTTGCAAAAGAAATCAGTAAGGAAAACAACACGGTTTTCTTATTTTCAGTTTGAATTTACTTCAAAGTAAGTGAAATTGAAGCCTAAGAAAAGGGGAGGGGCGCTTATAGGGATGAGAGCACTTATTTGGTCGAATACGGTAGATGTGGAACCAAGTTTGTTGGATACTTTAACAGTTCCGTCACCACAGCCCCTTGTATTTAATCACATAATATAATTCATGAACTACCGTATTTGACCCAATAAGTGCCCATGTCCCTATAAGCGCCCCTCCCCCTTTATGAGGCCTCAATTTCAATTGCCCATGCATAAATAAGGACCAAAATTACATTAAACGGTACAGATTTGCAATAATTTCGACTTATTAGCACCTTTTCATTTTTATCTATTTTTTTAAGCCCCCTAGGCGCTTATTGGGTCGAATACGGTATTATAGAAGCGTCTTCAATAAACTTTTAAGCTTATGTGTATATATATTACACAGCCAGCACTTGCAGTTGTTTTATTTTTCCTTCTCAGAGGACAGGAAACTTCTACTTGATTACAGAGAAAACTTATTTCTCAGACAAAACCCTTACAAATCTACTTCTCTCTAAACAGGATGCCACGTCTATACACTAATTTATCCGTTAAATACTGAAAAAATACCACAGTAGTGTCATATTGTGATATCATGTTTGTTAGAAAAGATTAATGAACCCATTCATGTTTTAGCCATTCTAATTGTTAAAATTTTTAAGGAGCCTATTTGGAAGTATTTTGTTGAAAATGCCAAAACTTTCCACTCAACAGTCGAATAATGATTTTGATTTTTGATTATGCTTTCGCTATAACAGCATTCTTTATAATCACATTGTTTGTTGCGATTTATTTTGATAAAAGATGTTTCTTCAATCCTCAGCAACTCTTGGAATGGCCAACAGAGACTCCACTTGTTGTACCGTTACATAACATTGGTTAAGGAGGAGAAATTGTCTAGACAAAGAAATGACGCGATGTTACTCGACAGTTCCTGATCACGGGTGTCGTACCAGTTATTAAAGCCATGTACATGTTGTACTCGGGAGGTCTTCAATCCGAGTAGTGGACAACCAATACATTACAGCCACTCACACAGATGGATACAACGTTCTGAGGTGAAAAAATAATCCTCTTCCAAATAGCAACGTCTGGTCATCCAATTCAGAAATTATGGATTTAGAAAATACTTTATATCCTTTCTCATACCAGCCTGTTTAGTCGTACCATACACTGGGGCAGTAGCAGTAGATGAGATTGGATGAGTGTCGAGGACACCAATTTATCATACAAAAGAAAGTGTACTGAGAATGTTCCGGTTAATGTAACAACTTCTATTGCAGACAGATAAACGTATTGTCTGCATTATTACACAAGATAAGGACTGGTAAATCTGGTATTGATTACAATTAATCTCCTGTGGCTCTTGTTAATAAACTCCAGGGATTATATTAGAATGACCAGTCTATAAATAGCACTAGAGCTGTACAGGGTGACAATAGTGCTGTGACATCATGCACACATCAAGTTAACATTGTTTGTTTGTTCGTTTGATTTAGTTTTACAGCCCAAGGATAGCTAAGGTCATTTAGGATCAAACTATTACCCTCCAGTTGACATGGGTAAAGTCCCATCTGATGTCACCATGGACAAAGTCCAACCTTATATCACTATAGAAAAAGTCCCTCCTCATGTCACCATAGACAAAATCACAGATGATGTCACCTGCATGGACAAAATCCCAAATCATGTCACCATGCATGGACAAAGTAGTCCCACCTGATGTCACCATCGACAAAGTCCCAGATGATGTCATCATAGACAAAGTAGTCCTAAATGATGTCATCATGGACATTGTCCAAAATCATGTCACCATGGACAAAGTCCAAAATCATGTCACCATGGACAAAGTCCAAAATCATGTCACCATGGACAAAGTAGTCCCAACTGATGTAACTATAGACAAAGTCCCAGATGATGTCACCATGAACAAAGTCACACTTGATGTCACCATGGACAAAGTAGTCCAACCTGATGTCACTATAGACAAAGTCCCATCTGATGTCACCGTGGGCAAAGTCACAGTTGATGTCATCACAGACACAGTCACAGATGATGTCACCATGGAAAAAGTCACAGATGATGTCACAATGGACAAAGTCCCACCTGATGTCACCTTGGACAAAGTCCAAAATGATGTCACCATTGACAAAGTCTTACCAACAAAGGTCAAGGTCATATTAAAAAGTTTGCTTAGATTGATTAAGTCACTTATGATATTTGCCCATTAATATTGAATTGATACAAAACAATAAAACAAGCCTTCTACACAACCATGATCATTCCTAACTCCAACCCATCCTAAATATTTATGAAATTACGCAAATACAAATTTCCCATGGAAGCAACACATGTGTTTTGATGTAACAAGAGGCCCAGAGGGCCTGTATCGCTCACCTGGTTTGTAATGCCAAGTAATGTTCTAAATACATGTTCATTGCTTCTTTTCTGAAGGAATTCAAATATTTACCTCAATATCTTAAGGCTCTTTTGATAAAAGTAAGAATTACTGTTGCAGCATTTTTACATCAAAACACATGTGTTGCTTCCATGGGAAATTTGTATTTGCGTAATTTCATAAATATTTAGATGGGGTTTGAGTTGGGAATGGATCATGGTTGTGAAGAAGGCTTTGATATAATGTTTTGGTATAAAATTCAATATTAATGGGCAAATATCATAATGATAACTAATCTCTAGCAAAACTTTTTAATATGATTTGATCTTATTGTCAAGACTTTGTCGATGGTGACATCATTTTGGACTTTGTCCAAGGTGACATCAGGTGGGACTTTGTCCATTGTGACATCATCTGTGACTTTGTCCATGACGACATCAGGTGGGACTTTGTCCATTGTGACATCATCTGTGACTTTGTACAAGGTTGAATCATAGGTGGGACTTTGTTCCTTTTGTGAATTATCTGTGACTTTTTCCATGGTGACATCGTCTGTGACTATGTCCATGATGACATCAACTGTGACTTTGTCCATGAAGACATCACATGGGACTTTGTCTATAGTGACATCAGGTGGGACTACTTTGTCCATGGTGACATGATTTTGGACATTGTCCATGGTGACAACATTTGGGACTACTTTGTCTATTATGACATCATCTGGGACTTTGTCCATGGTGACATCATCTGTGATTTTGTCTATGGTGACATGAGGTGGGACTTTGTCCATGGTGACATCAGATGGGACTTTACCCATGTCAACTGGAGGGTAATAGTTTTGATCCTAAATGACCTTTAGCTATCCTTGGGCTATAAAACTAAATCAAACGAAAAACAAACAATGTTAATTTTGATGTGTGCATGATGTCACAGCACTATTGTCACCCTGTACAGCCTCTAGAGCTATTTATAGACTGGTCATTCTAATATAATCCCTGGAGTTTATTCAACAAGAGCCACAGGAGATTAATTGTAATCAATACCAGATTTACCAGTCCTTATCTTGTGTAAATAATGCAGAGCAATACGTTTATCTGTCTGCCAATAGGAAGTTGTTACATTAACGCGGGAACATTCTCAGTACACTTTCTTTTGTATGATAAATTTGGTGTCCTCGACACTCATCGATCTCATCTACGTGCTACTGCCCCAAGTGTATGGTACGAACTAAACAGGCTGGTATGAGAAAGGATATAAAGTATTTTCTAAAATCCATAATTTCTGAATTGGATGACCAGACGTTGCTATTTGGAAAGAGGATTATTTTTTCACCTCAGAAACGTTGTATCCATCTGTGTGAGTGGCTGTAATGTATTGGTTGTCCACTACTCGGATTGAAGACTCCCGAGTGCAACATGTACATGGCTTTAATAACTGGTACGACACCCGTGATCAGGAACTGTCGAGTAACATCGCGTCATTTCTTTGTCTAGACAATTTCTCCTCCTTAACCAATGTTATGTAACGGTACAACAAGTGGAGTTCTGTTGGCCATTCCAGAGAGTTGCCGAGGATTGAAGAAACATCTTTTATCAAAATAAATCGCAACAAAATGTGATTATAAAGAATGCTGTTATAGCGAAAGCATAATAAAAATCAAAATCATTTTCGACTGTTTGAGTGGAAAGTTTTGGCATTTTCAACAAAATACTTCCAAATAGGCTCTTAAAAATTTTAACAATTAGAATGGCTAAAACATGAATGGGTTCATTAATCTTTTCTAACAAACATGATATCACAATATGACACTACTGTGGTATTTTTTCAGTATTTAACGGATAAATTAGTGTATAAGACGTGGCATCCTGTTTAGAGAGAAGTAGATTTGTAAGGGTTTTTGTCTGAGAATTGTTTTCTCTGTAATCAAGTAGAAGTTTCTTGTCCCTCTGAGAAGGAAAAATAAAACAACTGCAGTGCTGGCTGTGTAATATATATACACATAAGCTTAAAAGTTTATTGTAAGACGCTTCTATAATACCGTATTCGACCCAATAAGCGCCTAGGGGGCTTAAAAAAATAGATAAAAATGAAAAGGTGCTAATAGTTGAAATTATTGCAAATCTGTACGCGTTTAATGTATTTTTGGTCCTTATTTATGCATGGGCAATTGAAATTGAGGCCTCATAAAGGGGGCGGGCGCTTATAGGGACATGGGACTTATTGGGTCAAATACGGTAGTTCATGAATTATATTATGTGATTAAATACAAGGGGCTGTGGTGACGGAACTGTTAAAGTATCCACAAAACTTGGTTCCACATCTACCGTATTCGACCAAATAAGTGTCTTCATCCCTATAGCGCCCCTCCCTTTTCTTAGGCTTCAATTTCACTTACTTTGAAGAAATTCAAACTGAAAATAAGAAACCGTGTTTGTTTCCTTTACTGATTTCTTTTGCAAATTGATTTATGGCATACTAATTTGTAGAATAATTTATGAAATACTTGTTCAAATTTTGTTTTCATTAAATCTTTCACCCTATGTAACTTTAGTAAGACTCTACCATCAATTGATCTGGATGATTTCTATTATGGCCTACAGTGGTAAAAGGGTTAAAGCACTCCCTTATTTGCTTTCAATTTTTTATACACCTGGGTGGTTATTTTGTTGAATACCTATATTCTCTGTCTGCAAATTCAAACCTAATCCATAATTCAATGACATATTTGTACCCAGTTATCATTTTAAAATCTTCTCACATAAATATGCTCTTTCCAAGGGCAGTTTGATTTCTTATCTTTCAGAATACTGCTGTTGGATTTCACTATTAAACTGATCAATTTTTGTGAGATCTAAGATTAAGAAGGTCTATACATGTCCAATGGGCCCTTCTGCTGAACATCTGTTGTAATAAACTGAATGAGAAAATGTGAATTTTATTTGATTACGTGGGAAGTTGTGGGCGCAGTTTTGAAAATAGAACCTAACTTCTTTAATTGTGTTAGCATTAAACGGGGGAACATATGGTTCATAAAAAACTTGTTGAAATTTTGGCCTGTAATTGAAAAACATGATCTCCAATGCTCTTTTCTAGAGTATTGATTTTTAATATACAGATCAAAGAGAAAATTAATTCAATACAATTTGTCTCCATGACAAAACAACAAAAACGTCACGGTCATTTTGATATGCTTTAATGCTGATGTGATTAATTACTTTATTCGAGAGGTTTAAATAGAAGAATTAATGTAAAATTTCCGTTATATTTCTCAGTACGGTAAGGTATTATTTAATTTCTTTTGCTGGTCACTGTGGTTAATAGCTGAAAGGCAGGGCAGCCTGAAATATTTTTTATTTTGAGTTCAACTATACTGTAATGTTCTTCCTGCCTGTGAAAGGTATAGTATGATTTACTATAGTTATTGTTGCAAAAGGATCTGTATCCTATAAAGAGATCTCAAAGATCATGAAGGAATCTTAGACTTAGACTAAGCCTATCATTACATATACTGACCTAACTTTATGTAACATCGTCGAATCTTAGAATGTGTCTTAGTCTGAGACTTAAGTCTAAACTTTAGAGAATTTTTTGCTTAAGACTGTTTCAGATTTTGAGGGCCTATGTAATACAGTTAAACCAACTGTTATTACCGGGTAACTTAATTTCCTCATCATCTTTCCTAAGCCTCACACCAAAAGAAACCTTTAATGCTATTATACAATACTAACAATATACTCTATGTATGCGGTTCAGGAAAGCAATTGTTGTGCACTATATACAATAACAGTCAGACCAACATAATACATCATAATAATTGTTTTGTGTGATACTGATAAGGCAATGCGGAAAAACTTGGGTTTCTCATTTAGTTTTACTTAACATTTTCCGTCCATTAATGGATCTCAAATGTTATACTACCATCTGGGAGAGTAAAAGCTAGAGATTGATAGTAGTTGATCATCTATTTTGCAATTGTTGTTAAAAAAAAACCTACACTTATAGTTGAGCATAAGTCCCCAGTTTGGTCATAGCGAAACTTTGGGAAATCTGAGATTATGGGGGAAGAATGAAAAGAGTGAATTCGGTACAGAATCAATACAACTGAATAAGCTGAAGCATAAAAACGGGGCCTTTCTGTTTCTTTTCCACGATCGTTTTTGTTTACTGATTTATAAGACGGCATGAGTTTTTTGTGACATGATAATGAAATGGTCTTTTGCTAGGTTTTGTTTTGGATCAATGAAGTTAATAGCATGTCAGGAGTTTTGAATTGATTTTGTATTACATTATATTCAAAATTCAGCCATTTTGGTGCTTTATAGGGAAAAGTAACTCAGAAAATATCTCGAAAATCTGTCGTTATATACTCAAAGGAAGTCATTAATTTCCCTTCATCTTTTAAAAGTTGAACTCATTCACCCTGAAATTTTCATAATGGACTGGTCTAGTCTGTAATTTAGAAAGAGTCTAATTTGTTGTCTTTAGGGGTGAATGAGCTTTGCCTTGTGAATTAAGGTTTATAAAAGTGAAATTAAGTTAAACTTCAAACACAGAGCTTAGTGACATCTATCCAACAAACAAAATTTCTCCATTTCATGAGTCACCTCTACTTTATCTTTTAATTATTTATTTCATGAAGATTGAAGATTGACAGTTAATATTTTTTTCAAAGGAGACCATCAATTTAGAATCTTGCTTATTGACAAAATAGTTTAAAAAATCATGAGTACAGTGGTTAATTAATCTTTGATGTACTATGTATTAGAAATTTTATAACGACATGATGTACTTAGGAGTTATTTGTCAAACATTGGTGATCTGGTTTTTGGTTATAAACTGGTAAGACGAGAGGGGATGGGGTTTTAACATAGTGTAAAGTCTATTGATGGTTATCTAATATACACAGCAATAAATTCTGTCAAATTAGAAACTTTGATACCATGACTCAAAAACTGTTACTCAACTCAAAGGATGAATCATAATGACCCTCAGTTTCAACATCCTTGTGATTCAACTCATTAGAAATTTAACATTTTAGCAGTCTTTCTGAAAGACTATAAATTTGAAACAATAAGTGCCGTTCTTTTTGAAGCCCTCAAATTTTAAGCTCACCTGGCCGAAGGGCCAGTGAGCTTATGTCATGGCACGGTGTCTGTCGTCCATCGTCAACATTTCCTTTAAATCGCTATTAGTCATAGAGTTTTGCGCATGGATTGTAAACCAAATTTGGCCACAAACATTTCTTGGGTGAAGGGGGAACAGAACTTGTAAAACATAAATAAAAACAAAATTGACCATGTCTCAGTTTGACTGGCTCTTGTGAAAATAACTGGTATTGATGCTTTGACTTTTTAAATGTGGATCTCTAGTAATTTAAGTTAATTATATCAGGAAAACTCTTACCTCATTCACTTTAACACGTTTAGATACATTTAGATCTCTTCTAAATCAAAGACTAGACCAGTCCATTATTAATTTCAGGTGCAATGAGTTAATATGCCAAATTATTTATGAATACTGAATAATGGTCAAGATTACAGTAGAGAAGAAAAAGGAGGAATAGGAAATGTATAAAAACCAGACACATACAAAAGACCAGTAGATATACAAAAGTGTTTTCGTCGTGTAAATGTGTAAGCTAGCAATCTGTATGATTAAAATGGTGAAGGTGTCTGACATAATGATATATATACCAGAAATCCCTCCACCTATGGGCCACATTGGTTGAGTACCATGGTTCAGTAGGATCAGTCTTGATGGTCCATGGTTTTTCTCTGATTCTACAGCTTTTCCACATCAAAAGCTGACGACATGTCCTTCTATAATGATTATCTTATAACTAAAGCATATTCTTTTATGTGGTCTCCCTATTGACAAGACTTCTCTACGATACACTTACTGATAAATGCTTTGGGTAAGATCAGTATAATGTAAATTGAAATAAATTACAGCATTGGGTATTGTGGTTATGTATCTGGTATAAAGCACTTTATATAACTGTAGTGTGTATATCATGTATTTAAAGTTTACATCCAGACTAAGTTCGTATTTTTATAATATGTTTACATTATTATAGTAGGCCTGGATTTTAAATGTCCCATTTGATATACTTATCAGTTGTTTAATGGTATTTAAAAGGCTATTCCCAACCAATCTTATATACTTTTACTATGGAATTATCTCGAAGACGATAATAATTTGTTGAACACTTTTGTCTTATCTCGCACTTTTAACATTCATTTTGATGTTAAAGTAGGATTATGATGCTTTCATATCGGATTTAAATCCTTTGACACTTTGTAAATACCACCCGCTCTTTCAGAGTTGTGGCCTGTACTGCTATACTGTTTTGTTCAAAGGGGGCTGAAATGGCCAAGTAGATGTACAAACATATTACTACTTGCCCTCCACCTCTGGGTTGCGAGTTTGAATCCTATGTGGGCCAGCTGCCAGGTACTCAGACTACTGGTTGGTGGTATTACATTGGGTACTCTGGTTTTTCTCCACCAACAAACACCTGGCATGTATGTCCTTAAAATGACCCTGGCTGTTTACTAAAAGCAAGTTTTGTGCAAATTGTTTTTTCTGCAATTCTGGTGGAGTTTAGTTTGCAAAGGAGGGTGTAGGGTTTGGGGTTGGGGAGTTGGGGTGGGGGGAGTAAGGTGGGATGGTGGGGGGATGAGGGGTGGAGTTCAAGGGACTTAAAGATGTAACTGTTTACCTTAATCCATCAGCATAAGGTTTGTTTGGACTCTTTCTCTTGATTTACTTTATGTTTGAACTACTGACTTCATATTGACCTTTTGACCTACATCAGAGACTCTCTTTTGGTTTTGGCTGCATATTGGTATTGTGTCATGTTGTTGAAAGCACTGATCACTCACTGACCAAGGGAAATAACTTTTTTAGACTGTATCTGGATCTCCATTAAGGACACTCATAATTGAGTCATAGGTCACCTAGATAAGCAGTGGGGTAAGATATCAAAGGTGAATGCTGACCTTGACCCAAACTTTGACCTTTGACATACAAATAGAAAAAACTCTCTTTACAATTTTATAACATCAATCTACCTACCACCTTATAAGGTAAAGGATTCCATCGAAGTTTTTTGTGTAAAAGTAGGTCAATAGAGAATAAGATTAAAGGAATAATTGTCTTCTTCTTATAGACATGTACAATTGGTTAATTGTAAATCTTATTTAAAACTGAAATCCTGGTTGAATGTAGATTTTATGGAGGAATCAAGCCTCTTTGATCTTTTGATGTGAATGAGCTTTTCACGTTCTGTAGAACTCACACACTTTGGATGTGTCATACATGTGTTTGACCTTTTCTCCATTTCTGTTCTAGATGTAATTGTCCGGTAACATCAGAGTGACAGACAGGACAGACAGGTTTAACATAGCAATCCTACAAACGGTCTGGTGACCCCAGACACAAAAGTAAGTAATGTCAGAACATATCTTAATCTGTATCATTAGCAAGCTTTAAAAACATGCTTTCCTTATCCTCATATAATGTTTGGTTTGGAATTTTCAAACAGAATTCAACATGATTCATATTTCAAGATGAAATAAAAATTGTGTGTATAATATTTACAGATCATAGATATACGCATAGCTCCTTGTAATGTTCAGGTTTGTAATGATATTTATAAAGAGTGTCGAGTGAATGTATTTTTGTGACGCGCCCTAATTTAATGGACTTATTTTTGCACATCTATTTTATAGAGATGCAATCAACCTTCCACAAGCACACTTGCCTGTGAAAATTTGCCTGTGAATATTGATATTTCATAGATATTATGCTGAATCGAAGATTGGAATTATGTAAGCGTTGATTGTGGTAGG
>SAYR01028201.1:1741849-1791203 GCA_004382745.1 Argopecten irradians irradians | reverse complement strand
GTGTAAATCCTATAAATCGCTACTTGTCATAGAGTTTCTGCATGGATATTGTAACCAAATTTGGCCAAGAAAAACAATCCTTGGGGGAAAGGGGAGAACAGAACTTGTATAAATTTTTGCTTGACCCCCCGGGACAGAAGAAGGGCGAAGCGGCTCAATAGGGGAAATTAGGTAGAAATCCATAATAAATTGAACTCTTGTTCCTAGAGTTCTGCATGGATTTCGAAAACAAATATTGGCCAGAAACATCTAGGGCGGAAGACTGGGAAAACATAGAACTTGAAGTATATAAATATTTGCTCTGACCCCAAACCTGGGGGCAGGAAGGGGCGGGCCCCAATAGGGGAAACTTAGACGTAAATAAACCTATAAAATCCGCTAACCTGTCCTAAGTATTGCATGGATTGTAACCAACTAATTTGGGCACAGGAAGCCATACCTTGCCAGGGAAAGAACAGAACTTGGTATAAAAGTTTGGCTAACTGACACACCACCCGGGGCAGGAAAGGGGGCGGAGAGCCCAATAGCGTGAAATTGACGGTAAATCCTATAAATCAGCTACATTGTCCTAGATTCTGCAATGCATTGCTAACCAAAATTTTGGCCAGAAAATCCTTGGGGAAGTGGAACAAAAGAAACTTGTATAAATTTTGGCTCTGACCCCCCGGGAACAGGAGGGAGCCGGGGTACCCAATAGGAGAAGGAATTTAGGTAAATCCTAATAATAAAATGCTACTTAGTTACTAAGAGTTCTGCATGGATTGTTAACACAAATTGGCCAGAAAACGTTCCTAGAGGCGGAAAGGGAACAGAACTATGTATAAAATTTCTTTGCTCTGACCCCCTGGGACCAGGAGAGGGCGAGGGCCCAATAGAGCGGAATAGAGGTAAATCCATATAAAATCAGCCTAACTGGTCCTAGAAGTCTGCATGGGATTGTAACCAAATTTGGCCAGAAACATTCTAATAGGGGAAATAAGAGAACAGAACTTGTATAAAGTTTGGCTCTGACCCCGCCCCGGGGGCAGAAGAACCGCAGGGCCCAAAATAGGTGCGAAATTTGAGGTTAAATCTTATTAAATCGCTACATGTCCTTAGAGTTCTGCATGGATTGCTAAAACAAATTTGGCCACAAACATCCTTGGGGGAAGGGGAAGAGAACTTTGTATAAGTTTGGCTCTGACCCCCTGGGAGGCAGGAGGGGACGGGGCCCAATAGGGGAAATAGAGGTAAATCCTATTAAATCGCTACTTGTCCTAGAGTTCTGCATGGATTTTAACCAAATTTGGCCACAAACATCCTTGGGGGAAGGGGAACAGAACTTGTATAAAAGTTTGGCTCTGACCCCCGGGGGCAGAGGGGCGGGGCCCAATAGGGGAAAATAGAGGTAAATCCTATAAAATCCGCTACTTGTCCTAGAGTTCTGCATGGATTTTAACCAAATTTAGGCCACAAACATCCTTGGGGGAAGAGGAAACAGAACTTGTATAAAGTTTGGCTCTGACCCGCGGCAGGTAGGGGCGGGGCCCAATAGGGGAAATAGAGGTAAATCCTATAAATCTGCCTACTTGCTCCTAGAGTTCTGCAATGGATTTGTAACCAAATTTGGCCACAAACATCCTTGGGGGAAGGGGAACAGAACTTGTATAAAGTTTGGCTCTGACCCCCGGGGGCAGGAGGGGCGGGCCCAATAGGGGAAATAGAGGTAAATCCGTATAAATCGCTACTTGTCCTAGAGTTCTGCATAGGAATTGTAACCAAATTTGGCAACAAACATCCTGGGGGAAGGGGAACAGAACTTGTATAAATTTGGCTTTGACCCCCCGGGGGCAGGAGGGGCGGGCCGCAATAGGGGAAAATAGAGTAAATCCTATTAAATCGCCTACTTTAGTCCTAGAGTTCTGCATGGATTGTAACCAAATTTTGGCCACAAACCATTCTTTGGGAAGGGAAACAGAACTTGTATAAGGTTTGGCTCTGACCCCCCGGGGGCAGGAGGGGCGGGGCCCAATAGGGGAAATAGAGGTAAATCCTATAAATCACTACTTGTCCTAAGAGTTCCTGCATGGATTGTAACCAAAATTTGGGGCCACAAACATCCATGGGCGGAAGGGGAACAGAACTTGTATAAAGTTGGCTCTGACCCCCCGGGGGCAGGAGGGGGACTGGGGCCGCAATAGGGAAAATAGAGGTAGAATTCGCCTATAAGATCGCTACTTGTCCTAAAGCGTTCTGTCAGTAGATTGTGGCCAAATTTTTGGCCCACAAACATCCATTGAAGTGGGGGAAGGGACAACAGAACTGTGTAATAGAAGTGTTGGGCTCTGACCCCCCGGGGAGCTAGAGATGGGTGAGGCGCAGGTAGGGGAAGAGTACAAAATAATGTCACGAGTACCCTCATCAACAATAACCCATGCAGCTCCTTCAGTACAAGGGCCTATAACAGTGAGGCCTAATGTTGATCAGGGAATATACCCACATAATGTTTACAATAACAAATACTATGAAATCTAGAAATATATAATTCAAAACCAATTTTTACAAGATTAAATAACACTATTGAATTTTTTAAAATAGATTTGTGAGCTATGATCAATTAAAATTCCAAGCAATAGAATTATATCCCCTAACACTATTGAATTTTTTAAAATAGATTTGTGAGCTATGATCAACTAAAATTTCAAGCAATAGAATTATATCCCCTACCCCCTTCTCCCCCCCTTCCTCCCGAACAGTTAATATATTAATTTGGTCAACGGTATATAGATCCTATACCAATGAGCCCAAGCATTTTAAGTGATATCAAAAATGTTCTGGAAATAACCATAAATGTAATCAAAGCAGCTAACAATAATTATATATCAAACCTGTAAATTTATTCCGTGTATATATATTATTTTACCATGTAAGTGTTTTAATTATTTGTGTCCACCGACAAAGTTTATACAAACTATAAAACAACACTTACCGTGGCCAACATGCTTCATCCATCAACTTGTTAAATATCCTGTTTCAAGTACAAATAGGACAAATCTACTTTAAACCAATATTCTGTGTAAAATACTGTACTCCCTCAGTATACCAATTGTTCAATAATCAGCGAACATGTGAATTGTCATCCAATTTTCCATTTACAATACTTTTATACCAATTATCCAGTGAAAATGGTCCTATAACACTGAGAGAGACCCGTTATGTACCGCACCAGTCATCGCCTTCAGTCATCACTCCTACATTGGCTTATTTTCCCGCCACCACTACCATTAGTAACAGTAACATGGGTTTTCACAATCCATTATGTATTTACAGATGTCGACTATAGTCAAATGTAGTCTGAGCCATAATGATATCACCCTGCTACAGTATCCGTCACTACCATACATTACATTGGGTGATCGGGTGGTGTAGTGGTTAAGCCACTCGCCTTTCACCTAGCTGACCGGGGTTCGATCCACGGCACAGACGTGAAAAGGGTAGGGGTCACCTGCCCAATCACATGGGTTTTCTCCGGGCACTCCGGTTTCTTCCCACACCAAGATCCCTCGCGCGCTTACATCCGGGTCATCGTGAGTGATTTACATAAGTTGTATAACTTGTTTCGTAATCGATGTAAAATAGATAAAGTTTATATTTTTACCATACATTACTTCTCACATAGAAGTTCAACAAGTCATTAAAATGGTCCACTCGACCTTCACTTCTGGTATTTTTAAAATTCATCTTTGTCACAACTGTGTCAGTCACTGAAGACCATTCAACAAGTCACGGTCCATCACTGAACTGATCCACCTAAATTGTTTTGTCTTCGATATTGCATCATCAAGTCTAACAAACAGTGTCAAAAAGTATCAGGGATCAACCTAGCTCTGATTTATTACTGTTTATGGGTAAATTTCCCTTCAAGGAATTAATTCCCCTCTGGCCTAAAATTCCCCTGAAGATTTAAAAATTCCCCATTTGAAGCTAAAAAATTACCGTTTTTGTAACACAATTTCCCCCTGTGACTTATTTTTCAATAATTTTAGACTTTTGTTTGCAAATTTCTTCATATTTATCATACAGCTACTGCATATTTTATGATTAACTAAAAATTTTCATTATTAAGCTTAAAATTTTGCTTACTTAATCTAAAAATAAAATTAGTTGTTTTACAGTACTTTTTCGTCAAAATGAATATAATTTTGGATCAAAATAAGAAGATTCAAATTCCACTATATTTCGCCAAACTTTTCTACTATTTTGAAAAAGGGTAGTTTCCCCCAAAACCTAGATTGATCCCTGAGTATATAAATATTACCAAAGATCTCATCTAGTTATAACATGCTTAACAGGATTTTGTTTTTTTATTTTTACGTCCTATTAACAGCCAGGGTCATGTAAGGACGTGCCAGGTTTGTTGGTGAAGGAAAGCCGGAGTACCCGGAGAAAAACCACCGACCAGCGGTCAGTACCTGGCAACTGCCCCACATGGGATTCGAACCCGCATCCCAGAGGTGGAGGGCTTGTGGTAATATGTCGGGACATCTTAACCACTAGGCCACCGCGGCCCCTCGCTTAACCGGATAATAATATAAAGTGGATAATGTATTTTTGTATTTACAGCATTTTTCCAAGATTTTATGGGTAATTGGCCTGCTTTCCCTTTATAGAATCCTTATTATTACAGATATGGACTGCAGACTTGGTAGAGATAAGGTTTTACTGACCTGCTCAGCTAGCATACAAATCATGAGTTAATATAGCCAATAATTCCCCTACAACTTTCGCCTTTTAAGATAAGCCATACCCATAAACAAACCTGCTTCCTTTTAATGAATGTCAGTTAAACTTGATGTATCTGTCTCTCATCTGGCCTAGAATATCATGTTTATTACAAACGTGTAAGTTTCCATCAAGTAAACCTATGATGTCAATATGTACGATTGGTTGATAGAATATCTTCTAGCAGAGTTTCATAAATCAGAGTTGTCTATCCTTGAAATTTATTTTAAGCTATTCGTAAATGTTTATTTGTTACAATTAAATGTATTTGATTTGAAAGAAATTAACCTATTTTTCTCATAATATATAATGGCACTTCTATGATAACAGAAGTAGACAACCCCATGGAAATAGCAAATTATTGTTTTTAAAAATCTGTAACATTCTTCTGTATGATTGCAAACAAAGTAAATTAATTACACAATCTCTCATATATTGAGGCAACATGATAACAACTTCATTTAAAATTAAATCCCTGTCAAAAATTCCAGATCCATAATACATCCTATCAGGAAGTAATGACATTCATCATTTTCATTTTTGTTGTGTGCCATACTCACATGACCATCGCTGTTGATAGGACGTTAAAATAATCAAACAAAATATTGTTGTGTGCATCGAAATACAATTTCATGTATCGATTATTACAGCTCTTTTCACCGCATATTTTAATGAATGCATAACAGATGAGAAATTACAATATACCATTAAAACACAATGTGTGTCACATTTTTTCATTTTTATATTATTTATGAAAAATTTCCATGTGTATTGCAAACATGGTCTAACAAAAATTATCCAGGTTCGTACCTTGTAATTATTCATAAACAGCTTTACAAATTGTGTAAACAGCAGTCACTACTATACATTTTCAACTCTAGATCTATAAGGCTTCTCTCCAATCAATTAGTCATTGTTAATTTTAGCTGCGAAGTATATGATAAACAATTTTTGGAATTAGGCAATACAACAAAACATCACAACCAGTCTGGTAATCAGAAATATTTTCAAAATCCTTGATTGTGTCTTTTCAATAATTTCATTCATCAATCAATTATTGACATTAAAGATGCTCCACCGCTGACAACTGGTATTTTTTCACCATCAAAAACAGAAGCAGACGATTTGGTATTTTTCTTCAGTTACAAAAGTTACTTACTTTACACCATTTCCACCATTAAAAAGTTTGAGCTTCTCATTTTGCTTAAAGTTTAAAATATCAAAAATAATTAATTGCATCCCGAAAAAATGCCCTGACACTATATCCTATATGGAATGAAGTACTGATTGAGCATGCACCAAAATCAAAACAAATTATTTTATATTATTTTTTGTGTTAATTAGACATATACATACACGATTAAACGTCAATTATTGTTCAAATGATGAGTATCATTTATGCTCTGTCGGCTGTGGAGCATCTTTAAGTTTGATTTCTTTCAGTCCTGATTATCTTTGTCTGTCATTGCAATCATTATCATTATCATCGTCATCATTAATTTCCTATCTTCATCATCATCAAAAATATAAGCAATAAATCAATTCAAGGTCAATTTAATATATAGATGATCAAAAGACAATATCTTAGTTAGAGATTTGAGTATTTTCTGAGAAACAACTTGTCCTGTTTGCTGCTAACTCAGAGAATTACAATAAGGCAAGAATTTATGTAACTTTCACGGCTTTACCAATGCCAAGTGATACGGTAGAATCAACAGCAGATTTTCACTTCAAAGAAACAGGCAGTAGATTGGTCTTAGACATGGTAGACTTCCATATTAACATGCAGGACACTATATACATTCCTTTCACCCTTTCATTTACAGTGGATCGAGTCATAAAAATCAACAACGCAAAAACAGAGAACATGTCCACACTTTGTACAGAGATTCATGATCTGGTTACAGGTACCCTCAAGGGTGATTTTCATCCCGAAAGAATGAATCCAGTCCTACAATAAGATCTATATTTGAAAATGATTTTTTTCCCCTCATGACTAGATGCAGTTTTATCACATCAAACATTTTATGCATGATAGCTAGACACCATTGCTATGTACTTACCATAAACGCCATGCTAGCCACCTAGAAAATGCACTTTCCAACACTTGCATCACTGTTTGTGAGCTGGGACATAACCATTCAGGCAGAAATACAGATAATTTTCGCATTTGTTGCCATTAACGCACAAAACAACCAATCTTAAAGGGTGACAATTACTTAAAATCACTGACGCATTTGCGATATTAAACGTGGAGCGCCATTTGTAAGGTACAGATTGCGGTTTGATGTTCTACAGCGATTACATCCAGCTGGTACATACCTAGATCACTGGTAAGGACAGACTTAGTGGTGTATCCACATGTTACGTACATCAAGTGCCAGGTGTGACATGTACTTAGTATTTAATTATGTCTAAGTGTAATCTGAATAGCATTAACTGTACAGTTGTAAAATGAGCCAAAGGAGAGAGACATTCCAAGGTATTAAAGGACAAGATTAATTACTCAAGATACTGGTTCACAATGTCGCCTAAGATATCTGTCATCATTGGCCCCCTCATCTCTGTTCAGAATAATAAACCCCTCTCTAAACATCTCAATAACCCTGCTCTCAAATCATAACTCATAATCTATTCATCCTAGACCACCTATTGCTAATCAGGAAAACAAAGAAAATCCTCGAAAATTTTCCGATACCCTATCAATCAATTCTAACAATGACGGAGACTTTCTTGTCCAGTACATGTATATGGGTCTCAAAAGGAAACAACAGGTAAAAAGGTAAGTGGTACAATGTCACAAATGTACATGTAATATAAATGTACCCAAAGAAAAAAGTCAGAGGAGTAGAGACCCAGTTTCACAAACTCTTCTTAACTTTAAGGAATTCCTTAACTTAAAATTCTCCACAGGTACCACATAAACTGCATTTAAGACAATAATTTACTGAAAAAGAAAAAGTCAGAAAAATTATTTCTTAAGAAGATCTTTAACATTTGATTTCTATCGAATATTGATTTAATTTGATAAATGTTTGCTAATTTTAACGATGAATCCAATTGTCAAATGCTCTGAACTTTATGAAATGTTCCAAATCACATTGGTAAAATGATTTACTTATATGTATTTCACTCTTTAGGGTTTAGACAATGGGTTAAAGACCTTGGACTGTCAAGTACATCTAAATACCAGCAGAATCTAACTGTTTTATAGCTTTCTTGTGATTAGTAACTACAGGCAGAGTATTTAACCAATTTAGGTATGTCTTCATTGGTTATACTTTAAGTCGTATGTGCATGATCAAATTGTGCATTTTTTCCATTGCTATCATGATGACTTATTCCAAATTTGCATATTACAGAGTTATCTGCATGTGCGGGTAGGTATTGATTGTGACGTCATGTGTTTGCGAGCGTAATGTCATATGTTTCGGAGAAAACGATGTGAATTGCACTCACAAAATAATGATGTAACAATGGATACCTACCGGCAAGGGAGCTAACTCTGTAATATGCAAAGACAGAATAAGCATATTAATTGTAGTAAAACCAGCATGTAACATCTAATATCACATAACTGGCCTGTACAGCCATGTCATACGGCCATGTCATAAATAGCGTAAGACACATGTGTAATAGCGCTATTATGACGTCACATGCAGTTTTTACGTCATAATCTATATATGATGTCGCTAGATTGTCTCAGTAGACGTCACACATCCAAGCTGAGCCAGAAATCTACTGTTTTATATTGAGACGAAATTAACAGTTTCAATTATAATTGATTAATAAAAGTTATGAGATAAATAGAATCTTACACTCTTAACTATGTGACAAGAAATTTATCAAACTTGTAAAATACTTAAAGGCCCGTGGCATATCAAATTTTTGAACTTGTTTGATAAATTTCATATGACATAGCCACTCCTAGGAGTGTCACGGTTAACCGAAAATACGGTTAACCGAAAAATTCAACCGTACGGTTCGGTTCGGTACGATAATTCTAAGTTTCGGTTCGGTTCATTAAAAAAATAACTGTCCTATAATACCTGTAATTTACGTGTATAAACTGTATTGGCAGTTAATTTCATTAGAAAATGAATTCTTACGGCTGAAGTTGTTTGTGCAAAGGAATCTCCCGAGAAATACAAACCTGTTGACCGACCATATATGTGTAAACACGTGTGCAAGTTCAGTGCATTCAAGAAGATCGTGTTTTTTGCTGTCTGCGGACATGATTTTTCACATACATTAATATTCTAAATGATATATTTCACTAAAAATGTTTGATAATTTTTAAATTGATAAAAAAAATTTTTATATGTATTTTTTCCGATAAACATTAATCCCGCAGAAATCGCGCAGCTAAATATCAAGCCGCCATTGTGTTGCCGATTGGAAACACATCGCGTTTCCGTCGGCAATATTCCGTGAATTAAACCCATTTTAGATTAAACATGCACCGGTACGTAATTAATGTCTTATCTCTATTATAATTCAAAATGCATAATACTTTTAATAAACACTTTTTCTGGGATAATACCGATTGTAATGATTTTGCGGTTAAAACTTACAATTTTCACATGTCAATCATCACATAATAATGCGTTCATGGAAGAATACTAGAAAAGTTTTAATGGACAAAATAATTGTATCCATAAAGGATACGAAGGGACAATATATCTCCTCTGTGACTGATTTAATGTGTCAACAGTACTGAAAGAGTTAAAAAGATAAGAAAATGTTTTCAATTATGTTATTTAAGAAATGTTTCCACTAGCTGAGAGATTCATTAATTGGATCTCCATATAATATTTGAACAAAATTTTTGGTATTTAATCGTGTTATATGTCTAATTTAAGAACAAAACATGATAAAAAATTAATAATGAATTTCTTTGCTTGCATGCACTTTTAGAAACTTCAATTGTATATAGGATATAGTGCTGGGATTATTTTTCAGGGCGCAAATAAATTATATGTTTTTAATTAGAAGTTGAAATCTTGATAAAGAAAAAAAACCCATTTGTTTAAGTGATATACCATCTTTTAAATCTAAAGCAGAACTGCTTTTGATAGAAAATAGACTTAAAAAGTGTAATTGAGATTTGCCTGAACCGAACCGAAAAAACCGAAAACGATTCAAAAAAAGTTGAAACCGAACCGAGCGTGAAAAAACATGAACCGTGACATCCCTAGCCACTCCTGTAATTATAGTAATATAGTATAATAGTAGTATATATATATATATAGATATATATATAGTTGATAGTATCTAGTATAGGGAACCTCTAATCTCTCGAAATATCACGAGTTTTGATACCGCGACCTGATATATATAGAGACCAGTCAGTGAGACGGCGCGGTCAAAATTTAAATAATATGGGTTTTTATGCAAAAATATAAAATTTGAGGCTTACCATGTCCTTTTTTGGTTAAAACTGAAGTTTCAACAAAGTTTTTTAACTAGGGATCACTGCGGAAAACATTGTAGACTGACGAGAAAAAAAATTCGGGATTTCGTTTTGGTTGTTAGCCGAGGCACGCGCTGAACATGCGCAAATGAGTGATTTTACGGACTTTTGATTTTATTTGTTAAACAC
The DNA here is from genome assembly GCA_004382745.1 of Argopecten irradians irradians. Taxonomy (NCBI): domain Eukaryota; kingdom Metazoa; phylum Mollusca; class Bivalvia; order Pectinida; family Pectinidae; genus Argopecten; species Argopecten irradians. The sequence continues at coordinate 1,780,840 of SAYR01028201.1, read as the reverse complement.
AAGTACACGTGTAGTTTACGATGTGACGATTCGAATTGAATGATATATGACAGAAAATAATGAAAACGTGGCAATATCCATCCAACTGGCTTTATTGAAAGGATTCATTATTCGATCCAGTTTGTCAGGTAAATATTGCTCAACAGAGGAAAATTTGGCGTGGAAAAGACAGCGACTCAGTGTTCACATGTGCTGGCCATGGTCCAAACATTATCGAAGATCACACTGAGGCCAAGGTTCCTTTCAAACGTCCTAGAATTGTTTTTTTTAGATATTTCAAATGCTACAAAAACAGTTAAAATGAGTTGTTTTTTTTCTTTTTCTCGGGGGTTTCACCCCCCGAACCCCCGTCGGCTCTTCGAAAGCGGTGATTCAAAAATGGCGACATATTTACATGACCCCGTAGCAACTCTGACATGCGCACTGATTATTATGTTTCTAAACTTCCGGGGTCCGCTATACTAGAAACTTCCCGATCTTCTATATATCAAACCTTTTATCATCAAAAAGTCTAAATCATTTTAAAAGCATTTAGTAAGTGGTAATGCATGTGTTTTTCAATTTGCTGTGTTCCCCATGATTAGTGGTTTGTCCTTTTATTTGGAAAGTTCAAAATCATTTCTTTGTGCCCTTTTATAATAAGTAATTACCCCTTCACATTTTGGCTCCAGCAATTTGGACTGACAAAATATAGGGAGAGAATGGCTTTGGTAATGATTGAAGCCTGTATTATGTAATCCCATTTATTACATCTATGATTCATGAAATACTTTACAGAACAGGCACCTCTTCACAAGTCCCTACACATTATGGGAAAACGGTGACCTCTGTTTTTACGTTTTTAATTCTTTCTGTAAAACAACTGTTCCATAATGATAGTTTTATGTTGTTCCTACCATTAGAATTCTAAAAGCACCAATTCATTCTTGCTCCAGTATGTCTGGATATGATTCTGCTCTTACACAAGACTTATTACAGTAATATCACTAAATAAAACAATTGTTTTTGAAAGTCATGGGCACCTTCCCCATCCCAATCCCTTCATCCCTGTTCAAAATAACAAACATCCAAAATTTTCATCCTCAGCCCCCTTCATTCCTATTCAGAATTACAAACATCCACAACGTTCATCCCTAACCCCTTCAACCCTATTAAGAATTACAAACATCCAAAACTTTCAATCCCCCCCCTGCCCCCTAATCTCTATTCAGAATTACAAACATACAAAATTTTCACCCTCAGCCCCTTCATCCGTGTTCAGAATAACAAACATCCAAAAATTTCATCCCCAATCCCTTCATCCGTGTTCAGAATTACAAACATCCAAAAATTTCATCCCCAATCCCTTCGTCCGTGTTCAGAATTACAAACATCCAAAAATTTCATCCCCAATCCCCTCATCCATGTTAAGAACAACAAACATATAAAATTCTCATCCCTAGCCCCCTCATCCCTTAAACATTCAAAAATTTGTGTTTGGAAGTCATGGCCAAAGACTAAAGAAGTGTTGTTATCCAGGAAACCTAGCAGAATGAGAAAAACAATATAGACAGGGAACTATAATGACAAAAAACTAAATGTTTTTGAAAAAATCATGAAAGACTACTGCAGCCTGCTTATTCAAAACATTCTTGTAGTCATTCAAATATGCTTCATCATATCGCTTGAATTCAACCAATTTATTGTGTGCATAATTTTGGTAAAACATAAATTGGACATCCACCATTGACTGACATCTACCGTAACTAAGCCATTTAAGAACATCAATAAGAATTTCTACAAAAGGGGATAACTTAGGATATCAATATTATGCTGATATTTACTGAATTTCACGAATTACAATATACATCACATGCAACAGACATGAAAATAATTTTTGGATGGCTACTATTTATAGACAGTAAATATGATAATGACAGGGATGAGCAGGTCCCTGTCATCACCCATTACCAGGAATGTTAAGGCACATGGGCTGATCATAGCCCTCGTGATAAACGTCATGTTGATTGGTAAATAACAAGTTGTTAATAGCTTAAGTATGTGCTAAATGGACAGTTGGCTCTCGTGGTAAGGCACTGAACTAGTTAATGATGTAGTGCCTAAACGGGATACACATTAGGGTCAGAGGTCAAATAATCCTTATTTAGAGGTAAAAGAAACCCTGTCTTGTTGATGAACATTACCTAGCTACTACATTTATGGGGTAAGGAAGTAATCCTAACTATGACTACACAAATAGATTGTCAAGTCATTAAGGCTGTCTGCCGATTTATAAAGACACACAAAAAACACATCTATACAAAGGGAAATGCATAGTAGCACTATATAAAAGGACATATTTGCACTTCCATGAGTATGAAACTGTCATATCTGTCAACTGAATTGATTTCTTGTCATAAAATCACTTATATCAAACAATCGGTATTGCATGGTGATCTCTGGTCCCCAATAACTAATCTAATAAGGTCATCCTGATCTTTCTAGAGTTTCCAATATTGACCTTCTACGCTCAATTTGGTCCTTTGTGAGGTTCTTATACTGGTCTACCTAAATTGGTCCTTTCTGAGGTTCTTATACTGGTCCACCTAAATTGGTCCTTTGTGAGGTTCTTATGCCGGTCTACCTAAATTGGTCTTTTGTAAGGTTCTTATACTGGTCACCCTAAATTGGTCCTTTGTGAGGTTCTTATACTGGTCCATCTAAATTGGTCCTTTGTAAGGTTCTTATACTGGTCCACCTAAATTGGTACTTTTAAGGTTCTTTCTTTGGATTGGTCCTTAATTTCCTTAGTGAGGTTCTTATACTGGTCCACCTAAAGTTGTCCTGAGTGAGGTTCTTATACTGGTCCATCTAAATTGGTCCTGAGTGAGGTTCTTATACTGGTCCACCTGAATTGGTCCTGAGTGAGGTTCTTATACTGGTCCACCTAAATTGGTCCTGAGTGAGGTTCTTATACTGGTCCACCTAAATTGGTCCTTTGTGAGGTTCTTACATTGGAATGGTCCTTAATTTCCTTAGTGAGGTTCTTATACTGGTCCACCTAAATTAGTTCTGAGTGAGGTTCTTATACTGGTCCACCTAAATTGGTCCTTTGTAAGGCTCTTACATTGGATTGGTCCTTAATTTCCTTAGTGAGGTTCTTATACTGGTCCACCTAAATTGGTCCTTTGTAAGGCTATTACATTGGATTGGTCCTTAATTTCCTGAGTGAGTTTCTTATACTGGTCCACCTAAATTGGTTCTGAGTGAGGTTCTTATACTGGTCCACCTAAATTGGTCCTGAGTGAGGTTCTTATACTGGTCCACCTAAATTGGTCCTGAGTGAGGTTCTTATACTGGTAAAATGTTCTGAACTTTGAAAGTTTGAATGATAATCCTTCTATGAACATGTATCTTTTATTGACTTTGAGACATTTCTTTAAAAGCTCTGCCATGAGGCTCAACCAAAAATGACCTTTAGAAAGCTCAATTAAATATTAGGTCCTTTAAGAGAGGTTCTGATATAGCTTCTCGAGGTGCTAACATTTGTTTCTTTGATAGCCAGATTGGTACTTGACAAAAGATTCTTAAGGCTCCCCAGAGAAGAGCAAATTTTGAGCTTCGATCTGAAGGTTTCTACAAGGCTCTATAAAACGACGTTTGTTCACTGAGAAGTTTGTAAATCTCTCACAAGAAACTCAATTACTGAGAGCATTCTATGAAGTCAATTTTGGGAAATTATGTTCAGGTCAATAACTTATGTTGTCTATTAAGACCAATGGTAACATCAAAATTTCAGAACATTTACCATAATGCAATGAACAGGAGTTTGATCATATCTACCATACATGTCATTTGGCTATTACTGATCAGTAACCTCAAATTAAAGACATTTATTTATGACGACTAGAATTTAAGGACATTAACCACAATTGTGATGGGTAACCAATAGATTTGACTGTTTACAGACAGTATAGGGTCAAATCAATGTTACATAACCCCTGTTACAACCTGTTTCTCTCCCAGTCTACAGGATTCTATATCAATACAAGGATTTACTATAGACACAATCTATATATACACTAAACTGCTGCAAGATTTCAAGAAAGGGACAGTTATTTAAGAATTCTGAATCAATTATTTAGAAATAGAGAGTTGTAGAACTATAAAAGACAAAATAGAGATAGATGAAGGAAGGAAGATCAGGAGAAGAATGATCGGGGATGAGAGAATAAGTAACTCGGCACCATGTTCAGAGTAAAATAACAGAAGAGATTTTAGACATTCTGGGTGCTAATCACAATAAATATGGTACCCCGAGTACACTAGTGAACCCCTGGCCTATGTAAACATCTTCGTCAGAAATACGCACAACTTTCAGAGAAAACAACTTTAACATTATCTACAAGAGCTATCGGGAATTCAATAGCATATACACTACTTAAACACTACAATGTCAACATACGTTATCCCCATTTCAGCCCATTACATTAAAGTCAATGAGATCAGAATTATTGACTTAGTCTTCTGATTCACTTGTAACTCGAGCCAAAACAACATCTCCATTTCAAAAAACTTTTAATCAAACAAGATTCTGCCTCAGGATCAATAACCTAATGTTAGGTTTCTGTCCCTCACCGTAATAGACACTCAAATATCCGCAGCTCTCGGTGAAACCTTACAACATCGTAAAACAGTCCCGGTTTTTATCGTTACTGCACTTTAATCATTTTTTACTATCATCTTTGCTCTATATTTAAACTTCGCATTGATTTTAAACTCTAAAATCACATTTCACCAAAGAGTGTTGGCTTTCATCTTAATAAAAAAATATAATTTTTCAATCAGAGATCGATATTTTATCTGATATTGCCTATTTGCTATTTAATATTATCATTTATCTGTCTCATCAAGTATTTGTGTTTCATTTCATACACAGAAAATGAAATTTTCAAACTAGCTCATACTATTGAAATGATCAAGTATATTATACTTAAGATGACTATACTTCAGCTGTGTTTGCAATATTGTAAATATATATACATATATACAATACCCAGAAATCATTTCTAAATACATTTTATGTTTTATTCATAGCTATAGCTATCACACATTGTGTAAGATAAGAGAGAATGCCTTGTCATTTTTCTATGTAGTTTCCTTTTCTTACAATGCGATGAAAAATTGTTTGGAATAAATACATAAATAATGGGTTTTTTTATGGATGTCAATGATGCATTGTGGTGAGCGAGAGCCTAATCTACATGCTGACATAACAACCCTGAAAACTACAGCATTTTTTTCCAGTTATCGTACAGAATGATGTAAATAAATCCTGATAAAGCTTAGTTGTTGATATTGAGACCATTGGTCAATATGTCCTCTAACTCGATTTTGCTTGGAGAATTAGAGCCATGTGGAGCTCCTGTAATTGTATCTTCTTGTGGCAATTTGATGAAATATGAATTACCATGTTCGACCGAATAAGCACCCATGTCCCTATAAGCGCCCTCCCCCTTTTTGAGGCCTCGATTTCAATTGTCAACGCATCAATAAAGACCAAAACTACAAAAAACTGTCTTGATTTGCAATAATTTCGTCTTATTAGCACCTTTTCATTTTTTCATTTTTTTAAACGCCATGGCGGTTATTGGGTCCAATAGGGTATTGTACAAACTAGGATACTGTGGTGACTTTTGATTGATTTCTTTTATTACTTATTCTTTTTTTCTTCTTTTATATTTCCTATATCTAGGGCTTTACAAAACTGAGCTATAGAATCGGTAACATCCTTTATACATTAAAATCATTAGATGTTACCAAGAAAACAATTACGATTCCTTTATATTGATATGTAGCCGTCTATTTTCACGAAGATAATTTTTTTTTTAATTTGTAATTACTATGTCGACAAATTTTATCAGTGAAATATTGAGAAACGGTTGAATCATTTATACCCTGAAAGTCTATATCCTTGAAAATTCAAATTCACCAAAATTTACGTTTTCTTGTTTTCAATTGCAATTGCGAAAGCTTTGACTTGCGTAAAGAACCAGCTATTACAGTATTGAAACTTTGCCACCAGTTTATTTTCCAGCTTTTTTCCTACAAACACACTTTCATATTTAAGTGCAACCCCTTGGTGCTGTACTTATGGTTCTAGCTTGATTCAGCAGAAATCAAATATTCACATATCTGCTGTAAATTTAATATATTTTATCGTTTTGAACACTGTTAAAACATTAAGAATTTCGTCAGTAAAAGTGTGAATTGAATATTCTTTATCAAAAGAATTCATTGCCTGTTTGTTATAGCAACAGCCTATCAGGGATAAAACACCTATTATGATGATATCCGATGATAACATATTCTATCGTGATGATGTAAATGTTTACTTCACCATCCATCATTGCGCTGCACCATGATTCCCCACACCACTGAGATACCCCGTACCGCCCATGTTGTGTAACATCTCGTGTTTGTACTCCTAAGTTATCACTATCACCTGAAGAAATTATCAGATAAATCATGTTGCAGTTCCATGGACTTGACAATCAGCCAACTGCATACCATAGCGTATTTCTCACAGACTAATGCATCACCTGTGTTAACATCAGGTGAGAAACTCACCTGTAACAACAGGTAAAAACCGTCATAATACTTCACTATCTAAATTCATAAACGATAAATCACCAATAAAGTTGATACATTAGTACTTTGAGAATATAATATATAAACAAAAATTCAAACTATATATAAATAAATATATGTATTCGCCGTAATTAGTGCCATTGGCATTAAAATGATTGTTTTAAAGGAGGCAGTTACTAATGAACCAAAATGTAAGTTGTGGACGAAAAAAGTCAGCCATATCTTAAATATTTCTGTACTCATGAGTACATTAATCTGTTACAGTAAACTGGCCTTTTATCCTTTGGGATGCAGTATTATGTTGTGATTCACATATAAAAGACTCGCAAGTTCATGTAATATGGGATGCAACACTGATTTTAGAGGCATCATATGTTGTAAATCCATTGAAAAGGAGTGCTTATATAACTTCATCTCTTCTCCAGAGAAGGGAAGGGTGCTTACAGTGAGAGGGGCACAAATTATGGCATATCAGGTATGTTAAGTTTGCTTATGAATGGAAAGGTTACAAAATATCAAAACAACTAAAACTATTTGTACAAAATAAATGTTCCTGTCTCCATATCAAATTGAAATAGGGTATGATGCAAATTTATGCAAATAACCTACCCAGCATACATATTAACAAATATTACCTACCTGTATGTAAAGTCCAGATATTGGAATCTGAACGCCAATTGAAGGAAAGATCAGTAAAGTCGAATTTCCTGGTAAAGTCTTCTTGGAATATCTGCCAACCTTTTACCACTGACCAGGACACCCTCTGGTTAGACATTAACAGAGCATTGTTTCCACTACCTGTATATGTGTTGATTATGTTAACGAGGTAAATCACTTAACGAAGTACAGGTAGACCTAATTTAACTACCTCTGTAAATACCACTTTGACAGACTGTTGGAGAAACAGGTGTCTAGTCGGAGCACCACAGTGTTAATATGCCCTGCCAGGTATCGCCCTAATCATCCCTGCGTTAAGCATATCTTTACACTAAACTTTTCTGTGCGATCGCTCAGGTAAGACGTCACCTTTTGTTAGTAAGCTATAGGTACATACAAACTGTTACAGAGCGTTTGAATCAGGGGTATATTCTTATTTACCTATCTATTGTAGATGGACGGTAACATATATACCACTTATAGTATAATAAAATACACGGGATGTGTATCACCCTTACAACAGTTGGCCCAGGCCTATTATACACAAGCCTTAACACTTACATCATTAAATGCCTACTTTCTTGGCAAGGATTACTCTATATGGGTCTTCATCCTCTAGCAGATGCACATGTATTGATAATACCTGTAAATTTCTGGCTCTTTATTTACATCCAACTTTTAAAATTCCTATCATCCTTTTCCACTTTTAATCAAGATTTTGAGTGTTATTGTTTGTTTTTTTTTGGCATTTTTCATGTGGGTGTTCCTTACAAATTGTTCTATCTGGTGGCTTACACTTTCAATTAAAACAATTAAAGTCTCCTATCAATGAACACAGTGCAACCACAATAGTACAGACCAGTGCATTTCTCAGTTGAAGGGCGCAGAACTATATAAATACAAGGAGTAAATATCACCAAGAAAAATTTGATAATACATAAGTCTAATTGTAACAAATTACAAATTTTGGACAAATGAAATTCTGAGTTTCCTTCTACTCTAGGTATCACCACGCCTATATATGCATCAGCTTCAATTCAAGATTATAACGAAGAAATTCAAAGTCATCAGTTCTAAAAGATGATATTGATTATAAGATACATGATGACTTCCTGGTAATTCTGTGTCTATAAAACATCACATGCACCAACTTCCTCATTAGCTACTCTAATCTATTTCTGTCCAGTGCAACACTTTCAACTTTGAGTGCAGGTTAATATGCCTGTAGCAAAACTCTGCTTATATATGACCTGGTCACTTCTCCCTAAGTTTATTACATTATGATAGGCATTATTTTCTGTAACAATTAATCCTCTTGTTTCTAACTTGGTACAGAGTAAATCTGATCACTGGACGCTACAAAGTCATTAGCAGGTATAGTATATCTCATCCATACCTCATGGTACATAGATTCTAACTATGTATTTCAATAAAATAAAGGAAAGAAACATATTATATACTTCCTTAATATGCAAACACTTCATTGTCTTTTTTCTCCTTCTTAATTTTTCAAAGTTTGAATTCTAGGATTAATCTTAATTGATTTAAATAATCTCTTTAATTCATCAATATTCCACCAGTCTTGGTGGATTAAATTCTCCTTCAGACATTCCAAATAATATTGAATTACCGTATCACATCCAGTAAGCACTCTACCATTCCTCTAAGCACCCCTCATCCCCTTATTGGGGCCTAAATTTTACAGACCTCGAATCACATTCAAACTGAATTTATGAAAACCTTAAAGATGCTCCATCGCTGACAAATGGTATTTTTTCACTATTAAAAACAGGATCAGACGATTTCGTATTTTTCTTCAGTTACAAAAGTTACTTGATTAACGCCATTACCGCCATTGAAAAGTTTGAGCTTCTAATTTTACTTCAAGTTGAAAATATAAAAAATAATTAATTGCATCCCGAAAAAAATTCTGTCGCACTAAATCATATATGGACTGAAATGCTGATTGCTCATGCACCAAAGGCGAAATAAATTATCTTATATTATTTTTTGTGTTAATTAGACATATATATACACGATTAAACACCACTTATTGTTCAATTGATGAATATCATTTATGCTCTGTCGGCGGTGGAGCATCTTTAATAATTTTATGAAAAGCTAGTCCAAATTTGGTTCTATTAAGCATTCCCTTTATTTTTCATTTTTATAAGCACCAGAGTGCTTATTAACTGGAATAAATATGGTAAATCATGGTAAGGGGAGGGGGTAATTAAGTATGTTAGAATTCAGCTTGGGAAAGTTAAGGCAGGTTTCACACCCAAAAATCATTTACTAGAGATATATAAGTTTGTGGTATAACCTGATCCCCTTTATCGGAGACCCCACAACTTTTCAGCCAGTGGTATCAGTTACCATTACACACTGGCACAAGCCTTCTAGATAATCTTGTCAAAGACCCAGCAATTCAAATAGTTTATTACTCAATAGACCCCTAATGTTGTTAAATCTGAAATTGGAGGAACTTCCTGTAATTCACTCCCACCATCGCCAGCACCAATCAACCAATGGTTTGAAGGTCAAAACTACAAATTTTTTTTTTAATCGTGCGGTGCTCCTGAAGTCTCCAAAGATGATAGTATTTGATTTTTAAAGTTTTTATACGAACCAACACTTATGAGTTTCTGATCCTAAATCATCAACCCCTGTGGACAAGGCTATGGTATGCTTAACCATGAAATAACATGGTTGCCCATGGCACACCATGGTTTTGAGATCACAGTCAACCATGGTAGACCATGTTGTGTTAAAGGAGACTAACATGGTTTTTATCAAACCAATTGGTCAAATTTGGGCTAAAGTCATGTTATGGTCAGTCATGGTCAACAGTCACAGTCAGCCATGTTATTGTCAGTCATGGTCAACAGTCATTGTCAGCCATGTTATGGTCAGTCATGGTCAACAGTCATAGTCAGCCATGTTATGGTCATTCTTGGTCAACAGTCATTGTCAGCCATGTTATGGTCAGTCATGGTCAAGAGTCATTGTTAGCCATGTTATGGTCAGTCAAGGTCAACAGTCATTGTCAGCCATGTTATGGTCAGTTATGGTCAACAGTCATTGTCAGCCATGTTATGATCAGTCATGGTCAACAGTCATTGTCAGCCATGTTATGGTCAGTCATAGTCAACAGTCATATATCAGTCATGCTATGGTCAGTCATGGTCAACAGTCATTGTCAGCCATGTTATGGTCAGTCATGGTCAACAGTCATTGTCAGCCATGTTATGGTCAGTCATAGTCAGCCATGTTATGGTCAGTCATGGTCAACAGTCATAGTCAGCCATGTTATGGTCATTCTTGGTCAACAGTCATTGTCAGCCATGTTATGGTCAGTCTACAGTCATTGTCAGCCATGTTATGGTCAGTCATGGTCAACAGTCATTGTCAGCCATGTTATGATCAGTCATGGTCAACAGTCATTGTCAGCCATGTTATGGTCAGTCATGGTCAGCCATGTTATGGTCAGTCATGGTCAACAGTCTTAATCAGTCATGCTATGGTCAGTCATGGTCAACGGTCATTGTCAGCCATGTTATGGTCATCTATGGTCAACAGTCATTGTCAGCCATGTTATGGTCAGTCATGGTCAACAGTCATGTTATGGTCAGTCATGGTCAACAGTCATAATCAGTCATGCTATGGTCAGCCATGGTCAACAGTCATAATCACTCATGTTATAGTCAGTCATGGTCAACAGTCATAATCACTCATGTTATGGTCATCCATCGTCAACAGCCATAATCACTCATGTTATGGTCAGTCATGGTCAACAGTCATAATCACTCATGTTATGGTCAGCTATGATCCATGTACCATGGTTAATAAACATCATATCATTTTCTAAAATTGCCCATTATTGCCCCATAGTGACACAAGCTGGTGTATATTTAGCCATGCGACTCTTTACGTATACAGCAGCAAATTCTGCAACATTTCATTTCATTTCAGAATTTAAACAATGCAAAATACAAATTTAAAGTCCTTTTCTGTATGACAATGTCCTCTCTCGTTTGATTGACAGCTGGTGTACTGTTAACAACTTGTAATTAATAAAACAAATCTATATCTCATTTACAACCATATTAGGAATTTTCAAATTATACATGCTTTTAAATATTTTACATTTCGAATATTAAAATTTTCATTAGTTTTTACATTTCGATATATTGATTAGCACAGACGGATATTAATTTATGATAACAATACTATGTATCAATCTTTTAATCTGTACACCTGTCAGTTTCACCTGTTGTAGCCCACGGTGACAGCTGGATGTTTACCCCAGTGCTGCCGACCACGACCGACAACCATACTACAAATGTAGATACCACCAGTTAATTTCCTATCCTTACCATACTGAAGAACTGTAAAATCATCCTGAATCTTCCTGTTAACTGTTTTCTATAGCTCAAAGCTTCCAAATTAATGACCCTCCACAGCCTGAGATATAGAGCAGAGGTAATTAATTAAAAATACTGTGTACGGCATGCCTATCTGAAATTTCCTTAAATTCCACAGCAACAGGTAGGATACGTGCCATCCAGAAAAAAAAAGAATAGTGCTTAGGTCAATTGATACAACATTAACAGAAAAGTCCAGACCATTTCTCAAAGATAGAAACATCCTAAACATTTGAGCTATTACAACTTATTTTATACTGAAATAGCTGAATACAAACCTAAAATATTGCTGCATGGCGATAGCTACAACATTAATTGTCATCATAGATTTTGATATTTGACTAGAAGCCCACAGCGGTGATTAAAGGCTGATAATTACTGATAAACTCTATTCCTGATAGCATTCCATTAACGTATCTTGTTTACATTTCATTTCTTCATGAACCAATCTAGTGAGCACATTCAGACAATTCATAAAAAAATATTCATAATCATTCATTCAAGAAAGGAGAATTCAATTAAAGAGGCAATTAAGTGAACTATTTATGTTGAGAGAAAGCAAAGGTCATTTCACTACATACTGGTACCTTGTGTGTTTCAGATACAATATGCTATATAAAACATTGGATGATAGCCACTGGACACCATGTTATGGATCATAACTTTACCTTGGTTGTTTGGACTAGATGAGTTGAAAAGTGGGAATATTATAACATTGTAGTTCCCATTTCAGACCAGCACTAAACCTATGTCATTTTTTTATATCCTGAATATTATAACATTGTAGTGCCCATTTCAGACCAGCACTAAACCTATGTCATTTTTTATATCCTGAATATTATAACATTGTAGTGCCCATTTCAGACCAGCACTAAACCTATGTCATTTTCTATATCCTGTTATTCGACGATATATATCAGCCTTGATATTGATTATATAATAGTGTATAACAGTTAGTTTGATATCACAATACCTTGGAAACCAAATAATATGTTAAGATCAGACAGTTATCCAGACAAAAGTACAATTATCTCACCTTAACCAAGATATACTGAGTCAAACTATCATACACCATAAATAGTCTATGTTGGAAATATAAGGTCACATTTGGAGATATTTATTATCGTGAAAGGTGTGCTAATTACAGAAAATATTTTTTTTAAATACTTGTTATCATATTACAACTGATGAGTTGTCACCAACTGTAGACCTGGTTGTTCTAAAGAAATAGATTGTTACAGTCATTGATTTTCTATGGTAGATGTTGACAAACTAGTATAGCAACATGACTTCATGTACATTGTTGTAAAAGATGTAGTCCTTTACAAAAAAATTTAAACTATGAAACTTCCTTGTATTGATATTGTAGATGATTTTGTTCTACAGTAATATTTCCCGTTCTTCACACAAGATCATCTAGATGATGTACTTCCTAATTTTACAGCAGTTCGAAGACAAGGAGATCCTTTGTTCCATTCATTATATATAAATCAACTGAGTCAAATTTAGTTTTCAAGCATTCTATCACCTTAACCTCTACATCAGGGCCCAGTTGTTCAAAAGATGATTAAGCTAATTACAATTTAACAACAATTTTTAAGTCAAGATTTATGGTTTCTGGTTTTTTCTCAGATACTTCAACTTTTAACTTATAACTAAAAGCTGCCAAATTCGTAGCTGACCTTAACTGTTGATGAGAACAATAAACAAAATATATTACAATAAAGCATTCAAGATTTTAAAACTCGGAAACACAAGCGTTCACAAAGAATTTTCCATGGATAAAATTCACTCCCAAAGGAACATACATACTGTTTCTATCATGCTTACCTGTAAGAAACCTATGTTAATGTTATCCGCAGATATTAGCTTTGCAATCAAAGAATACATTCCCAATTCCAAGAACTAAAGATCACAAGCGAGTACCCCAGACCTATCCCTCAAGAGTGTTTTAGCTGTACATCAATGCAAGAAAACTTCAAAGTATTCCATTGCCAAAGTTTTCTGTGATTAAGGTTAATAGAAATCAGGTCTTCGAAGTTTTATCTGTTGACAGCTAGATTATTGCAGTGAAAACATATTGCAGTTAGCATTCATTCACAGCATTAGATGTGTGGATTGGCACGTTTTCCCAAATATTGGTAGGTCTGCTGAAAACATTCATTTGCTTCCAGACAAAGCACTTTTATATGATTTTTATACATCAACGTCATTCTCACATTCTCTAATCTAGCTTCAATCTTTTAGGAAGCAAAAAATTGAGCCAATTTCAGTACAGAACTTATACGTGTTGACATAAATTGTAGCGTTGCTGTCAACACTTGTGAAAATCGTCTGTAACCCATCCACACATATCCAGGGTGACTTGTTTGAGTTGCTCGTTATTTTGTCACTAACATACATATGTCACAGGCAGACTTATAAACAGCACTTCAAGTGCAGCACAGACTGGGAGGTGTCTGTGGAAAAACCAGGCACAGATGTTACAAATGTAAAATGACCTTGAACTTAACTAGTCTATCTCCTCTCCAACAGTCCTTCATATCTGTTTCTGAAATTTGTCTGATTTAAGGTATCTTGACAATTTATTACATGGTTTATTGTTATTAAACTTCCTATTAACTGCCAAGGTCATTTAAAGACACACCAAGTTCAAATTAGGAGGTGTGGGAAAGTTGGCCAGAGTACCAGGAGAAAAACCAAAGACATGTAGTATTTCTATCCAGTATATATAGTAACTAGCTGTCTCACATAGTTTTGACCTCACCACCCTGATGTGAAGGTCACTGGTAATATATATATATATACCTGGACATCTAATTATAACTATTTGTACCCACATGGTTGCTCCTTTGATGGTTAAGTCTGATTTCAATCATAACAATATTGATTCTTTATTTCTACATTATTCCGATACCATAATTTGATTAGGAATATTTCTTAAAATTTGTATCTTTCAAAATTATCAAAAACATACTGAAAGGTTAAATTTTGTTTTAGTCTATCATAGGTGAAAAGGTAGCTCATAGAGTGTGCATTCTGTCGTGATTAAGCTCTGAAAGTCGGACCTTCATCTTTAAGAATATGCATAAAACTGCCATAAGCAATCCACAACTAGCCTTAAGAGGATACAAATTGCAGATTTACTCAACAGTTCCAGGGTTCAAACTGCCACTTTTGTTGAGATATTTTTGCTATTGTGAGAGATTTACAAGTACTTGTACATCCTTTGACAGGAAGTGACACACAGGAAGTACATATTACCATGACGATACAGTGTCGTCAGTATATCTAAACAACTTAATAACTATCTCATTCTATCAACAGGTGTTTTATAATTTTCTGACATGTCATTTGTTGAATTTAAAAAATATTCATATTAATTTATTGATTATATTCAGTAATCATGACAGTAGTTGGCAACATCAAAATCCAGCATGTCTCAAAATCGTAAAAGATGATGTGGGAAGCTGTTTAAAATTTAGCCATACAATTTTAGGTCTAAAATTTCTGAATCATTTACAATTAAAATATATTTCATGAACATTAGTGTATAGAGTTTTAAACTGAGTAATTGGAAGATTTATTTTTGAAAATGTTTTCTCCTCATGAACATACAAGGGTTTTAAAACAAGGATCGCTAGCACTGATTGACTAGTGTATCTGATGGATATGTACTACACACAGCAGGAAATTTAACCCTACAGTAAACCTGGAATGTTTCATTTCTTATGTAACTCATCATAAGTTCACCATAACCATGACTATACTTACTGTGGATGGTGGACAATATGGAACAGGGTGAGTGGGGCAGCTAGGGTAGCATCATGTGTCACAGGATTGCCCATAATGGAGTAGGGTAATGAGGGTGGCATCATAAGAGTGACATAGAGTGATTCTAGGTGGTACAAATTGGTACAGAGTGGAGTAGGGTGGTGAAACTGGATGGGCATCATGGGTGATTAAGAGTGGCTCAGGGTGGTACACTGTGGTAGAATTTCTGTTCAGGTTAGTGAGGGGGTTTGTGCAGGGTAATGAATGTAGCATATGGGACGGTGCAGGGTGGCATAGTCAGTGGCAATGGGTGGCGAGGGGTGGCGCAAGGGCTGGCGATGGGGAAGAGGCCAAGGGTGATGACAGGTGGTGGCAGATGGTGAGGAGTGGCGAGAGGAATAGGTGGCCTTGGGTGATGACGGGTGGTGGGTGGTGAGCTAGAGGTGGTGAGAAGTGGCGCGAGGAATAGATGACCATTGGCGATTAGGGCTGGAGGGCTAGTTACCGATGAGAGAATGTCAGACATCTTAACTACTTAGCTAATAGCCAATGTGGAATACATGAAAGCAACGAATCAAATTTTGTCGAGTCATCATTTCATTCAATATAATTGTGAACTACTACCAATTTTCTGCAAACCTACACTTTCACTTCTATAACAGCCATACTATAGTAAAATACCCAAACCCAAGGTAATCTACAGCTAATATATTACAAAAACAAACAAAAAATAAGAAAATTGTATCTAACATATTGACTGTAAGAGTCTGTCATTATTCATTGACGAATTGGCTTGTATGTATAATGTGACAATACAAGGACATCAATAACAAAGGCTACCCCAGCTTCTTTGTTACTCTACAGAGAGAAAAAGACAGTGAATTTATCATAAATCTATAGAACACTAAATAAACCTTGTATAAATTGATATTACCCATTGATCTGCATAGAATAAATAAGGCTTGAGGTCTTATGTGTTTCTCTGGTCCATTAAATATCCAAATAGATAGTCCATCTCCTATACAAACCCATTTAAAATCCACACTAGGTTTCACATGTATAGCTTTAATAGAAGGACAGGCAATATTGAAGAAATAAAAATATTACTGACAATAAAATAACACGATGTCTATCAGAAACCGACAAATCTGAGCAGACGTCACAAAATTTATTATGGGAACATTGCAGTTTTCACAACTATAGCTCAACTAATCTGTGCAATACAATTATAGAAAATTTACTACATGTATTTGATGCAGTGTGTATATGAATTTTATCTAATTACCTAAAGGCCATGAGAATACTCTACATATCATCGCATGTACAGAAGTGAGAGAGAAGTTTATATCAACGTCACCCATTGCATGTTATAATCAAAGTTTATTATATACAAACATTGAAATAATTGTATTAAATGAATGGAACATTATGCATCTCCCTCACAAATCTACCTGATACATTGGCAATTTTTGTTCTAGGTGCAGTCCATAGCTTCATGTGAGCTACAACTATTTCCCAGATGATTTGCTAACAACTTTATTATGTCCAATCACACACAAAAATCAATCTTGATGAGCAAGAAACAAAATATCCAGGGTTTAAATGCTGATCTCAGACTACAACAAAAAGCTAAGATTTTGATTGGTTTATCGTCCTAGTAATTAAGGGAGATAACTCTGTACTATGAAAAGACGAAATAGTCACTGTTAAGTACAAGAAACTCCTGTAAGTTTCCGAAACATTTTATGACTTAGACCTTAAAATTAGGTTAAGATCATTACTTAAACAAAATTAGCTTAAGATCATTACATAAACAAAATTAGGTTAAGATCATTACTTGGTAGCTGGCGCATAACGACAGATGAAACATGATGACTATATGTCATCCTCATGCACACTTCATGTCAGATGAACTAAAACCCCTGATCTATAGTTCAATAACCAAGCATCAGCTCAATTTATGTATTTCAAATTAATATTTAAGGAGGTCTGCCGGCGAGTCTGTTAAAGGACTTGGTGTTTAACATCAATGTATCTTAAAAGCTGACTAAAGATTTACATAGATGTTTACAGTATAATTGATTAATTATATATGGTTCAGTGATCAATCATAAAACATATCAAAATTGTTTTGCTTGAACGATTTTGATTTAAAATAGACACAGCTAGGGAACTTACCCACAAAAAGTGAAGTGTTATCATTCTAGGGTGTCGTTAAACTTGTACCTCACAATTTAGTTTCTTCATTTTGATATATGCATATATTGTACAATGATTGTACTCAGAATTTAACTTTGATCCAGACAGACAACCAATGATCGATTGTGACAGGCATTTCTGTAGTAGTGTATTAAGGGATGATATGAGAGCACTCCCCCAACATTGGACATGTGATAAACATTCACACCTGATTATATATATTGACACTAAGGTAGAGGATCACCCTGACTCATAGTAAACACTTACCTGTCAGTAACGTTCAATCATTAAAACCTCAATGTCGGTCTCATATCTGACCAAAACTTACACTAAAGGACCCTCGATTACACTCCACACAAATCATCTAGGAGGTCCACAATTTTATGTATATATGTTTTCACAATGCAAAAACCTTAATATGCGAGTATAAATGCAGCTCCATTTTCTTAATTCTATTAACATAAACCAATTTAAACATGACCTACTCAATAAACCACCATGGCATTGATTGTCAAAGGTTTCTTTCAATGGTAGAGCGATAAATTTGTGTCAAGTCTTGTGATTGTTTAGCTGCTGTATATCCAACAACTCTACTCAAATGGAATTTCCTTTTTGTCTCAGTGTCTATAAATAGTATAAGGACTGGTTTGCCCTTGACTGTGTAATGTGACTGAGACAGGGGTGTCCTGCTCGGTATCTTTGTTGGTGTACTTCGCTGAGATAGCACTACAAAGTTCACCTATCACAAGGAGACACAACAAGAAATAATCTACAATTTCAAAAAAATAATCATAACATGATTGCACATATGGAAGGCTGTCCTTCTATGACATATTTATATCTGTTCACAATACAAAACTGGCAAATTAAACATGATAACTTATCAGCTGGCTTCGTCTTCATTATTCAGTTTTGTCTACCTCCTGTCTGGCAAATCAGTGATATGAACACTGCAGTGGCAAAAAAATTGAACTTACACTCAATTTTTTTTTTACATTTTATTGAAAGGTATAGTTCAAATATGTAAGTTCCAATATGTAATCTCAGTTTCCTAATAAAAGGCAACACGATACCCGGTACCTGGGGTGATTTATGTTCTTTGGAAAAAAACCAGAAAGCAGATTTCTCAACAAAAACTAAATATAATCAGATGTTACTGTGTTTCTTGACTTTTTACACTGTGTTAATCAGGAGGGTTCAGAACTCACAGCATTATATATAAACTGAGCGATGTCATCACTGGAAACACATGGCCCTGAACAGTTTGGTGAAGTACATTAAGAGGAAAAACTTCATGGATTTTGAATGACTCTCTAAGCATGATATGCTAAATACACATTCCCTAACATGTGGCGTCCATATGGAAGTGTGAAGTATTGCTCTTAATTCACTGATCAAATTTCTCCGTCGTAGAATTTAATACCGTCCACCATACCTTCAATATTACCAACACTCCTCAGAAAAGACGAAGTAAATTTTTCGCAATAAAATACATGGATTATAAACTCATTCACCCCTGGAGACGAATTTGAACTCTACTAATTCAAAGTCTGGAAGATTTCATTATACATTTCCAGGGGTGAATGATGTAAAGAGGTTGTGGGGGCAAGAGTGGGTGAGCACATTGTATGGGTTACCGATGCTCGTTCCATATATCCTAATGTTCCCTTCAGATTCTATATGGAGACAGCGACGCTTCTGGGTTGTGTTTTGGATTTGATATTTTTTAATGGAAGTTATAATCTATACATATTTAGATCTCAGAAATTTCAGTCATAATATCTTACAGAACTTGTTCTTATAGAAAAACACCAAATTGGTTAAACACTAATTGACATAACACCGTTCGTTAAATTGTCATCTAGATTGTCAACTGAAATCGTCAGCTCTACCAAATAAATTAAATAAGACTCAATTCCTATTTTTAAACATTTGGTGTCACATTTTATTTGTTATATAAATGTTAGTAGAACTACCAGAAGTATACTATTAGACTAATCCCTTTTGCCAGCCTACCAACCCCAGATAATTGGACCCACTTAAACCTGTTTAGTCATCTGGTTAGGGCCTGATATACATGTTAATACAACCCAGTCTGATCCGATGATGAGAGTCTATCCCCTAAAGCAACATGTATAAACTGAAACAGTATTGTTGTAAGCTACATCTTTCTTCTAAACATTCCTTTAAGTTTTCCTGGGGGAAAATTTCTTCATTTTGACCATGAAGTTATAGATCATTTTGTTGATAACTTTCCCCCACAGACTCTCTAGAGCTCCCTGGACTCTCTCCTATGTTTGTATTGAAAGATATCAATGTAAACTAAGTAAACATTTCTAAATCTCTTGTAGAAATGTAAACATACTGATGATTAAATCTGATTATAACTCTTCACATTTTTTCACACACAAAATCTTTCAGAAGCTGAAAATTTCAAACTGAAAACAGATATTGTAGATACTACCAGCTATATATATTACTACACACTAATAGTATTGGGATTAGCTATAAGTCTCCGATGGGCGTTTCAGTTTCCCACCGGAAACATTACATCCGACCTTGAAATGGAAATAAAAACAAAAAATATCACTTACCTATTAATGTTGGTCACATTCTACCACCTAAACAGCAAGAGGATTGAATCTCTGTGACTCTGGCAGTTAAATATCTGTCCGTATGTACGTACACTATCGTATCCCACTTTCTCCAATATGAAGTCTTCCTTAATGTATCCCTCGCTCCTTATATCTGGAAAGGAAGTTAAGTTCTATATCCAAACAGAAATCAAATCTCTGTCCTTTGTATTCATTAAATAAGGCTTAAATGTACGAGTGAGGACTGGGGCTTGTAGTATCGTGGCGGATCAAGTGTTACAGACTTCCTCTAGGATTGTATAGGAGACTGTTACCGGATATATGTATACATGTATACACAAATACTGGGGGAAAAAAGTGTACGATATACATATACTGTCTTATGTATATAGGGCAATGAAAACTGCCAACTGCAGCATTTTTAATTTTTTTAATTACAAAAAGTTTTAAATACAAAATACCTTGGAAAAGGTATTTATTTTATTTTCAGTTTCAAAGCATACCAGTAACAAAGATATTTATATTACATAATGGCTTTTATTCCACTTCAATTTCAATTGGTTTCATGAAGCAAAGTCTACTTAAAGACACAGCTTTAGTTTTAAAGGGTGAGCTGTCGAAAAAGATTCCTGGTGGCTTTGGATCATTAACACCTACCAACACATTTGAACTCTTCTAAAACTAAAGCTGGAGGAGCTCATTATAAAATTTCAGGGGTGAAATTTAGTTAGGAGACAAGCCAACATACAGATAGCTTCAATATTTCAATGTCAAAGGTCAAATCAATGGAAGATGTTTCAGTGACGTAGTTATGTAGGTTGGTGCTTTTTTCTCTGGGTACTCGAGCTTTATCCCACCATATCCTTGTCATAATGTTGAAAACTTGACAATAGGGTGGCAATTTAAGACTGAAGAAATTTAATTGGTCTTAAAAACTTGTGACTATAACAGTTTACATAGATACGAGTGGTGACACCTATGCTTACATTTTACACGTGGCATATCCTTACATAGGAGCAGACAGGCGGGGTTATTGACATGTCGAGTGTCACTTCAATGATGACACACAACTTTGAATGTTTAGAACAACATATTATCAAGGTCAATTATCAAAAATTTCTGTAGTAGTTTAAAAAGGCTTGTAAAAGTAGATTTTATGATTATTGCTCATGCAGTTACTCTTAGTAATACTTAGTATATCTAATAAAGTTGATCAATTCTATATTTGCGTTACTGTTTACCCTAGTGATAAGTATATCTAATAACGTTGATTAATCCTATATTTGTGTTAAATTATACAATTGTACTTTTCTTATAACTTAAATTTGCCAGTTTCAGAATGCAATACATATTAAAAGGGGGAGGGGATGTGTTGTGTTGTAGTTCTCTTAACCTCTGAAACCCTGGGTGTAAATAGAATGTACAACAAAACAAAACCAAAATTTGAATATTAATTTTAACAGAATTTCAAAGTCAATTTATCAAATGCTTTGAGATGATGTATTTTCATAATTAATCAAATTTCATAGAATACGAATTAAATGTTTTAATAGTTATATTTTTTTTCTCTTTTTAAAAAAAATATTTTTACCCGACAATGCAGACCATCTCAAACGCATGTTATACACATGATGTACTGTGAGTGACTTAGATTTGAGACTCTGATGATGTTTAAATCAATGACAGATTAAGAGAATGATGCTTTAATTAGGCTTCTTTATTTCATATAGTAAAAGGTTTTAATGAATTACATGTACTTTAATTAACTGACAATTAGTAACATGCACAGAATAAAGAAACCAAGTTTAAATATTATACATATCAGTTTCGAATTAAAAACAAATTTGAGCGAAGTGTACAAATTTTAAATCATCCTTGGGTTAAAACACTAAGTCAGTTTTCCATGTATATGAGTCAGGATTAAACTCTCTCCTGCATTTGGTGCACAGTTCACCCTCCACCTCAGAAACATGTGGTTAGCCCATGCTTACAGTAATGTTGAATTTTCTCCAAGACTTGTAATAAAAAACAGGTGAAATTTATCATTAAGTTACACATGTGAATATACTTTCTAAAATCAACTGTAATTCCTTCTACACCAAGTAAAAGTATTAAAGTATCAGTAATTAAATTAAGCTATATTTTTGTCTTGTGATAAACTTGCACATGTACCAGCCTATATCCTTGTGTGCCTATATATAAGTAATATTTTTTCAAATATTTTTTTTCACTCTATACTTGTGTCCTGGACTTATTGTGGTTATAAATAATCATCTGATACATTGCTATATATATATAACTTCCTTGATTTCTATCTTGCATCCTTGCCTACCAATGATATCCTTGCCTGTATCCTTCCATACCAACTTGGTAATAAAGAAAATTTGCCCTTTTAGGGCCCCATCTGTCAGCCCCTAGGGGTCGAGCCAGGCTCATTCATATAAGAAATGATTGTCTTTCCACAACGAAGTTTCATACCAAATATGGATGAAATCCATCCAAGGATGAAGGAGGAGTGGGATTTTAAAGCTAAAATTCAGAAAATATGCCCTTTTGGGGCCCCATCCCTCAGCCCCTAGAGGTCGGACCAGGCTCATTTATATATGTCCTTCCCCAATGATGTTTCACACCAGATATGGATGAAATCCATCCAAGGATGAAGAAGGAGTAGGATTTTAAAGCTGAAATTCAGAAAATTTTTCCTTTTGGGACCCCACCCCTCACCCCATAGGAGTCAGACCAGGCTCATTTATATAGAAAATAATTGTCTTTCCCCAATAATGTTTCATACCAGATATGGATGAAATCTATCCAAGGATGAAAGAGGAGTAGGATTTTAAAGCTAAAATTAAGAAAATTTGCCCTTTTGGGGCCCCACCCCTCAGCCCCTAGGTGTCGGACCAGGCTCATTTATATAAAATATGATTGTCTTTCCCCAATAATGTTTCACACCAAATATGAATCAAATCCATCAAAGGATGAAAGAGGGGTAGGATTTTAAAGCTAAAATTAAGAAAATTTGCCCTTTTGGGGCCCCGCCCCTCTACCCCTAGGGGTCTGACCTATCTCATTTATATAAAATATTATTGTCCTTCCCCAATGATGTTTCACACCAAATATGGATGTAATCCAATCAAGGGTTAAGGAGGAGTAGGCTTTTGTATAAATAGTTGTACACACGACGCATGGCGCACGGTGAGTCGGCGGATGGCGCACGATGACGGACAAAACATGATGACAAGATGACCTAAAAATCTTGCAAAATATTACTTACACCTTGGTATGCATTTTATTAGGCCAGTTTTATATCTCTTAACTACTAGGCACAGTATTAAAGATTAAATTCACAGCCAGATATTATTTGCAATACAAACAAATATTCTGTTCTTTTCAAAGGAAAATTGTACAGCAGTCCTACAGATTGTGAATTTGACGTCTTGTGAGCGGTAAAGTAGATATCATATGATTGTTATGTTTGTTCTGAGTAAAAATATACATGTACATGTATCTATAAGTATGCAATAATTGGAAACCTAAAAGCATAGACAATTTTGCCAATGGGATTCACTGTGACATTTCACCACTAGTACAGAGATACAGACCATTTTGTACTTGGCCGTAAGCATGGTAGGCCCAGATATATTTCATTCTACATTGCTCAGAATATACACCAAAGAACTGTCACCACCAAAATCTATCTTTCAGTTGTGGTTGCACAATTGTGGTTGCACAAATCAGATTTCTAACTTTTCTTTTTCACAACCCTGAGATAATGTAGACTAACTATCTTCTGTTGTTACTAAATTTGTGTTTAGTTTTTCAAAACAAAATCACAAAGAATAACATTAGTGGATTAAAAAATTGAATTGAAATTCCTATCAATATAGATGATGTAGATATCAATTTGTTGATGAACTTTGGTGAATTTACTTGGATCACGAAATTGACGAAAATAAATCAAACACACAATAAAGTTGGCTTCAAGTTTTGATGAAATTTTGTGTTTTAGGGAGCAAAATGATGCAGAGCAACTTCTGCAAAAATGAAAACAAATCGTATTCGACCCAATAAGCGCCCATGTCTCTATAAGCACCGCTCCGCCTTTTGATTCCTCAATTTCAATTGCCTGGGCGTAAATAAGACAAAAACTATAGAAACTATATAAGTTTGTACTTTGCTTTGCAATAATTTCATCTTACTAAGCATCTTTTCAATTTTTCAATATTTCAAATGCCCTGGGCGCTAATTGGGTCGAATACAGTAACACAGATATACAGTCATTTCTTTGGTAGCTGTCTGATGTTGATACAGAGCTTTGAACCAATCACACAATCTAACGAATCAATTCATTTATAAAACTAGAAGACCTTTACCGCATTTCTTTTCCTTTAGCATAGTCTTAAATTGATTTTAAACTGCACAACCTAAAACTCCTCTTTTGGCACATTAATAGCTTTGGTAACCCAAACCATTAAGATGTGTTATTGCACTGCTTTCGCCCCCAGAGAAAACATCTGTTAATCCTAACCAACAAATACCCAAATATTTACGAGCAATGCACAATACACAACTACATCTGAAGTTTGATAAATGCAAAGACTTGTAATCACTAAAATCATTTTGCATCTGAAGAGAGAAATATCTGTTACTGCGTCTTGTGGTTTCCATGGTACTAGATTCCATTTCAAGTAGAACATTTTCAAGACATAGCCTCATTAAACAATCAAAAATAATATCTTAAATTCTATAGAATAATGCTATTAAATAGTTTGAACATTTTATGACGCAATAAATTATTATTGGCTGCCTCATTCAAGATGCTTGTCTTATATTGTCAGTCTCGTAATGACAAAGTTGTCTAATATTGTGCCAACATGACATGAAATGTTCCTAGAATATCTGATTTTAAGAAGTGGCCCAGAGGACCTGTATCGCACACCTGGTTTTTTGTTAGTAATTATCACAAGACTCTGACAATTAAAAAAATAAGCAAAATTGACTCCCAAAGTTTAATTTTGAATCACAACCATACAATGATGCTATTGATACCATACAAATAGTCTATCCAATAAATAGGTTCAGAGACAAAGTAATTTATATGAAAATAGTAGCCTAATTGACCTTTTTGACTTCGCATCTATTGCCGTCTAAGGCCCCGCGGGTCAGCCCTATCATTTGTACAATTTCAAATCCCAACCCTATAAGGATGCTACCATTGCATTATAAGTGCTCTTCCATTCTTAGTTGCAGAGAAGAAGTCGTTTATATAGAAATAGCTAAATTGACCCCTTTTGACCCCACCTTTCAGGCCCCCTGGAGGTCAGCCCCATCATTTGCAAAATTTTGAATCCAAACCCTATAAGAATGTAACCATTGCATTATGAGGGTAATCCAATGTTAAGTTGCAGAGAAAAAGTCATTTATATGGAAATTGACCACTTTTGACCCCGCCCCTCCAGAACCGGGGTCAGCCCTATCATTTTCACAATTTGGAATCCCACCCTATAAGGATGCTACCATTGCATTATGGGTGTATACAGGCTTAGTTGCAGAGAAGAAGTCATTATATGGAAATAGCCAAACTGACCTCTTTTGACCCACCCCTCAGGCCCCCGGGGGTCAGCCCTATCATTTGCACAATTTTGAATCCCACCCTATAAGGATGCTACCATTGCATTATGGGTGCTATACCATGCTTAGTTTCAAAGAAGAAGACGTTTATATGGAAATAGCCAAATTGACCCTTTTAACCCCGCCCCTTAGGCCCCCAGGGGGTCAGCCCCATCATTTGTACAATTGTGAATCCCCACCCTATAACGATACTACCATTGCATTATGAGTGCTATCTCATGCTTAGTTTCAGAGAAGAAGTCGTTTATATGGAAATAGCCAAATTGACCCCTTTTGGCCCCGCCCCTCAGGCCCCCGGGGGGGTCAGCCCCATCATTGTACAATTTTCAGTTAGTAGCCCATAAGCATGCTACCAGTCAAATTTTGTTGAAATCCGACCAGCGGTTATGGAGAAGAAGTTGATTGTTGACGGAAGCCGGACGCCGGACGCCGGACGCTGCGGTATCCCATAAGCTCACCTCGGTCCTTCGGACCAGGTGAGCTAATAAATCGTGATGAGCTGGGTGGGGTTTGATGCAGTGGTGGGGTTTTTGGAAATGGGGGCATTATTCAATGGAAATAGGCAGGTTTACTTGCTGCGAAACTTTGCGCCAAGTGTGAATACCCAGAGGTATCATACCAGGCAGAACTAACCTTCATCCTAGAGGTTCTACTTCATTCACCCCTGAAATTTCATAATGGACTGTTCTAGTCCTTGATGTGGAAGAGTCTAAATGTGTCTTCAGGGGTAAATGGGTTAACCACATACCTATACCTCTACAACCAAGTGTTTCAATTAACTCCATATACACAATTTATTAATTTCATTCATCTATAATCAAAGACAGGTTATCCCCATAATCATAGAACAGTTATCTGCCCTTTGATGACTTCATAATTAACAATGAAATGTTATCCTCCTCTTGAAGAGTGCTATAGGGGGAATGTTTTTTTGTATAAATTGTCCTGATGAAGATACCCTGCCATAGGGTCAATCTGGTACACTAAATGGTAGCACTTGAGTATGTTGTGGTTATTGTTCCCAGTCCATCTTTACAACAAATTACAATTTTTGGAAATAAGGTTTAACATGCAGGTATTTAAGGCGGAGGAAAATCAAGTTCACAAAGGAAAACATCATCATCCTTATGGTTTAGTACCTGGCAACATGATGGATCCCTTGTAGGCACCAGGGTACCTGCTTCAGTTAGTTATTGAATTCTGATACAGGATTTATTTTACCATACAACATTGTAGTCAATTTATATAAATATAAAGAAAGTTTTAAAACCTAAATAATGTATTCCATGACACAGATAACGTGTGATATGCACAAGTTTGTCATCTTCTTAAAGTATTAAGACCTTAATTTGTTTCCTTATAAACAACTAACATCTGAGCAAACACAGAAGTTTTCTTTCAGCACAAAATATGATCATCACTTGAATATTGTATTTTGTTTTTAGCCCATAGAGCATGTATTTATTAATGACATGGTTCTATATAGAATACCACTGTAATGATATCTTCTACACCTGTACGTGATCAATGTATGTATTTAACAGAATTCAATTATAAAAATACATATACATGTATACATTTACAAAAAAATATATACACCTATATCCATCAATAAAATTCCCCAGGGTTCTCTTGATGATGTATAATTAACTGTCGAGTTGGTGATGTTTAGGGCATACATATACCTAAAGGTAATATACCACTCAAAACAAAAGGATCAAGAATCGATACCTCGCTCAGGTACCCCGAAACCATGACTACTTGACCACAATTTGAAATGGTTAATAAATAATTGACGTGTGAAACAAAGCCCTTGATTAATCTGAATGAGTTGGCTAACAGTAATTCCCAGGGTAATCAATAACACCAGACTGACCAAACGAGGTCAATATTGCCAATCTAACCTGAGGCTAAGGAGGTCAATACAAGTTTATTAACCTTTCAAGAGAACCAGCATTTCGGCACTTATATAATATACAGGCTACGTAGGAAAATTAAGTATACAGCTATTGTGTAACAAAGAAATCGATATGAATAATTTAACTTCATCAATTTGTTTCTAAAATTAGTTTATCTACATGTAACCCTGGTCAATTTTAGCAGCAATATGCCTCTCGGCTAACAAGGACTTAACATTAACTCAATCGGTTGTGTGTCAGACTAGTAATCCACAGGTCCCTTCTGTAATCGATCAACATATTTTCCGTTCCACAATATATATATATGGAGGAAAAGGTAGCAGCCAGACTAGGATTCAAACCCAGGACCCTCCAAACACTAACCAAATGCTATACCGAATGAGCTACCTGATCACCTATGATTGACCAGTCCAATCCCACTACACTCCTCCCTCCTTTTCAAACAAATGAGATCCTTATACCACAACATTGGGTATTTTCATTCGGCACCAATATTTTGTAACCCGAAAGGAGAAAATGTAGCAGCCAGACCAGGATTCAAACCTGATACTTCCAAACATTAGCCAAATGCTCTAACAACTGAGCTGTCTGGTAATCGATAATCAAACGACTGAGCTATCTGGTCATCGATAATCAACATACCAGTCCAATCCGCTACACTTGCATTGGATATTGGTATGTCACTTGGTAACATATCATACGCTTGGGGAATTTTCCATGACTAGCATATATAAAATTAAAATATATTGTCCAAGAAACAATCATGTTTTAGAGGATATTGCCTTATCTACAAGCATCATTCCACCCAGATTCAGTACTTTCTTAAAACTTAATCAGGAGATTCAAGTAAATTTGTAAACAAATGGAGCGAAATTGAGATTATTGATCAAGTTGATCTGAGACACGATGTATGTAAGATTACTTAACATGTGTAATAGGATAAAATGTGCTAGAATCGGGTTTTTTAGGTCCAAAATTTAGGATCCCAGCGGAGCAGAGCCTTAATCAGATGTATCCAACATTGAAGGAAGCCTCTTGTAATTGTAAAATCGGGCAGACAATCTTTTAACTTTGTGTCGTGTTTTAATCTCGACTTACACTATACGAAGTGTTAAGCGTTGTCTGCACAGTACAGAAAATTTTATTTAATCTCGAAAATTGAATGTCTCCGAAATTTAACTTAAACAAATCTCACACATCATGACAACATCGACTGCTGATTAGAAGTCATCCATTTGAATTCATTGTGTTAAAAGAAACTTCAATTAATTGGAATCAAATCATTTCAGTCTAATACCCAGTAATTAAATCTGTGGAAATTGTTTAAGGATATCTTGCTGATGAATTCAGTTTAAGTTTCCAAATGAATTAATATTGTTTACATGTAGAACATATCCCAAAAGTACAAATGCATAACATCAGAGCACAAGCACGCCCCATACTCGCACACATATCTAACACATGGGGTTTATATCTTACTCAAGGTCAGCTAGCTAGAGCACACAAAATACAAAATGTCAATGTAGTACATTTATTAGGGGAGTTTGATTGGCATATGGCCAAAGTCAATTCAAAACAGGAGAATTTATTATATTTTGGACACCTTAACCACTCAGCCACCATAGCCCAGAGATATTTTAACTCATACACCCCTGAAATTTCATAATGAACTCTTCCAACCTTAGAAGTAAAAGAGTTCATTGTATATACAAGGGTGAAAGAGTTAAGAGCAAGTGATAATAAGTCATGTAGGGAGGGATTTTAAATTCCTCACAATAACCAAGGTTATATAAATCCTATTAATTTAAGCTAATACTGGGGTGGTACATACATGTCAAATAACAATTAAGTCTAGAGAATAATACGCCAACTTAATTGGATAGTAGTAATCGCTGTGATATTTCTGTCCGTATTGAGTAATAGATTAAACCAAATACATTTCTTCTCCCACTGCAGGAGTAAAACTCTAGCTCCTCTAATCCTTTAAACCTCTTTTCCTGGAACAACACATACGGTATAATAACATCTTTTAAGAAGTCCCATTTGTCCATTAAAATACTAATCAACTCTATAGCTCAGCTAAGCATTTGGCTCACAGAGGCAAAAAAGAATTCCATAATGGTGTTTTACCAGATGGCTGCAGACCATAATCAGATGATTTGTGATCGGACTAACTAGGCCTCAATGGTTACGAAGTTCACCCACGAGGTGAACATTGTCCTAAGTATTAGGAACTAACGTTCAGGGTCCTAATTAGATCTTACTTTGTACATAGAGCTCACAAAAGCTCTCAGGGGGACACTAAAACAATGTGTTAAAGATTCCTTAGAGGTCAATTAATGCCAAAACATGGATAGGACAACTAATCCTGTGGAATACATCTTTCTGTGTCTGTGTTTTGTTTAAACAATACACATTTGTTATGGAGGGTGGTGTATTTATTGACCAAAACAGATTTTTTTTTTTGGGTGGAGGAGGGATGTCAGATGATATTAATATATGCAAACAGAATACATGTAAATCAATTAATTGTGTAATATCAATTGATCAAGATATGAATTGTAACAGATTGTTTTGTTCTCTATCAATTTTTTCTTAATTAAAGTTTGCAGTTAAAAATATAAATGTGTCTTAAACTAGATGTTTATGTTAAAATAAACACTGTTAACTTTTATTGCTTTTGTAAGTTACATAATTTCCAAAATATCTTCTTTTCATTTCTGATCATATTGCTTTATTCTCTTATTGGGTTCTCTCCCTTTTTCCATAATTAATCAATTCTGATTTAAACTCATTAGGATCATTAAGTTTTGATGACTGGATGCAAAATCAATTTCGAGGACTTAACGGCATCAGATAAATACGTATTGATTTCAGTTAACTTAACAAAACCTTCAATCATCATATCCTATTAACTTTTGTACATTTCAAAGAGACTTCGATTTATTGGACATTAATTTATACAAATGTTCTTTTTATGGTGGAAGCTCTATGGATCATCTGTTATTAAAGATCGTGTATTAACAAAGTCATTGGAGATTTGTTTCTTTTACTGTAATAAAAATAACAGCATGCTAATAACTATTAAGGAAGGAAATGAAAAGAAGGACATTAACGAGGGAAAACATTTCAAGGTCAGGCATTTCCATTGTCATGTTATTTCAATTACACTGTATAAGTTACAGATCCACAGAAATGATAGGCCTTGAAAAGCGACTTTTTTTTTTTTTTTTTTTTAAGAACAGAAGACAATCACTTTTACCTCAATGTAATTTGCATAACCCTCCCCTCATAGAATCTATTTCTGAACAGAAAACATCTTTTGTGGTCCTTTAACTCATGAATAAGAACCTCTGTTAACAAATGTTAACATAAAAAAATGAGAATTCTGAAAATACTTTCCTGCTCTCATCAACCATCCTGAATTGAACAGAAGGAATTACAGAAATTAAACCAATTAACTTGTGTAAAGTTTGGAGAACGTGTATTTCAATGGTGAATAGAAATCGTAAGAATCAATCACAGCAAAAATATCTCAAGAACAGGTGCAGTAGAACTGTAAGGCTCTAAGATGTAAAATCACAGTAATAAGTCACAAATAGAGGAAACAAAATCAGCATGGAAATAAGTTGTTTTTATTGGTTAAACATCATCTTACTGCAAGGGTTATTTAAGGACGTGCCAGGTTTGTTAATGGAGCAAAGCCAGAGCACCTGGAGAAAACCACTGCCCAGTGTTCAGTATCTGGAAACTGCCCTACATGGGATTCCAACTTACGACCCCATTGGTCGAAATCCTGTTGTTATATGTCAGGACATACAAGTTTGTTGTTATATATCGGGACATCGTCACCACCTCGTCTTGTCTATTGGCCATATGCATTATTTCCGCACAGTTTTTTTTCTTTATTTTGATTAAAATCAAGAAAATTAAATCTCAATAGATTCACCAATATTCATGAGCTGGCTATAATATTTTTGAGATTGTACATGGTTTGCAAAAATTTACAATGTAGGTCACTGTGACTTTCATTTGTTCAGTGCAATGATAAAAAATTGACAAAATACCAATAAGATGAAACATAAGATTTTTTTTTTTTTAAATATGTGCTAATCATGAATTTTTGTGATGTGGCATTAATTTAATGCTAATGTTCATCTGATGATAAATCTTAATACCAAATTGAATCCTGAGGGCTTGAGCTCATATATAAGTATATGTAATAGAAAAACAGCTATCATATTGGTGGATTTATCGACCAAGCATTACTAACGAAGCTAATTTGGCAGCGTCCTTGCTATAAATGTCAACAACACAGAGTAAGTGTTGAAATCCAGCCAATATTTCTCATCTAATAATATATTTTTTGTAATTTCCCAATCTTATATTATTTAGTAAATCTAGCAAATGTTCCAACTGGGATTTAAAATGTCTCGAAGTTATACTAATACAACAACACCAAACTCATTAAAGTAGTTAAGTTTATCTCAATCATCCCTGAAAATACATTTAGACTTGCCTAAATCAAAGACTAGAGCGGTCCATTATGCAATTTCAGGGGGTGAATGAGTTAAACGGTGGCAGAGAACAGGAGTTCATAGAGTAATAGAATCTTACATGGGTCTGTGAAGTGGACAGGGATATCTCAACCCGTGTGAAAGATTTTGACCGGTCAACCCAAGACTTGCCGAGGGTTGACAGCCTAAATCTTTCATGAGGGTTGAGATATCCCTGTCCACTTCACAGACCCATGTTTGATTCTTTTTCTCCCATACGTAGCAGAAAAAATGATGAAATTCCACTTGGTTTCCAGCTTTGTGATAGCGCCATTAGCGCAGGAATGTCGTAATGAGTCAAAATTGATGACGTTATCTACAATGTGCGCCGCAGTTATGCCGCATGTATTAATGACGTCACATTATTGTCTAGTGCGTGTGAGCTGTCTTACACCCCCTGTGTAAGATAGAGATATCTTTTCCCTAGCAACCGGGGGATATCCCTGTGAAGAATGGGAGCAAAAACAAATCAACCCACAGTCAGTACCTGGTATAACTGCATGACCAGTTTGTGTTTCACATTTCTGAGTTGGTTAAAGTCACCTTTCACCACGACTCGACCACCATAATCCATAATGGGTTTTACCATGTATAGAATTCATGTAGCAATAGCCGTATCGGATAATTACTTCCCAGAAGATTAATCGTGATTTATTTGAATCACCTAAAACAAAAGTATCCCCTAGGCAGCATTTAAATTGCGAATGATTATGGTGCATGGGTAGATGTGTAAACTGGTGTGAAATCAAATTAAACACTTCGTTGTTGACGTTAAAGACTATTTATTTAAGCCTGAGTACATGTTATTACCCTGGTAATTTCTAATATAGCGTATTGTTTGGCACAAGGACATAGATGTTCGACTGATGATTGGTTAAAATAAGATATCTGAAGTTTAACCTCTAGCATTCCACCTACAAGACAAAGTTAATTGTCAAGTTTCTGATTTCCAACATTCTATCTCTTAGTGCTCCATATTTGGGCCATCAAAGTCAAATGGTCAAATGTTCTTCCAAAAGCTCTCAACCTCTGGGTAATTACATAGTGGCTTAGTGGTTAACGTGTCTACCATTCTACCATTAATCCTATATCTCTGGGCCGTAGTGGACCCCTCTAACCTTGAAAGTAGGTCAAGGTCATTCATACACGGAGTATCAATTATAGGGTTGTAGTATGTAAACTGTACTTACATTAGATTCCATTTTGAATCTGTCTTCAACTTTGTCTTTTATTCTTGGTAAGGATCTAACTATCATGAACTGGAGAATTGGCTTAATAAAGATAGATGACAATTATTGATAATAAAGTTCACATGCATCTTCTTGCATATACCCTGTAGTCATATTTCAATCACTTTTAAATCTCTCTTCAAGTTTGCTTTTTATTCTTGGAACTATCAGGAACTGGAGAATTGGTTTACATGAAGGTAGTAGACAAAGCCATAAATGGTAGATACAGACTTAAGTAGGTAGCGCCCTGATTCATCACGGAGATGCACTGTTCAATGATTTATAAGCTCTACCCTACTTAGCAATTATGTTGTACTGTTTACCAGACAGCTGCTTTCCAAGCCTGGAGGCAAAAACAAATTATTTGGCTAATAAAGCTATACCTCATTCCAAACAGGTAGATACTGCCTCCTGTATCGGTCTACCAATGTTCATGATTAATTAAAAAATGCTAATTTTCCGCCGACATTCTGGCAGGAAGAAAGTACGTTTCAGAGTTTTGGAACAATCTACAATGCCATTTCCCAGCTAATTTGATCAATAAATATTTAAGCACGGGACCTTTACCATATACACTGAATAGCCAAGTACACCTATCTTTCTTGTTACTTTCGGCTAATTGCGGGCAGGTACAAGGAGTCGTGAGTTTTACTGATCTCTGACATGTAAGACTTCATTAGCGGCATAGTCTGAACCCGATAATACGTAAGATTTATTGCAATGGTATTGCGGCTGGTAAATCTCCGGTAATTGTGAAAGATATAGAGAAAATCTAGGATCTATCACTGACCTCTCCTTGCGAAGCAATGAATTAAGTGTCTGAATTGCAGAGGTTGCTAATTCAGACTTGTCATGCAATCAAGGAAATGGTCTAGTGTCTAAACACTAACTGAATTGGCTGGTGTACATATAGAAGGATTTATAGGAACGGACACCTCTCACTTTTCTAAACCAATGTAATCACATGGTTTCTTCAACTCAAAAGTATACATACAATTTGTATCCTTGATTAACTTACCCAATTTTCATTTCAACATGTTCACTATAAAACAAGTTGATAAACATCGTCTGATAAACACAACGTTATACATTTATTTACGTACACCATTTTTAATCTAACAGCTCGATTTAAAAAAATAATATAAAATAATATGGCAAATGATTCATTCACATTTTAAAATACTATTAGATATTATGTATATTTTTTTATTTATTTTTTCCTCTGGATTTACTTACTTAAGTGACTTGACCATTTGCCTTTCACTTAGATGGCCAGGGCTCAATGACATGGTAAGGTGAGGTCTCTTGTCTGATCATGTGTTTCTCTATTTTACATCCCTCTTTCATGATTTTAGTGACTAACTGCTAGCCTTACACCAGCACATTGACTGTTGGATAATATGTTCTCTTTTATTGCTATACACTAGATATACAGTAAATGATAAGATAGGATGTATTCCTCTATTGAACCCCACACACCCTTCAACTTCTTTGGGAGCTAGGAGGGGAAGGAACCAAATTCATGCTTTATTTAAACTAGATTCTTCTTCACCTAAGGATGATTCAAACTGATATGAAACAAATCATATTGTTCAAATTTTAGTAAAAGAAATTTAAAGAATTTTTTTCAAATTTCCTCAACAGGCCTTACAGACTGTAAATAAGCTACAGACTAGAGCAGTAAAAGTTTTTATGACAAGTGAAGTTTAAATGATGGGAAAATTGACAGATTGACAGATGTGCAGAAAGCTCAGATGAGAGATATACTCCTCAAACCAAGTCAATGGGTACTGGTGTACTTCTATCTCACTCATATAGGTCATTGACAGTCCACAGGGAAGTAAGTTGCTAAAATTAAGTTAAACTACTCTAAACCATACCTCTGAATCTACGAGTACTGCCTTGAATAACCTTGTCATCTTTGGTCTTTGCATTGTTTGCTTGTGAGCTTTTGCTTTTGTCTTAAAGGGACAATTCAGTCTAAAAGTACATAAAAATTTGCACATATTTCGGAAACAAACCAGTTCTAATAGAAATTCATTAAGTTGGTTTTACTGTAATATGCCAGAAAAGCCAACAGTAGTGAAATGTATGTGAAATGTTCAAAGTCGCTTACTGTCCGCCATAACACATAGTAGTCGGATGTCTTGTATGCCGAACCCTGGCCCTTGCTAGTGTAGTAAAGATTATTTTGTCTAGAACTACTCAAATCGCTCTTACAGTAGTGTGTTTATCCTATAAGAAGCATATTCTTGTCTAAAAATAATTTCATCAACTCCTCAGTGGTTATGAATTGCATTTGTTTAACGTGTCTGACTTGCTTGGGTATGGGTACAGCGTACATGTTGTACCTGCTTAATCGTTCACAAATCAACGATTTGGAATTTCAACGGTATCAATCTAAATACTTAACAATTTCCTGGGATTTGGCAATATTTCTTGTTATATGTTTCATAAGGAATGTAGAACAATACATTTATGTCATATTTTGCTTCGTGGTTATGTAACAGAATTAGCCTCACTGAATTGTTTGGTCCTTCCTCTGTTTTCCCCTCTGGTCTTGCCATATATATGGTACCTTTTGTGTCTGTTTATATGTGACCTTTGGCCCTTGCCCTATAACCTTTATCCCTGTATGACTTTGACCTTATGCTCTATGATCTTTGCATGGTCCCTTTGATCTTAAACCTAATTCTAAACTTCATTTTTATCATCCTGACAAATTGTCGGCCTGAAATCTACCAAGCACAGCAGAGTTAAAATTTCATCAAACATTCCTGATTAAAATATCAGCCCATCCGCAGCTATGTAAATAAGTAAACCTGTACAGACATTTTTTACTTATACAATGTAATTTATTTTAGTATGTATGTGCAGCTGTGTGGTACAATATGTACATCCTGTTACAAGCAGTCAACACAGAATCTATTAAGTCCTTCCTGTTAAAATATTTCCGTAGTATTGTTTTAACACTCACACAAAAATCCACCATAAGTAAGTTAAAGTTCAATTGTTCTCCTGCTTTGAATCTATTTATATTTGAAAAAGCATTTGACGTGAAATCATATCACAAACTTTAAATGTAGGAGTTAATCTACGTGTGGATTAAAGAATCTAAGTCAAAAGTTTTTACAAAGGATATAACTAATTCTTAACTTAATAGCCTTGAATGTTTTGTCATACAAATCCATTCAAAATCATAGCTACTAAATCAGATACTATACTTGACTATAACCATAGCTAAACACACTTTATACTACGATGTACTTTCTAGTAAATGCCTTGCTGTCATACAAATATCTTTATACAACATCTATTAGAAATGTCTATAGCATATAAAATTTCCCCTCCTCCATGCAAAATCAGTAAGGGGATGTGCTACAGGACTAGACAACACAGTGAGATACAACAGGACTAGACAACACAGTGAGATACAACAGGACTAAGACAAAAGAGGGATACAAAAGAAGAGGACGACTTGGACGACGAAAAGACAAGATAATACATCCTCGGAAGTAGATGCCATCTTGCAGATGCGTTGCTTATTGAATTCAGTTTATACAGTAAAACACTTGATATACAAACAATACAAATGTCTTTCCTTTAACAAATATTCAACCACTTGGCCACCCTCAGGCATATGGAAACATAAACCAGCTATGTAAAATTCATCTTGATATTCCATTCTGAGATTTATAATATAGTATATTGTACTACCAAATTAAACAATAAGCATAGGAATCTTTTCTATTTTTGAACTATAACAGGTAAATCTCCGATAGAGACCAGGGCTATAATTAAAAGGCGGACTATCTACTTGTTAAGTGTAACTATAAACCTAACATTATTCACTGTATAGACGTATACTTGATATAAGATATATTGAACAGGCGTCACATAAATATAAGGTTCTATATACTTACTGTCCAATATATGTCTTGTGTCTGCGACAGGTAAAGATGTATATATACCTGTATAGACCAAATGTGTGTACCTATATATACACATATTAACTTACACACACCTATGGTACTTATATACTCAGGTATTAGGCATGTCTATCCGCTTGATCCGCTATCATTCATACACAGGTAAACACAAACATATTTATGTTGTAACATATATACCTGCACGAGTAAAAATATCAACTGAGTTTTTGAAAGTGAAATCGTCTGCACTAAGACCTACTTACCTGTCTAATCTAAGGCTATGTTGTGTCCCTGGTACCACATTTGATGCCTGAAAAAGTTTGAATAACGCTCAAAAGTCTATCGCACAATAGCACCAGTGTATTCAGTAAGAAACTGTATATCAAAACAGATGCCTGGTTTAACAAAAGTGGAAAACAATATTCTCCATTTAAAACATCGTTTGTCAACATATATATCAATGAAGTCAAATGAAGTACAAAAGTTGTAATAGGAACAAATATATCCAGCCGAGTGAGGTCTGTTGGCGGTGTCACTAAATATTGAACTAAACATTCAATGTTAAAGAGCAATTTGCTGAGGCACCCATACAGATCAATGAAGCACCTTCCCCTAACAGGAAGGACAGTAGCTAAGGAAGCTAGATCAGCTCAGCTCTTATACTATTATATGGACAGCGACTTAAATAGTACATGCACAGTGTTCTACATGACCATTTGTAGCAAGACGGTGAAACTTCCTTCGCACCTTTCAACATGCTTTATATACCTGTAGCATCAATGCCAAAGCACTTAGATAATAAAAGAATATATTTTCTTCATGTATACAATATTTAGCCTTATAAGTGCCCCAACACAGGTACTTTAATAACATAAAGAACATGGGGCGAGTACCTGGACACTATGACATAAAGAGTATTTCTATTTCTATGACATAAAGAGTATTTTGGTTACTATGACATAAAGGGTACTTCTATCACTATGACATAAAGGGTACTTCTATCACTATGACATAAAGGGTACTTCTATCACTATGACATAAAGGGTACTTCTATCACTATGACATAAAGGGACTTCTATCACTATGACATAAAGGGTACTTCTATCACTATGACATAAAGGGTACTTCTATCACTATGACATAAAGGGTACTTCTATCACTATGACATAAAGGGTACTTCTATCACTATGACATAAAGGGTACTTCTTATCACTATGTACATAAAGGGTACTCCTATCACTATGACATAAAGGGTACTTCTATCACTATGACATAAAGGGTACTTCTATCACTATGACATAAAGGGTACTTCTATCACTATGACATAAAGAGTATTTCTATTACTATGACATAAAGAGTATTTTGGTTACTATGACATAAAGGGTACTTCTATCACTATGACATAAAGGGTACTTCTATCACTATGACATAAAGGATACTTCTATCACT
>SAYR01028201.1:1700158-1741798 GCA_004382745.1 Argopecten irradians irradians | reverse complement strand
ACTATGACATAAAGAGTATTTCTATTACTATGACATAAAGAGTATTTTGGTTACTATGACTTAAAGGGTACTTCTATCACTATGACATAAAGGGTACTTCTATCACTATGACATAAAGGGTACTTCTATCACTATGACATAAAGGGTACTTCTATCACTATGACATAAAGGGTACTTCTATCACTATGACATAAAGGGTACTTCTATCACTATGACATAAAGGGTACTTCTATCACTATGACATATAGTGTACTTCTGTCACTATGACAATACAAGTATTTCTGTCACTATGACATAAAGAGTACTTGAAATCTAAAACTGGAAAAAGGAAAGGTGCGGAAACACATTGGTATTGATAATTATATTCAATTGAACTGAATTTATAATTATACATGTATATAGTTTAATGAAATGAGATGGGACACAATGGGACATAAATGGGACAAAACAGAGCAGATCTCCCTTATAGCTCCAAGTCGTTTGACTACATGGACAACTTCCACTTTCACATAGTCTCTTTTAGTTCAATGTATTGAAATTAAAAAGAACAGCATTTATATTTTTAATCGTATTACAGCAACAAACATCCTTGACAATGTTTATTATCCCGCCTCAGACAAGAATCTTGTATTCCTATTGGTTAAAATGACGTCACGTGATATCCAATATATAGTCGTATCAGGTTGGTAGAAATCGTATCAGGTTTGGACGATAGAGTTATCTTTCTTTGCCCCATTAGCAACAAGATGGCGGTCAAGTAACGCTTTGCGACGACAGCAATCAAAAGAGATGGAGACAAAATGTTTAAATATTAGCGCTGATGACCACTTTCAAAGTAAACTGAAATTGTCAACACTTATTTAGGATCATTTAACAGAAATGGACCATGACAAAGCATTCCAGTCTTCAATAGGAGGAAAATTGTTTAAGTTTGAGTCGTTTAATTAACAACTATCCCTGACAATGTTTAACATCCAAAATGCATAAATAGAAGGGGAGATAATTACAACAAATATGGAACCTGTGAAAATCAACAAAATATTCCATTCACATTATTCAGAAATTCTATTTTCAACACTCAAATATTGATGTTACAATACCAGGGGAATTTCAATTTTGTATCACAGTTTGATCTATAAAATGAAACATAATATTTTTTAATTTAAATTGCAGATTC
Source organism: Argopecten irradians irradians (assembly GCA_004382745.1). Classification (NCBI taxonomy): domain Eukaryota; kingdom Metazoa; phylum Mollusca; class Bivalvia; order Pectinida; family Pectinidae; genus Argopecten; species Argopecten irradians. The sequence goes on along the minus strand of SAYR01028201.1, from coordinate 1,740,621 downwards.
GGTGATGGCATCTGTGGCATATTTTATCAAATAAATTCCATTAAAACCTAATGCTACATCACATCAAGGCTGAGTCTTTTATAACATATAATCAATATAATGGTACAGACTTGTATGTCCCTTTATAGTAAAATCTTTCCTCAGAATCTCTTTTTAGTACACTTATCAACAAAATATTAAGACATTTAACATTACATTATGAATGAATATTATTATTAGTGTATCTCCCCAACCTATCATAGTAGAAAAATATAAAAAAAATCTTTTAGTTTCAGATATATATTCTGATATGCATTGCAATAAATATGTATTTTTTTCTTCATCACAATTGTCACAGCCATTTAGTTAAGTTTTTGTGTTAAAATGCGAGTGGGGAATATTAGAGTTATTAGAGTTAGTTTAATTCTTAATGAAACGTTTTCTCAAAAACCACATCAACTTCTGATATTGAAACATGGACAAGAATCCTAAAGATCAACATCACACCTAGGTACCATGAGATATATCTAACCTAGTTTTGATTTTAATCAAACTTGAAACATTTGATCAAAATCACGAAAGTAAAAAATGTATGTAGATTACATTCAAACCTGCCTAAGTGACCAAGTCCATATAAAGACCACCTGCTTAATAAATCTGCTTTCTCAGGTTCCTAAATAGCTGTGTAATAAAAAACTCTTGAAAAAACAGTTAAATCAACAAAATCACCTTGTTATAAGCATAGCTCCTCATACATGTTGAAATCTTAGAAGATACATGTACATCTTATAATATAATTTAACTTCATTTGTAGGTTTACAGATCAGAAGAATGTATTCATCTAAATGACTTCAAGGATCAATGAACAAAACTTAAACGTTTGAAGACCAAAACTTTAACCATAAATGGTGCGATAATGTGGATTTGACATGGCTCACTACAATCCTATAATACATCCAGACTCTCTACACACCTCTAACATGTTTTCAACAGAGTTCTACAGCAGTAATGATTTCACAGACCTTATCTAATGATTTCGTTTTATTGTTTCGCCATGATGTCTGCTTCCATTTTATTGGGCCCACAAGATATCTTTGCCTGCATGTAACTAGCGACCATGTTGTCCCATCAGGTTCATCCTTTCGTTTTGCTAACAACTTAAAACACTACACTGCAGTGATCTATAACACAAGGCTGCCCTTACATGGAGGCTCTCAGAAAATACATTTCATCTCATCCTGTGCTGTTACAATAGTGTAGATACAGATAAGATGTAGGATATAAACAAAATAACAAAGGGCACAACACTATCTGACAGGAAAATGTACAACACACCAATTTTTCTACTATCAACAAAATTTCCAAAAGATGTGTTAATATTATCTTGTCCATTGTTGAACATCCAGTTTTGGTCATTTTAGGTCAATTTTGGTCATTTTAGGTCCTTCTGCTTAATAAAACATCTCGTCAATAGTCAGGTTTGGGTTAAGGATAGTCTCTGCTGTATCCTACCTGGACTGACCATAGCTTTGGGTTAAGGATAGTCTCCGCTGTACATCCAATTAACGACTATGTCCTGTATCCTACCTGGACTGAAGCCCTTTTAGGGAATCCCGTAAAATGTCCTACAGATAGATCTTTGTATATTATAGAGTTATCTCCCTTGCGGATAGGTATCCATAAAACTTTGATTATTTTCTCTAAAAAAATATGAAGTTACGCTCGCAATCATATGACATCATATTCAATACCTACCCGCAAGGGGAGATAACTTTGTACTTATTAAATTCATAATAGTCCTGTAAAACCCCCTTTCCATTATATTTACATAATTATCATTTATTAAGCCATTCCTCCACTGTATAATATTTTTATTATAAAAGTCAGCATCTTTTTATCTTTAACTGGTTGACCGTTGTGGTAACTGAAGATGGACAAGAACAGTATCAATGAAACTAATAAAACACCACATAGTTTCGGGAGAAATGTATTTCTAATTCATGAATCAAGAAAGTAGATCTCTCTATTTTACAATTAGCTTCACCTGTATCTTACAAATCCATCTCTACTGGAAGTAAAAACAAATTGTAGCTGAAGTCTGCTGTGAATTAAGTATACAGGAAATATGTTTCAATAAACGTAATACTTCTCACTCAAGAATGCCTGTTGAAAGTTTCCATCATGATAAAAGGTACATGCACTCACGTAATATGTTGATTACTTTCGCTACATTCCTATTTAGAGATTTTTAAAAATCTGTGTAATAATGCCACAATTTCCAGACTCAATCAACTTAATTTAAATATATAGTCAAAGACTTATTTGGTTGTATATATTTTTGATAAAAATTCTATTTGATGACAGATTAATTGAGTAATTATCAATCATTTTTGTTTGAAGTTTGATCAAAATCCATCACAAAATGAAAAGGTGTGCTGAGTGCAAATACATGAAATGTATATGGCAGATAGTACAATACCATCTGCAATCCATTTGAACCTGCTTGACTAATATGAATTGGGTTCTTTTATTAGTAGAAATATATTCTCAAAGTCAACAACAGAAATATAATTCTGTGTAGTGTACATTTGTTACGAGTTGGAAATAGCTTATCATGAAGAGCATCGGGTATATGCTATTGTACAAGGAGCATGGTCCTTCAGATATGAAAGGGAGATAATTACAATTTAATTCATTCTGACAGCTAACTGATACTAAAAGTCTAACTTTATTGCATTGTTAGTGCTTTTTTGGCTTGTTTCTCTGTAATCTTTTAGATTTAGGTGTATGCCCTGGTGCATGTGCACTTTTTTCACATATTTTGAGAGATGAATGTTACAAAGAACATACTGGTAGCTCTACATTATAGCCAACAACACGATCTGGCTCAGTGCTATATGCTTCTCATTTTGGAGATTTGATGAAACTGGCTTTGACATAACTTATGTGTAATTGGTTATTTTTTGGGGTCAGGTTATTTTTGTGATTCTGATCCAAAACAACAAGAGCTGTTGGAGAACAACAAAGCTCGCCTATTACCCCCTAAAGGGCCCCAAATTGGTTGTATTATCAGGTTCAGCATCCATACACATTAGGAAAATAAAATCATAAACATTTATGATGACTTAAGCTTAAACAATTGACAAAACAGAAACTTGCTCAAAAATTTTAACGTGAAATGGGACGCCAACGCTGACGCCGACGCCGACGCCGAGGTGACAAAATTTAGCTCTCTCTATTCTTCGAATAGGCGAGCTAAAAATTGAATTTCAGTCATAATAATCTTAAAATTTTGTGTTCTGGGTATAAGTTAATGATATACATGTATAAATCATGATTCAACCATTTTTATTGTTTAGAGTATCTAAGTAATGCAATTATAGCAACGTCCTGCAAAATTGTGAAAATACCTTTCCTTACTTTCAAAACTAACTAGCTGTATGTTAAGTATTAAGGCTTTTTGCAACATTTTTGGTCTACTCTCACATGTTCATCACCTAGCCTCTTTATAACTAATTTCATTGAAATTTCTTATTAATCTTTGACTTATTTGGCTCAATAAAGGTCAAGGTCAACCATCTGACAAGCGTACAGTCTTTGTAACTCTTCATCATGCACATACAGTGCTCTAAACAGTTTCAAAAACCAGATACAAGGGAGGGGTCTGCTTTTAAAAATCAAATAATTCACAGTCATATTAGCTCTAAAGACGAACTTAAAAAAATTATCCCTGTGACCTTGGATATAAAGGTCATGATAATCCATTTGATTAAACTAAAGATTCTGAACTTGGGATCAGCATATAACACATACAGAGGACAATATAATAAAGCAAAATACATTGATAATCATCCAAGCCATTATGATTTTTAAAAGAAATGATTTCAAGAGATGTACAACTTGCTGGATGGCCACCATGCAGACAGATGCAGGTTGGATCATAGATAATCTGATAATTCATTGGTTAGAAGAGAAGAGACAGGCAGGTACAGGCTTTTTTATTGGTCAGAAAGGATTCAGATTTTTATGATCGCAAATTTTGATGTGGGAGTAAGTTAATTACTCCTCCCTGGCAGGAGAGTTCCAATTAACTGTCACATGAATCAGAGAGATCATTTATTAGGCTCAGTTGTTTCTTGATATTGACAAGATTAAAATCTCATTTCCTGATACAAGCGTATTCTACACATCCAGGGGGCAATTAATAACAGAAATTGTTGCCATGGGAATAAAGGTACAAAATCTACACAAGATTAAATTTGACTGTGAAGCAGTAGGTACTGGTATATAAGTAACTATTACCAGTACCAATTAAATGAACCAAAAGAAAAAAGTTGTGGCCACACTGACCAAATGGTTTCGATTTCATATATTCACAAATCTTCAACCTCTTTATCACGAGTTTGAATCCCTTGCGGGGCAGACACCAGCAGGTACTGGACATAGTCCAGTGTTTTTTCCAGGTACTCTATCTTTCCTCTACCCTTATAACCTTGCATGTACTTACTGGTAAATGACTTGCTGTTAAAGGATTCCTTAATGTCTTAAATACAAGATTGTAAGAATTTGACCGATTTCATATTTGTGCCAAGGGGTTACAAACTTGGGTAAAAAAAGAGAATTAATGTCAGAAAACTCTAATTAGAAAGAGCTACTGTTAGTCTGAGCTAATAAAAGGAGATCTGTAATAAAATTGTCATCAACAAGCAATGAAACAGCTGTGCCGGTCTGATAAATGTCATGGTCATCTAAACTCTTACAGTTAAGTCTGTAAACATAGGAAGTAATAAGCCACATCTAGCTTGTTAATCTAATTTGGTTTTAGCAAATTTTTGAGTTAACGTTATTGAGGGAAATTAAGCAAGCATTATCAATCTAAATTATGACAGCTAGGTCAGTGCTACAACTGTGTTTCTTGTCTAAACCGGATGAGAACGGAATCAGTCTTTTTGTTCGGTTTATAAAGGTGTCCAGTTTATAGAGGATAGAACCTCATCACAATATGTTCACATGAAATTTATCAGAAGAGAAAGTTCTATTACAGCACAAACATTTATTCTGACATATGTACACTGTAGAACATCAGCGAACTGACAATGATCAAAGTCTATGTAACATTGATCTCATAACCTATAAATCACACTTATTTTTTGAAATAGTCAGTCTTCTTTTTTTGAGTGTGTTTGGTTTGCTCCTCAACTAAGATTTGCACTGTCAAAGTCCTTAATCTTACTATGGGCTGCAGATATTGCTCGTCAGTATGAGCAGCAAAGGCAAATAGTGTCTGTAAGTAACTATGTACTTCCTGGTAAGTCATTTCATCTTTTTTCTTTAAAATGTCCGACACTCCTATGCAAAAAAGATTGGCTAATTCCCTTTGTGTAGGTTTAGGACATGTCTCTGATCGTTTAATCAAATCGATCTTTATGCAGGTTTTGGGTACTATTGTTTATTAAGAAATATGCCGGGACCAAACAAATTAATAGACAAGTTTCCGCTTTATACAGGGTCCGGTTAAGACAAGTTATACTGTAATAGGAAGTTAATAATTTTGATAATCTGCCCAATGGCAGCTAAGCTTATTTTCACCTCTGTAAATAGGAACCTTGTTAATTTGACCAATGGCAGCTAAGCCTATTTTCACCTCTGTAAAAAGGAACCTTGTTAATCTGACCAATGGCAGCTTTGTCTGTTTTCATCTCTGTAAATTGGAACCTTATAACATGAATATGCTATGACAGTTTATTCTGAGACATAACCTTGTATAACAAAAACCTTGTTTATCTGAACTTTTGAAATCAACGCTTGTAGTAACCAAGCTTTGCAAAAAGGAACATTTTTGAACCACGAGATTAAATTTGTAGTAAAATCATTAAAAAACCTTTTTTTAATCTCAACTGAAATGGTTTTACAGCACATTTAAAGAACCTTTGTAAATCTGAAATTTCATTGGTAAGGTTGCTGCGAGGTTGTGTGGAGAAGATCTCCAATTACCTTATAGAAGTGAAGAGGCTACAGTTACTTTACAAACTCAAACTATTTTTGTCACTGCTTTCTATTAAAGACTCTGTGTCGGTGAAAATGCAATCAATGCGGAAGTTACAAGGAGATAGCGACTGCATGGCTTCCTTGTGGTAAAAAGAATCTAAATTTGTTCTACATGTAGACATCGATTTTGTGAAGAAATATATTTATTATGTATATAGTTCATTGTTCCTATTTTTAAATCATATATCTTGAAGATTCCACTTAAAACTGTCTTGTTGATTTCTGCCCAAGTTTGTATGAAATAATATTCAATTTTCTTTTCACTTGAAAACATGTATTCATTTGTTTCAGTGGAAACTAAATATATACTGATTATCCAAAACCATTACACTTGCAGTCTGTTAAAATCAAGATTGACATTAATTGAACTCATCGTCCAATGAAATTTCATAATGGAATTAATGGCAAAGTTTTTGATTTAGAAAGGATCTAACTGCGTCTTCAGTGGTGAATATGAATTCAACATATTTCATTTGAAAATATTCTAAAGAAATTGGACACAAGTTATAGAAGTTAGTAACACCCTTTCAAGTCATTTAAAGTCCATTTCAACAATGACTAAAAGAGATGAGCTAGAGATACGATATATGGTACACATGTACCCAGGGACTCCAACAGGTGCTCATGTAAAATCAGTTAAATTATAGCAGCATATGGCTTACAGCAATTCTTGGAAAGGAATGGTTGACAGGAGAGCATTAATGCTGTATCTCAGATATCCTTTAATTTGTCCCTACAGATTACCGAACAGAATTGATGTCTGTCTTCGTAATTACAGTGGATATTAATCTATATTATAAATCTATGTGGACGGACTGTCCAGCTGCGTCCCCATGTCACCCTATATACCAGGCATGTGACTCTTTCATAAATAGGTACGAAGGATAAAGATATTCTACCAGAGGGTTAAAAAAAAGAAGGTAAAACCTGAGGCTTGCCACAAGTTTTATCACATCTCATGACCTGCTGAACATGACCCTATACCTTATAGGTAACAGTGGTGTTTCCAAAATTGGATCTACTGGAGATTTTGCAATTTTAAAGAATTAGAATTATTCACTTTTTATGGTTTACATTAGCAATGTGACATTTTTTCTGAATACATGTATTCAAACCAGCCTGGTTTTTTTCATTTTGACAGAAAGATGTTGACGAGTACTTTGTTGATGCAATGGTGTAACATTTACTACATGCATTTTAATTTCACAATTTTGAGTCAACACATGCTTTGACTGTATCTGTGCATGCATGCTCAGTGCATTTTGGCATGTTTCTGATCCATTATCCTCAAAGTACCTGAAATTTAATGGCACACGCAAATAGGATGGTTTACAGTAATACAAATTGTCTATGGTCATCTAGCTGGATCTCTATAGATCTAGACTGCAGCCGTGACGATGATCAAGCAATACTCTGTGGGCAAGGAAGCCTAGATTTCATACAGCTATGATGTGTGGAATTTGTCAAGGTATGATAAGTGCCACAATGTGGTTGCTTCATAATTATTAAGTTGCAGAGTATTAGCCGAGTTGCTTAGATATAATTGACAAATATATCCAGATTTTAACTTATCAGATCAATTTCATGATCTTCAAATAAATATCATTTTGACAATGTATATGTACCCGTCTTAACAGGTCTCAACATTCTACACTGACTCAATCATAATTAAACAATTATTTTATTAAATATCCTGCATTCCAATCAGAGTTTATGTCAAAGAATTTCTGACATCTAAAAAAGCTGTTTCATCTTATTTGACTTACAATTTTACTCATACAAAATACAAGTATCACATATCTTATTTATTTGAACAAGATTGGTTTAAATTACATATAGTAAATTAAACCAACACATTTTAAATAGTAATATCAGTAATTTTTACCATCCTTAAGAATTTAACATATGAGGCTTAGATAAGAGCCAAATATGTAATTCCAGCAATTAAACATCTACAATTACATTCAGTAATATTATACCCCTACCTAATTTATGTTTTCCTTTCTATATGCGTTATATATCTATTTTCCAAAATTTCTATGGTAAAAAAAAGTATCTTCAATACAAATTCAGAATGTTTATTTACATACTTATCTGTTATTAACATGTCAGTTAAGGCCATAACTTTCTTTAAATCACTATAATGACAGTATTTAACATTGTCAATACCTATCTAGACTTGAACAATGCTGTAACTACCATAATATATGAATCTGCTGCTTTGAATACAAGATTTGATGGCCCATTAGGCAGGATGATTGATCAAATTTTAAAATACAATAAATCAAACTTTGATGATAAATATGATCATGATAAGGTTTTTACGATCCATGTGTTATCTATCGACCTGTTACTGTTCATGAAAAAGTTAAATTTATTCACCTGTCCCCTGAAGACACCATTGAACTCTTCTGATGCAAGGTTTGGAACAGTCCATTATGATTTTTTAGGAGTGAATTAATTAAGCGCAATGAGTTACTGGATGTTGCATTTTTATGAAAAATAAATGTATTGATAGATTTCATTCTGATGACATCTTCATAATCTTCCGAAGGTTAGGGTGGTTAGGTCACACAGTGATAATTAATGCATTTGTCTTAAAGCTACACAACTAGACTTATCCAACCTGTTGGTATATATCCCTGCTGGGTGTTCCGATTTCCACCCACATTCAGTCTCCTCACATGCTTTCATTTGTGTCCACAATAGTAATGAATATAAGCTAATAAAGCTTATTTCACAAAGCCAGAGTATCCACAGAAAAAACAATGACGTGCAGTAATAGACCATTAGTACCTGACAACTGCCCTATATGGGATTTTAACCCAAAACTCCAAGGTAGAGAGCCAGCGTAATATATGTAAGAACAACTAAGCACGTGCAAATACACAAACCAACTTTCAAGAATTCTCAGAGGATAGAAATTAAAAGTGATAGAGCAAAACTTTTAAACTGACAACCTATTTGATATGAAAAAATAAGATGAGATATCATATTTTCCATTAAAAAATATACATGTGATGAGGTATTAAAATTAAGCCATGTAATATTTTGATGCTGATGTCTTTGTTCTTGCTCCAATAATACAACATGTAATATGATATTTGTTTGAGAAGGAAAACAAAGTATGTAATTCTTCTATCTAATCTTAATAAACAAAACTTAAATACTTTATCTATCTACCTACCTGACATCATAGGTAATTGATACAGTGGAAACAAATAAATTATCAAAGGTGGTGTAATAACAGACCATAGCAGCAAGCACTTTCATAATTAGCAACTCACTTTAGCCTATTAACATACAAAAACAGAGGGGATAAGGGGGATAATTTGATACTGAAATTGTACACTTGAGTATTAGTAATTACATTATATTTGCTAAATACCATAAAAAATATTTATGGCAGTTGGCATGTTGACAACAAATCCTGTGAAACAACCCAGTACATTACAAATGTGTATTGGAGAAATACATTTTGACTGCAGTTGTATTTTTTGCCCCAAACACAGTTTCATGGATAAATGTTGGTGTGAAAAGAGAAGGAAATGAAAGTTGATATGCAGTTTTTATACATAATATAATGTCAAATTAGTCATTTTTCCTTAATCCTAGACTTTTCTTTGCATGATTCTAATACTGTGCTAGGTTATCTTCCCCTAGTTTGAAATCTAGATTCAGGAATCGAACCCAGGTATCTGGTGTGAAAAATTACGACTCTGCAAACTGACACCAAAGAAATATGCTTGCTATCAGTTGAGTAACGGAGACAGTATTTATAACACTTATATATACATGTACTACACAAACCACAGTCCAATCCGCTCCTTTTACACTACTCGATCCTCATGTTTTTCTTGAGATTTCCTAAACCTCAACACGAACCTCTGTAACCATCTTCTATGGGTTATCTAGTTGGGCACCAATGTAGAAAAACAGGGAAAATACACAATGATTCCTGTCCCTACTAGGAATCAAACTTGGGTCTCTGTATATGGACAAAAAACATATATGTACACCGACCCGCTCCTTTTACAGAATTATACTTATGTTTATTATGTATGTATCTGTATATATAGGAAACAATGTGAAAGCTTATGTAAATAGGACAACCAGCTGCAGTGTATTGAATACTCTAATTTCATTAATAAACTTACCTGCATATGGTGTTAATTAACCTAATTACAATTTGTGCATATTTTAAATCAAAACGTTTAGTCAGATTTAAATTTTTATGTAGACTAGTAACTTTCATTTAGATTACACTTGTTCATTTAACATTACATCTACGTATACGTTCGTAACTTAACCCACGGTTAAATTGTTTTACTAAAATCTCGTGCGTGAAGGGGCACCTGTCGTTCGCCTGTCGACATGTGTTGGGAATGTTGTCATACACGTTTTGTGACTGTCATTCTGAAATATAAGTGTAAATTGACCAAAAATACTTACCAGACAAAAACGTGTGTCCGGTTGTCTTCTTCGTATCGACCTCGTGTATAATATGTGCCAAACAATGATATTTCTCCCCACTTGAAACTCTTAGCAACTTGCTGAAGTTTGTTCGAAGTTTGTGACTTGTGACGTCACGAAAGCGGAAGAGGTGACACGGTTCGGAAGTAACCATGAAAAGGGGGCGTGGTCTATGACAAAATTTAAAGGGACAAACTTTTGACACGACTTTGCATATCAAATTTAATGATTGCAAACTAGGTTTTTTAAATACACCGCTCGTGAAAACACCACATCCTCGACATGCTCGTGCACAAGTATGAAAAAAGTTTGGTGGATACATAATTTTACTGAACTCCAGTCTTCAAATGATATATGTTTCTGATATTATTTATCTTCATTTACGAAATAGATTTAGATAGTATACATGTAGTTCAGTAACAGTTGCATGTTGTATTTTAAATACGGCTGTATATGGTAATTAATTTGATTTATACAATCAGAATACATTTATTTATTGACTACATGTACTTGTACAATGTATTGCATCTATATACATGAAATGTACCTTATAAGTTACAATGTACATGTAGACATGTATGAGACATGTTTCTTTCGTTTGATCTATAATGGCAACTTTTGACTATCAATTGATGAAAAGAAAAGAGATTTGTTAGTGCTGTGCAGCATCAATATTTTCTATTTGAAACTAAATAAAGATATTGTATTGGAATTATCCATATGCGCAACGAACAATGAATACCGCAAAAGTATATTTTTTGGCGGGAAAATTGAAAACAATAGTTTTTAATCTATTTGAAGACCGATAAGAAAAAAGACATATTATTTGATGACACAAATTACTTTCATTAATTACAAAGTAAGTTTTTAATGGCAACTCATTATTATGGTTTGTAATTATTATTCGTCGATGCAGCTTTTATAGGTTATGAAACTACACACGTTTTTGTTTAATGTATTAATCTAGAATACTTGGTATTGATTTCACATTCAGCTATTCAAAATGGTTTGACGAATGTATGTGTACATAGCGTACGTGTAGCGTTGGTTCACTTCAAGCACATAAAATAAGATAGAAGTTGCGTGTGTTCAGTAATTCCAAGATGGCGACTTCCATGTCCACGTGTTGATGAAAAGGAAAGAAGTAAAATAAGTGAAATTCCATATCTTACATGCAGTATATACCTTTTTTGGCGTAACCATGAAGAGGAAACAAAAGAGCCAAGATGTTGTTCACAACAATGTAAGTTAAGTTATCATGATTAATTAGTTACGCACGACTTCGACAGAGTAATTTTTGTTGTTGTCATTTCTGTGGCCTTACAGTAGATTTTATGAAAGCAATCTAATCAAAACGGTTAGGAATGTGAATGTATGATGGATTTGTGTTTTTGTCACAAATGTTTATGACTGAATTATATATGGAAAGTATATATTTGTATGTATGGACATTTTAGATATAAACAGATTATGCCATTAAATTTGGAGGAGAAGGGGGTACAAGAGCGCCAGTTAAGATGTTGTATCATGTCACCAACACTGGTGACATGATACAACATCTTAACTGGCACTCTCTAGAACAACGTAGGAAAGACATGCGTCTAACCATGCTTCATAAAATAACACATAATAAAATAAACATTGGAAAGGACCTACTTCCAGTACGCAACACAAGACATGCACATTGGAATTCCTTACAACCACAAATTCTCTCAAACCCTTCAACTACAGCCTTCAAATCAGCAATGCTTTCTGCCTATTACACTTTAACTTCTTCTTTTTTTTTTGTAACACTCACTCCAATTGACATAAACTTCAGCTTGATGAATGTGGTCAGTACAATAGATAGATGTAGATAGATGAAGATGTGCTGTTGAAGTTATACCTTTATGCACTTCTTTCAAAGGGAACATACTTTACAATTTATATTACATTGATTTAATGGTATAGGCTTTGACACAGTATATTAAACATAATTTTGAAAGGAAAATCTGTGATTATACCAACACAGGATTCTGAATAACTAAAATACTATGTCTTAACTACTAGCTGCTACTAATCAGACAGAATTGTGATTATTTTATTCTGATGTGATTGAATGGCAACTAACAATCGATTACTCATTATATTATAATAATCAAGTTATTTTATGAAAATAGAACAAGCAACAGAAAATGGATGAGATTGAAAGTGAAGATAGTGAAGAGGAAATAGATGATTTTGAGGCCGATGAAGACAGCTCACCATCTGATGAAGTGGATGAAAGTGAAGATGACTTTGAAGACAATGTTGATACAGATTCAAGAATGCACTCATCTGATGCTGTTGACAGTACAACATCATCAACAAAAATCAACAAAAAAACCTTATTCAAGCCTCCTTCAAACGACGAGTTGAATCAACTGAAGGAAACTGAGAACCTTTATCACTCAAGTTTGTTTCGTATGCAGGTAAGACCATTTCCTTTGGAATATTCTTCTTTGCATATTACAGAGTAACTTCCCTTGCAGGTAGGTATCGATTGTGATGTCATTTCTAAATATCTTTTTGAGTAAAAATGTGTTGTTTTCTCCAAAACGTAACATGTTACTCTCATAAAACATGGTGTAACAATCAATACCTACCAGCAAGGGCAGATAACTCTGTAATATGCAATTTCAGGATAGGAGTTTCAAAATAGTAAAACAATATCATTTGAATATGTTAAGTCCCATCTTCTAGTGATTCGACATTTCGTCTCACTATGCTTTCCAACCATGTTTTGATGATGTCAAAATCACTGGAATCGTACACAAACAACACAATTTTTCTATCTCTTCTTTCAGCTGTACAAACGACAGATTTGAGTACACTTGTCTTTGTATCTCAATATGGACATATATTGAATGAACAGTATCAAAATAAGTGAATACAGACTGCAGATGGACAGATATTTTTAATAAATGATTATTTGTTGTTTTTTAAAGATTACAGAGCTCCTTTCTGAAGTATCACTGAAAGCTAAACGACAGAGGCAACTTGAAAATGTCTTTACCACTGTCAAGGACATTCTTTTGGATCTCCCCAAAGGGAAAGCTCATGAGGTAATTTATACATGTCTCATTATACCTAAGTAATTGTAGGGGTTTGCTCTAACCAGGAATGAATTTCTTCTGTTTATCTTGAGTACTAAATATGATCTAATTTAGGTTAGATATCAAAAAAGTGAAAATCAATTTGATCAGTAATAGAAACATTATTAAAAAAAAATCTTAAGTCATTCTGAGGTGAATGCCATTCAATAACAAGATCACCAGATGAAAAGGAAAATATGTAAGATTATTCACCATTTCCATATTCATTGAATTTTGTCCTGTGTATGGCTGTGTACATAGTCCTGAATGTTTTATTTTAAAAAATATTTGTTGCTGATTCTCACTTAAATATTACTTTTATGCCTGTCAATTATACTTGAATTAAAATTAAAGTTTTTATCAAAATAATGATCTTCATTGCACTTATATCATATGAGTCATTGAAAAGCTTTATTTTACCTATTTTTACAGCTGATGGAACAAGACTGGTTACCAAAGAAAATTGTCAAGGTACCGATATACCAGTCCCCAGAGTCCGTGAAAGGAAGGTTTCAGTTTTTTCCTCCAACTGAAGTAAAGATAGTTGGGAGTTTTTTATCAAGAACCTGCGTGAAACCAGGTGTAAATTTGGACATTGCAGTTACAATGCCAATTGTGAGTATTCCATTGATGTTTTCCTTTGAGCAACATTAGAAGAGGTGTGTGGGGGAGGGGGACATATATATTGTTGCCAATGTCCGTTCCGTCCTGTCTAATTATGTTGGATCCCATCCCATTCAGTCTAATTTCATATTGAGACAGAGACAATTATGTCTTACAGGCTTTTTAGTCAAAACGAAATTTACATAGATCATTGAACTTTGCTAAATTGAAGTTGTTGGAACTGTCGTAAAACTTCCATTGCCTAATATGTAAATCAAGTGAATTTGAAGAAATAGTGTAGAGTAGCGTAGAGTTAGGCTTTGTCATGACTTTTTCTGTATGCCTGAATAGATTTATGACATTAAAATCATCTTTGAAATATATATTTTGGAATTTGGAGTGCAATGATCAATATAATCACGCAAGAAAATATAGAAAAAAAAATGAGAGCAGAAAACTCGAATTTCAGAAAATTAAAAGCCCGCTCATACAGAGATTTATCTGAATAAACAAAGTTAAATAAAAATTAAACATTATACCTATAAAGCAGTATGTATATGTATTGTATGAAGATAAATTTGTATTATTATAGGAATGTCTGCAGAGCAAAGACAACTTGAACCAGCGATATCTGAGAAAGAGAGCTCTGTATTTAGCTGTTCTAGCTAAACACCTGAAGAAAAAAGAAGAGGTGGAGGATTTAAAGTTTACTTACCATCATGGCAGTCACTATAAACCTATCCTAGTTCTACAAGTGAAAGGTAAGGACGTAACGAGGGAGGTAAGGTGGTCAAGTTGTAGCTAGATCACTGTTGATGACCAAAGGGTTTGCTAGTTGGAACTCAGTGAGGACACAGCCACTCTATATGATTGTGTTAATTCCTTTTAGTCCTGTTGTAAATGACTTTATATGTGTTATAGTATCATGTAAGGATGGTTGTTGAAGTGATCAGGAATTGGACCGAGTTAATTGCCAGTGACAGGGTGATTCATAGGAGGGTTTTGAGATCCCAAAAGGTCCAAGTAAAGTGTGATTTACTATTGATTAGCCCCACCTTCCGTTAATAATTGTGCCATCATCTTTTGATGTAAATTTTGTGATTTCATAATCTTAAATCACCAGAAAATTGTGCCATCATCTTTTGATGTAAATTTTATGATTTCATAATCTTAAATCACCAGAAAATTGTGCCATCATTTTTTGATGTGAATTTTGTGATTTCATAATCTTAAATCACCAGAGAGTTGGATCTCGAAACCCCCGTATTGGTAGATCATCAATCTGTCAAGTGTTTGTTGGACCATGGTTAGATATGTGGCCCAGCTAGGCATTTTCTTGCTCAAACTACAATTCTTAGCTTAACAGTGCCAAAATGTTAATAAGCTTCAACTGTTTCCCAAAGGGTTCAGAAAACAAACCGCATTTGGCTGTGAAAACCCAATGTATACAGATAAATATGTGTTGACAACATACAGACAGCCACCTGGTATTTTATTATATATAGCAATATATGATGATAAACCTTATAGTGTAACTACAAGTATATAACCATATAGCTAGCCATACCATGTGATACCCAATAAAGATTTTGCGGGACTAGTACCTCCAGTGGTGATGAACGTAATTCTTTGTTATCTTCCCACTGAAACGACATTTGCGCCGGATATTATCATTGTATCTCATTTCATCACCAATAGAAACAATAGTCCTGCACAAATGTTATCGGGTATCATGTGGTACACGAATTATTCTCATGATTGGCTTAAATAAGCAACCGTCTCTATGAGATTAATAATTCTATTGTGGCTGAATATCTTTTTACTTCTCTTTTACACAGGAGACACAGGAAAACCTATTACTGTACATTTACATGTGGTAGCGGAGGAAGGAATGTTCAAGCTGCATCGTTTCCATGTCAACAAAAACAACATTAGGAAACAGTGGTACCATGGTCAGACGCAGGAAGTGGAAGAAGGTGAGTACTGTTAATTAAAGCAAAAAGGAAATCATGAAATTGTATCCCCACAAAATTAATTAACTATACTGTAAGTGGTAGAGTGTAGAAATTGTTATTGCGTTGTAAGTTTTCATTATGCTTTATGTTTAACAGATGATCAACCTACTACACCTTTGTACAACATGGCCATCCTTAGCGACCTGACCTTGACCCAGAACACTGACCACTTGACCAGTATACTCGGAAATAGCCAGGGAATCAGAGAGGGAATTCACCTACTGAAAGTCTGGCTTCATCAACGGGAACTCAATATGGTACATGTCCACTGTAATAGTTGCAAAGATGAAGGATAATCAAGGATTGGTCAGCAATTCATGTCAATGATTATTTAATGGCATTACAGTAAAACATGTTTATAATGGACATGCTTTTAACAAATTCATGGGTATGACGGAATATTTTTCATTCCCTGATATGGTTCCTATAAGATGTTTGTAATATGTATATTAACATATCATGCTTATTATGAAGTAATTCTGTTTGTCCCTTGAAGTTCATTATATAACCATGCATGTTTTACTATATTAGACAAAATGAGTGGCCGATGGTTAAATTTTATCGGAATGAAACTTCAGCATTACCGTATTCAACCCAATAAGCGCCCATGTCCCTATTAGCGCCCCTCCCCCTTTTTGAGGCCTAAATTTCAATTGCCCAGACATAAATAAGGACCAAAACTACATAAAACGGTATAAATTTGCAATAATTTTGACTTATTTTCATTTTTATCAATTTTTTAAGCGCCCTGGGCGCTAATTGGGTCGAATACGGTAAGTCTGTTATTGTCAAAACGAAAAGTCACTCTTAGTTTAAATGCAAAATTAAGTAGTTTTTCATCTGCATTACTGCCTATCATAAATCCTAAATCATAAACCACATGATTATAAAGTGGTCCATCGTCCGTTCATATGTCGTCCTTCCGTCCAATAACAATTCTTGTTACAGCTATTTCTCAGATAGTACAGTCAGAAGGGATCTTTCTCAAATTTCATATGTATAGGCTTCACATGGGTCCTAGTTGTACATATTGCATTTTGGGACCAATCCAAGATGGCCGTCAGGCAGTCGTATTGGATTTTGAAACTTGAAGTTTGAAAAGCAGAGAAAAGCTCCCATTTCCATTGTCAGACATACCTAGATCATTTTTTGGTGAGTACTAAGATCCCTCTGAGATCATGTGTCCCGTAATAAAACTGTTACAGTCCTATACAACTTATATTTAATTCTACGTTACAGGGTTATGGCGGTTTCTCTGGTTACATCCTGTCAATGTACGTCGCATATTTGTTGTCCAAGCGACGCCTTAACTACATGATGAGTAGCTACCAGGTCTTCAGAAACACACTTTTAAACCTTTGTAAGTATCACTTTCCATAACATTTCTATTTTACTCTCCTATCAATGAAAGTCATTAGTTCAGCATTGCTGAATATAAACGAATCTTTCTTATCTATGTATATACAACAGGAGGAGAGAATGTAGGGGCCAGACTTGAGTTTGAATCTGGGACCTTAAAATACTAACCAGATTGAGCTACCTGGTAACTGATTTTTGACTAAGTCCAACATACTACATGTACAGGGCATCCTATTGATCCTTGACTTATAGCAGTTTCAGAAAACAAATACCATTTCTTAAAAACCTGAAGAGTCAAAACATTTGACAAATAGACATGTACTTCAAAATCATAGATAAGATTAATTGTTGATTGCAAAATGTTGAGTTGCCAAACTGATCAGCAATACAGTAAGTTTCCTTCGAGTTAATTCTGTTTTCTCACTGATTTTTGTAGCTAAATCTGATTGGACAACACAAGGAATCACCTTTTGTGATGATAACATGGATTCACAGCGCCCTCTGTTGTCAGACTTCCTCGAGACCTTTGATGTTGTATTCGTGGATGTGACGGGCTACTACAATATCTGTGCTTCTATGAACAAGTCATGTTACAATCGGGTAAGACTTTATGTTATTATTATATGATATTATTAGTCCTCTGACGGTAAAACTGGAAGGGACTATTGTTGTCAATTCTGTCAGTCCATCTGTCCTTCCGCTCTTCCATCTCTCCGCATGAAGTTTTTCAGCACTCACAGCTTCATTTCTTAATGAATGTGTATAGATAACTAAAATATCATGGATAGGTTGATATTTCATGGTAATTGGGTCAAGGTCACTTACTTTTTTTAGAAGAAAAACCGTTGTCAGCGGCATTAATTGCTTTGTTTCCTTATCGCTGAAAAATTGTGGGACCATCAGGGACATATATAGCTTCAGCACTGTTCAAATATCTTGTTAGTTTTAAAAATTTTAAATGTTTGTTCTTTTTGTTAATTTGCCCTTGCTTTTAAATCTTACTGACCCACTATATACAGTCGTACAGGAGATCAGTTACTTACTCAAGTAGTAGCATTAAACACAAGTAGTCGCTATACAACATAATTATTGGTCCAGAAGATCGATCGATATCTTCTGGACAAAACAAAATCCTCCTATACTGATCTTATAATTCCACATGTTACAGGTTCGTTACGAGGCTGGACAGGCCATGCTGATGCTGGACGACCATTCTCTAGATAGCTTCTCTTTGTTTTTTATGACACCTCTTCCTTTCCTCCGGACATTTGACAATGTATTTCAGTAAGTCTACTGTTACATGTACTTCACTCAAACTTTGTTATACATCCTTGTATTGAAAGACAATTAGGAGAAAACTTTATATTCAAATCATATTTTAAAATAGCACTCTTTAACTAATTGTAGTTCATTTGGTTCAAAGGACCAACGTGTCCTATGAGTTGGTGATATTAGGCTGACCCCCTAAGGGCATAACAGGCAGGTCAAAAGAGGTCTATGTATTCATATTAACAACTACCTCTCTGAAACTAAGCAATGGATATCACTCGATACTTAACTCAAACTGTAAGCCTGAGGTTTTGTTTTATGTACTAATTAACCTGGGGAGCATCAATTATGTTTTCTCTGCCTCTTGCAGCTCACAATTTGGATTGTTGTTAAAATTATTTTCTTTCAAATGCTATTTTTTCAGCATCCGAAACTTATCTTGTCTTGAGGCTGCCGTAACAAAGTTTGACCTGACTGATAGAGTTATGGACCTTGGCGGTGATATGGTTGCCACGGTAACCCCTAGTCTGATAACAGTACTACAGCGTTCACTTGATAGGAGAATTAAACTATTACAGGTCAAACAGGAGTCTTCACCAAAGGTGAGTACTGATGTAACGTCACTGAAATACAGAGTTTCATTAAACTTGGTATGATTTTGGAATTTAAAAAACACTTAGACTTTAAATTAAGTTATCCATCACCTTCACTTTTTCGTCTTTTCGAGAACATGCACACTTCAAAATATCATCTGTAAG
This sequence comes from Argopecten irradians irradians, assembly GCA_004382745.1. Taxonomy (NCBI): domain Eukaryota; kingdom Metazoa; phylum Mollusca; class Bivalvia; order Pectinida; family Pectinidae; genus Argopecten; species Argopecten irradians. The sequence goes on along the minus strand of SAYR01028201.1, from coordinate 1,721,004 downwards.
TCAAATAACTTTCAGCAAACAAAAACCGCTTCATCTCACTGGAGCATACTGCTGAAGTTGAAATTGTATGCTGAAGTTTATATACTGTTATGATATTTAAAGGTACTGATTGATTTTATTAGAAATGTTTGATATTACTACTCCCATATTCAAATGGTGTAACAATCATTACCTATTTTCAGAGGGGGAAACTTTCAATACAAAGAGCAGATAACTTTTTTCATTTCAAGCTATCTTTAACTGACTATATTATCTTTAATGTGTATTGTAGTGGAACATCAAAGAAGATCCTCCTAAACCCGGTTGTCAGGGGCAGATAACTGTTGGAGTTTTACTCAACCCAGACACATGCACTAGTATATTAGACAAAGGACCACCGGCAGACTCTCCCGAGGTGAGTTTAAGTTTGTGTTTACATAGATCACCTTTAGATAGCACATCATACCATCATTTACTGCAAGTACAGAACTACTATCATGAAATTAGTGAGCATTTAGTTTTACCTACATTTGTATGTAATGTCCTATCATAACTCTCTTTGATATGGAAGTAGAGTGAGGCATTTGTCTTAAAGATATTTTGGTTTATCTTAAATAAGACAACATGTGGATTCTACTTGTTGAAAATGAAAAGTGTATCAATCATAAAGTAAAGCGTATAAATTTTTATTAATAATCATAAAAGATTTTTATTTTGTAGGCAGAGGATTTTCGTGACTTTTGGGGTGAGAAATCAGAACTCCGGAGATTTAAAGATGGCAGCATATGTGAAGCTGTTGTATGGATGGAGGCAAACTCTGAAATATCGAAGAAAAGGACGGTGTGTTCTATAGCTGTCAAACATATCCTTAAGAGGTTTGTGATGCTTTTACTGTCGGGTGCCGTGTACAAAATATATCTGTTACTTTTATTTTACATCAAAGTTCAAAGTTTTTAAACAACAATTTGGTTTAGTATATTTTAGGCTTAATGTCCTATGAACAACCAGGGTCATTGACGGATGGCAAATTGACAATTTAGGCTATCAATAGACTGTTTGAAGTGAAGTTGACAGTTCTACTGAGCCAAACTTAATTTGCCCTCATTTGGCCCTGCAGGTAGGGCGTTACAATTGTACCTGCTGCCCCTATTGCATGATCGTAAAAGGCGACTAAATTTAGGATCTTATTTTTTCTCTTCTTCCTATCTGACTTTCAACACAACATGAATATACCGCTGTATCCCAAAACAACATACATGCAACACACCGCATACAGGAGAGGCTACGTTAATTAATCAAACAAACAAACATTTAGACCTACTTTTAGAATATAACTTCTAATCATTTGATGTGTACCCAATCAGCTTCTTAAGGGACTTCTGCCTTTCTGTCTTGGAGCTGGACAATTTTTGAAATGAAGTCTTCCCTCCTGAGAAGAGCTTAAATCAAGTTGGCCTCAGGGTCATAAATTTGTTTGATGTTGAGCCAGGAACAAAACCAAAATGAAAAAAGTCATTACATCAAAACTGAGGCCTTCAACAATTAGGAGACCTTTATTTGGTCCCAAAAATAAATAATACAACAACAATCTGAGGTTTCATTCAGTTTCGACTACTATACAGACGGTTATTTACATGGGTCAAAATTTAACTAATAATGATGAAATTAAATCTTAAAAGGTTGAAATTTTCACGATGTGATTTTCAGAGTATGTATGATTCAATTATTTCTCAATATTATGCGGATCCAATATTTGCAATTATAATGACCATGTCACATAAAATTCCAAAAATATCATCCCATCAAAAATAACCTGTCACAAGTGTGATGTGATTTGTTTATTGCAGACAAGCTGGGATACTGCCAGAGTCCGTATGTTTCATCGGCCCACAACTTGATCCACTGCTGTACCTCCCCGTTAAGACGAAGAAAGGAATGAAAAGTTACGGTACAGGAGAGGAGGAGAGTACGGCCATAATGCACACCTATGACTCGCTGTGTAAAATACTACGGAATCTTAACGACATGCCTCTCACCATAAACTCCACACAAGGGACGTCGCCAGTGTTTAGGTTTACGGAGGTAAGTCAAAGTTTGTTTTAACTCCTTGCTTCTGATCTCTTGTTAATTTTTTAAAGAGCATTATCATTGGAAGTTTGACATCAATGATTTGGAGATAAAACATATAAAATTTTTTTCAAAAGTGAGTCGTTTATGCACTGTTGATAAAAAGAACATTAAATTCTGTGTACTGAGACATGTTATTTTCATGTATGAAATATTTTGTTTTTTTCAACATACCGTATATATTTTGCAAATTCATGATCATGGGCTCTTACTAATGATCATGTATTTATATATATACATTTTGTAAAATTATTTGCGAAACAATTGAATTCTTATTTGAGCTCTGTCATAAAATCATACGAAAAATTTTGTATCTCATGAAAAAAAGTGAAAAGTTTGATTACCAGTAAGTGAGTTAAAATAGTACACTAAAATTACATACAGCACCTGTGTTTGTATTTAAAGGTGTTTCCAGCCACAGCATTTTAAACTTTAATTAGACTGTCTTTGTATTTAAAGGTGTTTCCAGCCACAGCAGTTTTAACTTACATTAGACTGTGTTTGTATTTAAAGGTGTTTCCAGCCCTAGAAGCCACATCACCACAACAGTTAGCAGGAGAAGCTGGCAGTATTCAGTGTCCTAAACCCAACAAACCACTTCCCCCATATACACCAGTACACAAGAGTAGGTCATTCTTGGCCATAGCGAAATTTCTACAATGTTTCTATGTTAGGCTACTATATTGTATATCATTACATGTCATGGAAATAATTTGATTTCCTTCCTTTCTCATGGATCGATTTGAGGAGCCTGATAAGATAGATTAAGCAGAATGTTAAATGTTACATGTATGACAGGACAAATATTAAATGCATTAAGAAAATAAGATTATATTAAAACTGCCTAACATTTTAATCCGAATCTTCAACTGTTACTTTGTCAATTTTAATTTTCTTTTTTTTTTTTAATATATTCAGGCATGGTAGTGATAAATCTTAAGTTCAATTGTTGAAAATGTGCTGTCTTGTGCCATGACAAATGTTCAAAACATACATTTGTAAACAGACAATATGTTTTGTATTTATAGTCACCTGCCTGATGGAAGGAAGTGGTAAATGGCCAGACGAAATTGAACCATTCCGACGTCTAAAAGCAGCTTTTCATATCGCATTGGGAAAGACCTTATCTAGTGAGCATAGCCTGGTCGTCAGGACAACCCCAGGATACGTAGATGTGAAGAAGGTGAGTCTGATACATTAAACGAAAAAACACTGGTTTAAATGCTTTCTATAGATATCTGCAATGTTAGAAACTATGTCCTCTAGAACATTTTACCAGTATTTATCCTGAAAGTAACCAATGGGGTCCAATTAAATTTTATATATACAGGAAGGTCATTTAGTAAGCCAATTTGGCGATACCAAAACAATTTCCAAGAAGTATGATTTATCGTCGATTACTAAGCCCACCTTTTGGTTATTGTGACGTCATATTTGGATATGATATCCCAATCACTAGAAGTTTGGTCTGATGGATAGTAAATTGTATTATCCACATAAAATTTACTTAATATTTAAACTTATTAATTACAGTCAAACCTTTCAACAAGTTTATGGTAAATTTACAAGTTTACATGATTCAGCTATAATGTTTTCGCGCACATTTGATATTTCGAGAAATTTCTAGTCGGAAGTTAATGAAAGATGATTTAGTTTGACTGTATTTTACATTCTTGCAAATGTGCATTAAGAGATTCTGTTGTAATTTTCAGAACAACTACATATTCCGAGTAGAGTTATCCTACCTTCGTGAGATAGCCTTGGCCAAGTCACATCGTACTCCCGAGGGGATGATGAAGATGCGAGACACACCTGAATCTTTAGAATTAGAAAAACAGATGGTAGCTCTGCCGAAACTTACCAGTACATTACATGGGTAAGTGTACTGTTCAACTCAAAGCATACTGTTTATGAAAATATTTTTCAGCTGCATTGTATACTGTTAAACTTTGCTATCTCCATTCTTGATGTTCCAGGTGTTACTGTCACTGTCGTTATATTAACCCTTAGACTATGTCATAGCAAAACTGAAGGCATTTCAGGAGTTAGAAATTCACCACCAAACACAGGCCATACAGTGTACTGTTAGTTAATTCTTTTGATGTACATCGAAGGCCCCAAATTACCTGTCTGATCTGTTATTGCACACACATGTAGAGCCTTCAGTTTTGCTATGACATAATCAAGGAGTGGATATTACAACACTGATTGAGACCCTGGCAGTTTAATTAGAATAAATATTGTTTTGTTTGTCAAAGCATCACAGCAAAACTTTGAGATAAGAATTGGAACTTGCATGATAATTTGAATAATGGATAGCTAAATTTTTACCACTTTACCAGTCTCAATTTAAGTTCAGCTCTTATGTTATTTCAGAAATAATGACTGTTCCTTTTATGAAACAATTACGTAATTACCACAATATGAAGTTTGATTATTATTAAAATATTCAAGTCAAGCTGTTTAACCAATAATGTGGTAAAAGTTTTGCATGAAATTTTACCTGTGATTCAAACTCCAAAGATTAAAGTTGGTCTTCAAACAATGACAGCAAAAATAATTTCTGTTTTGCTTCCTGTTTTAACAGACTGCAACAACAACACAACACATTTAGCGGGGCTGTACGCCTGGCCAAACGCTGGGTGTCGTCACAACTTTTGTGTGACCACATACGGGACGAGGCGATTGAGCTGATGGTGGCCCAAATCTACATCTCTCCTAGTCCTTTCAGTGTACCAAAGTAAGTGAAGAAGTTTTAGATGAGGCTTGTAATCCATTCATGATTTTAATTAGGCTTCAAGTCCTATCACTTACCAACGTAAGTAAGGAAGTTTTAGATAAGGCTTGTAATACATTCAGGATTTTAATTAGGCTTCAAGTCCGATCACTTACCAACGTAAGTAAGGAAGTTTTAGATAAGGCTTGTAATACATTCAGGATTTTAATTAGGCTTTAAGTCCAATCACTTACCAAAGTACCGGTAAGTGAAGAAAATTATTCTAAATGAGGCTTGTAATCCATTTGAGGCTCTGAGTTAGGCATCTAGTTCACTCTGTATACAAAAGTAATTACATAGACTCTTGAGGTCAATGTAATTCAAATGTAAATCTACTAGGAGAAAACTGAATGTTTTTATTTAAAGTAATGGAATAACTTGCAAAATAAGTGTAACCCTGGTCAGTATACCTCTCGAATAGTGTTAATTTCTCTTTAGCTCGATTGGTTGACTGAGTGTTGATCACTGGCAGAGGCAGTGATTAAATTTGTATAAAATACTCTGTAACATAAGTTTTGTCAAATAATGGAAGCTGAATGGAGAAATCAAAGAACTTGTAGAAAAGTCATACGTTGACCTCATAGGTTTTCATCTTCAATCACAGATATATATTACACAACAACCTTTCAAGTTTGATAACTTCAACTGGTCTGCATGGTATTACGTCTTTTCTTTTCTAGCTCACCACATGTTATTGTTCAGACCCACACTGTTATCTTGTTAACACTTTAATATTAATCTTGTCTTCTGTCTTTTCCAGCTCACCCCTTGTCGGATTTTTGAGGTTCCTTCATCTTTTGTCACATCATGACTGGAGCAGAACTCCTCTACTGGTGAACCTCAACCAAGAGTTTACAGGTATCATAATTCTGGTCTTTCTCTGATTTATAAATGAAAATGATTATTCAGAAATGAATAATAATAATACATAGGCACCTCACAGTGAGGAAGGGTGTGAGGGTGTGTGTATGCATATGTGTCCCATGAAAATCACTTAACAGAAGTGCAATCATTAAAGCAGTATCAAGAACATTTCATATATTAATATCAAACTAATTCTTGATCAGATGGCACAATTTTAAGAGCCAAACTTGCACAAGACTTTGTGTTCATAAAGGTGTTGATTTTTTGTGACAATACATTCTTAAGTTTGTTGACATTACATTATTTTCAATACCATGTGGTGAAGGTATGCTTAATTATTAAAATTACTTGTAATAAAATATATTCTCTAATTATATTTTGTTTAATTATGAAGATATATTTGACTTCATTAGCCTATTTTAGAATTTACACCCCACCGTCTCAGACTTATAAAATGTGGCACCTGTTTATGCACAAAACTTTTATATGTTTAATTCCTATAGCTGGTGACTATGCGGAGATTTCATCAAAGTTTTCCAAAGACAGGAAAACCCTGCCTCTGATGTTTATTGCCACTCCTGGAGACAAGCTGAGTTCTCATTGGACGACGGGGTTGCCAACGGCGCCAATACTCCAGCGTCTCATCCTATTGGCCAAGGAATCTCTGAATGTTCTGGAAAGTCAACTTCACTCCAGTCAGCTGGTAGATACAACAGACTTTAAAGTAAGTATTTACAACCTAACTGTTATGTTAAATGTATGTCAAAATCAGAATTCAAGTGTATATATCAATATCAGTTTAGAAAATCATTTATATATATAAACTGTTACAAACCACTGTTGATTAGCAGCTATAGACATTTAAAAACAACTTTAAGACAAACCGTGCAACTGTAGACTGACTCGAAAATATCTAAATGAATGAGATTGGGTGCGCTGTTTATATGCCTTGCTGAAAGACATGGTGTTAAAATATCAAGATAAATTCAGGACAAAATATATACATTTCTGGAAGACATGGTGTTAAAATATCAAGATATATTTAGGACAAAATATACTAGAAAATCAATATTTAACTGAACACCCATCAAATTCAATACAGCTGTCGCTTTCTGCTTTGACAGACATGATTCTAGAACAACATAGGATGTAAACTGTGATCTCACATTACACGTAGTTCTGCTATCTTAGCTACTACCTTTCAAAAGTACCACCCTGATGTTCGATTCATTTTTCACCTTGGTACTATGATCTATAATACATGTAGTAACATTCTATTACGTTATTACCAGCAAATCTTTCGGCCCCCAATGGAAATCTACGATGTTGTTGTACACCTGAGGCAGAAAATGTTGCCACGTCAGAACCAGGCGGTGGACATCACAGACGAGACGAACATCCCACTACATGTCTATAACATGTCATGTGAGGCAATGCCAGTCTACGAGTTTGACCCGGTACAGATGTATCTGTCTGAATTAAGAGTAGGTATCACAAACATTTCCTAATGTTCTATGGAACAATAATCCATGGAATAGTTATTTAAAGGATCAGTCAACCTTGTTTTCAAAAATTGCAGCCGTCTTCATGTGAATTAAATCCATCACTTATCTTTAGCTCACCTGTCTTTCATCTGTCTGTCTGACTGTCATCTATCAACATTGCCTTTAAATCACTTCTAATCATGTACAACTGAGCTACTGATACGTTAACAATACAGTAAAACCTGCTATAGCAGCCACCCTGTATAAAGACCACTTGTGTAACAAAACCTGCTATAGCAGCCACCCTGTATAAAGACCACTTGTGTAACACTTTTGACACTTCTTATATAACTCTCTTTAATTTTGGTTTTCAGGCAGCTTATGGTGAATATGCCCTGTTCTTCCACGATCGATATGGAGGAAACCTGATTGGCGTTATATGGAAACCTCAGGCATTCAACAAGACTGCATTTTCGGTATGTTGAATCTATGACAGTTCAGATGTACATTTAAATTCAAAGTGTCACAAGCCCTCCCTGTCAGAGTCATGATTGAGGGGCCAACATTTGACTATAGGTATTATGCTTTGTATATGGCAGGGCCACAGTTGGCAAGTAATTTTAAAAGATGTCTCAACATATTACCACAAGCCCTCCACCTCTGGGTCACGAGTTCGAATCCCATGTGGGGCAGTTGCAAGACACTGACTGCTGGCCGGCCCTTTGTTTGGAGTTCATATATGTGAGGGGAATAAGTTATGGCATGTATAGTGGGGGACTTAAAGTCATCAAATTAGCTTGTTCTGTGTGTTTTAGGAAAATGTAGTTATTGTGTTGTGTCTCCTTGTAAAAGTGAAACTCTTGTCCTGTTTATAGTCCTATCCGACTGAAGCATGCAGCAGAAAAACATAAAACAGCACACCCCACCCGATCATATTATATATATAAACGCTGACAATGGGCAAATGCTTACCGTAACTTAAGGAGGAGCAGGAACTGCAGGTGTTAAATAGCATTTCGTGCTTAAGATTAAACATCGATAATTTCGTACTAATATTTGTTTTAGGTGAACCGCATAGCAGGAAAGATGCCAACATCACAGAACACAGACAAACAGACAGATGTTCAAATCGTCGGAAATGTTGAGGCCATTTTGGAAGATTTTCAAGTCCTTGGTGGAGGTCTTGTATCCAGAGTAGAGATAAAGAAATGGAACTTTGAGTCAGACCAATGAACTTTGTCTGTAGGGACAGACTGAACAGTCAGACATATCTTCTCTGTCATGAAATGTTTCTTTTGATACGGGAATATCAGACATGACCTATGATGTCTTTCTTAATTGGTCAAAAGACCACATAACAGAAACTGTGGATAAGATTTTAAGATAAATAAAAAATGTACTCTAATTTAGAGTCCTTTATTTATTCTGTTCATTTTCCTAATTTCATTGGCAATCACATTTGAAGACAATTTCATATTCAGTAAGCCTTTTACACTGGCAACAGTTTTCACTATCTTCCACAGTGGTCAAGTGTTTAAGGTATCCCGACATATCACCACAAGCCCTCCACCTCTGAAAATCCCATGTGGGACAGTTGCCAGTTACTAACCACTGGTCGGTGGTTTTTGTCCAGATACTATGGTTTTTTGCTCTACCAACAAACCTGTCATGTCCCTAAATAACCCTGGCTGTACGTACAGGACGTTAACAATCTGCAAAACTTTCTGTATATGTAAGGCCAGTCATTGCTGGAAACCTACGGGTCACTGCTCTACTTTTAGAGCGGCGACTCGTGGGTTTCCAACAATGAAGGCCAGTGTGCTAGTTTTGTATTTTCCAATTTTTGGTTTTTTCCTGTTACCATGGGAAACCTAGTTAAAATCTCCTTAAAACATGCAATGGGGATATAGCCACATTTTGCTGGTCCTTATTTGTCCGATTAACAACCAGGGTCACTCAGCGACTTGCCAGGTTTAGGGGTGCTGGAGAAATACGCTAACCCTCCGACGTCCGATGTAGGTTTTGATCACACAGCCCAGAGGTAGAGGGCTGTTACATGTAATAATGAATATGTGTGGACACCTTAATCAATCAGACACTGAGGCCCATTGTTGTGAGGTGATTTGATGAGACAAGTAAGACCCTCAATGGAGTTATGACAACCACTCAATTACAGATATAATTTGCTTACTGAAGCGTTGTGAAAAACAAATTAACACAATATTTCCACAAATTCAAGATTTATTGTTCAACAACTGGTTTTTATATCAACAAAATGTCCTCAAAATAAGAAAACTGATAGTACAAAAGATTTCCATCATATAACAATATTACATTGTGATTTAACAAATTACCAATCACACTTAACCAAGCAAGTACATGTATTCTCACGTCCATTCAACACTCATACCTAGGTAAGATGAAACATGTGCAAGAATGATCATATGATACAATGTTCACGTTCTCTATACAGAGGGTGATCAATGAAGGGTAGTTTGCTCATTCACCCCTGACATTCCATAATGGACTGGTCAAGTCTTTTATATAGAAGAGTCTAAATGTGTCTTCAAGGGGTATGTGAATGAGTTAAAATATAATAATATCGCTTTAAGTTTAGCTGTCATATCAATATTTAGTTTTTCACAGCAGAAACGGCTCAAGATGTAGAAACAGTCAAAAGTTATACACAATAAATTTCTATACTAATTGGAGAAGTTACATCAAATACATACCGTATTCGACCCAATAAGTGCCCAGGGCCCTTAAAAAGTTGATAAAAATGAAAAGAGGCTAATAAGTCAAAATTATTGCAAATTTATACCGTTTTATGTAGTTTTGGTCCTTATTTATGCCTGGGCAATTGAAATTGAGGCCTCAAAAAGGGGGAGGGGTGCTTATAGGGACATGAGCGCTTATTGGGTCGAATACGGTACTACTTTGTACCAGAATGGTAACAAGTAGCTTTGTATCATTGGCGAGTAGTAAGCTTAGTCATTAGAAATTTTCAAGAAAATGTTTCTCTAGTAATACTAGTAAATGATAATATCATTGCGAAAACTAAAACAAGGAGTCCTAATGCACAGGCGTTTGTAACAATGAACTAAGGATAATGCATGTACAGGGTAACAATTTGCTACCAAACCCTGTGTCCTAGCTTCAGGATAATGAAAGAATCTGAGACTGATGTCTTAACTTAGCCAATCAAAAATGGTGTAACGCTGCAAGACGTCATTTGTGATTGGTTTAGTCAAAACCTAAGATTGTTTTGGTCTCAAGATTATTTCAGTATTTCAGAGCTTGATCACAAGTCTAGTTTGTCAGATTACAATTTTTTTTACTGTAGAATTTATGTGTCCTAATTATTCTTTAAATGAAAACATTTAGTTATTCTACATCTGTCATAGCCATTCCAGGGAAAAAAGATTTGTTATACAAATTTTGTTCCACCTGAATATTTTCTTTTTGGTACCAGGGAATTTACATATTTAAATGTCACAATACAAAACATGAGTCACTCAATACAATGCATGCAATAAAATTGTCATCACAGGGACATGGCTTGAATTTCCAACCAACAGTTTTTCTATTCATGTTTTATCAATAGCATCTCATTATACAAATAGACCATTGGATGGAAATTCCCTGTGCTAATGATTAAATTTAGAGTTATCTGCCCAGTGTACTGACAACAAAACACAATGATTTAGAAAACATTTACAAAAATTGTGCAAATAAAAAAATATTAATAAATTCACAAAATAAATTCTTATCCACACATTAATCCATTATCAAAATAAATGTACACCACACATTAATCCATAATCAAAATGAATGTAAAATATAGGACAGTCAAATTCATGATCATGTGGATCAAAGCAAAATAACTTATCAGTATTATTTTATTGTACTTTACACAACAGCAGGATAAAGGCTTACATAATAGAAACCACCAAGATAGAGACTGATAAACTGTTAAACAAAATACCAAAGCTTCTATTGTGTATGGTAAGTCTTGATAAATTTATAATGTGAATCAATAAGAGACATTTCTCCAAAGGTATCAATACATTTTGTAAGAGCAAAACGTAACTCCCAAAATTAAATTCAAATTAGGTGCGAGTAATCCTGCCCAATGAACGTGTATTCCTAAATATGAGTTAGGCAGCTGTATTTGTTGTGATAGTAGTAGATTTTGTGCGATAACCAATACTGTAATATGTATATACCCAGCAAACCTGTCTTAGCTGCATAATCATAACTAGTTCTGCCCATTTACATACACTTCAAAACTAATGTACCACATACAAAATATACAATACCAAAGAGCAAATATACAGGTACACTAATTACAAACTTGTTAATGCTTCACCAACAATAGGACATTTTGTTATTCCGATTACATTTGCACAAGCAATTATGTGAAGTATTCATGGCACTTTATTGGGTAAATTAACTGTAGAGTAAATTTCAGCATTTTTGATGTAAGAAATTGTTGCAATTTGTACAGTTAAACCTTGGTAACTCAGGTCGACGGAAATGTGATTACACTGAAGTTGTCCGAATATTTATACCTAATCTGATATAATATTCATGTAGTGAAAATGATCGTATAATATTCATGTAGTGACATTATAGTCTGGACCAAAATATATCTCCAGTAATTCTAATTAAACAGGTTTGAGTTAACGAGGTTCCATACTCTTAAAGACATATTAAGACACTTTCCCTGATTAAAACAATAATTGAGGCAATTTAAATACACCAGCTCTCTCGTTGGTACAACATTTAATACATCCACACAGAGACATGTCATTGGTATAAATAGGATTTCCTTTAGTTATATATCATAGCACTATCTGCATACAGTAACTGATTTCTGGTACCAATTTTCCCAAAGTGGTGCTGGCACGTGTAAAACAGATGGTCAGACGAATGTTTAAAACAGAAGGTAAAGGACATGTACGAGACGATGGGATAGGTAAATGTATATATAGCAAACATTTCATTTTTTTTTCCTTTTTTGTATTTTCATTTAAACTTCATGAAGTTTCCCCATATTCAAATTCTTTATTTTCGTAATTATATTTAATGAATCTTCTTTTGTGTACCAGCACAAAAAAGGAGATATTTTGATGAAAGAATTTTCAAAAAAAAAAAAATCCTTTTATCTTAAAGCTACGAACTATCGAGTGCCATAAAGCTATTTCTATACAATTCCATTTAACTACTTGCTTTATCTTCTCAGTACATCACTATCAGTCAGATCAAGCTTTCACCACAGGGAAAAGATTCCTCCATTCTCCTGCTATAATTAAAAATCTAGAGAGAAATCTTTTTGTAGCAATTTTAATCAAATGAAGAAGAAATGAAAAAATGAGAATAAGTTAATCTGTGTTTCACACATACAACTTCTTTTCACAATAATAAATCCACATGTACCTTCACACAACACAAGTCTATCATACATAATCACACAGGGTTTACTTTCATAACAATCTAAAATCTCACATTTCATCATTAACTGTGTGTGATCCTTTGAATTTCAACTGTGTGTCATTTTTCTCTGTAAATTTGCTCGCAACTGTTTCACTGTCTGTGTCAGCCATATTGATATTGTCCATGATCTGTTCTGATTGGTCGATTTCATACTCTATAGAAGTATGGCCACTTGATGGAATTTTCACAGCTGGTGTTTTGGGCGGTATTTCCCAGGGAGGTCCTGGTTTCACGGACACTTTTATGCCGTAAGGGTCATCAAGGTCAGCCTCCATTTCATATCCAGTTTCCAGGAGACTCCTCGACTTTCCAGCCATAGGAATGTTCCTAGTTTCAAGTCCGTCTTTTCTTCCCAAGGGACTGAAGTTTGGTACGATGATGAAAGCAAAGGACAACACCAACACCTGATAAAGAAAGAAGATTGATTAGTAATTTTGTAATATAATTATGTCTTAAAATGTAAAATATGTACCCACAAAAAACATACTCATGATTTTCAGGGAAAAAAGTCTGACTTATGCTCTGGAAAATATGGTATATATAATGAAAAAAATATTGAAGTCTTCTGTCATACTTTAATTTGTGTTATACTTAATAAGTACAGATTTTGAAGGCAATTATTAATTCAAAAGACATGCAGCTAATAAAGTTTAACATAAGTTTAGTAATTGATATCTTTACAAATTAGGAAAAATGCTATATGAAATAAACAACAGATGAGAAATGTTTTGTTTTCCTACATCTATAAGACTTACCATAATACATGTTGATGTCTGTGGCTTGTTTGCCTTTGATAAAATGTATGATTGTAGTTTTTTTAGCTGCTGTGTGAGTGATCTGGAAAATAAATATTAAGTAAATCAAATATTGATTGCAAAAGCTATCGGTATATACAAAGAATACCCAGTAAATGGAAAAGTTTTACACAGATTTTATTAGCATCAATAATGAAACATATTTGTTGAATCCTGCAGTTAAATTATTTCCAACATTTTTTTCATGTTTAAAGTAGAATAAACTTGCCGATCATGTCTTAACAAATCACATTTGGTGCATACTATCCAAGACATTAGATATACGTACAAGTTATGCTTTTCCAGGCTATCGACCTTCTTTTTGAGTTGTTGGTTTTCTGTCGTAGACATTTTTACCCTCTTTTCTAGTCCCTCAACATAGCCTTGCTTCCTCTTTCTGCTCTCCTTGGCAGACACCTGCAGGACGAAAATAGATTTCACTGACATTTGATCTATTCACAAATTAATTTATATATATATATAACCCTGCATAACATTTCCAACTGATATCTGATATATGTAATCATTGTTATTTCAACCAACTCCAGGAAAAGAATATTTCCTTAAAAGAGATAAAGAGAGCTATTGCTTATTTAAAATTGTCCTCGTAGTTAATTCAATTAAAGTCAATAATTAACGTTTTATATGTCTGCATGATAAATGTGTCATTAAATAAATTCATATTGCCATCAGAAATTCCTGTTTCTCTGTGACTAAAACTTTGGGTGTCATATTACACTTCTAATAAGTAACTGGATGAGCCCTTACTTTATTCCTGATTTTCCTGCGGACGGCCTTGAGGATTTTTTCCTCTTCTTTAGTGAGAGGCATATCTGTTGGTAGCTGAACCCCTTCCCTGGCCAGGAGTTCTCTCTCCTCGTCAGAAAGTTTTAGCTCAGGAAACTACAAACATAGAAAACATCTCTCATAATTACTCCCAACCAGACTTCAAAAGTAGGAAACTTTGAACACACTTTTGTAGAATTTATAATTACTTCAATCAGTTCATTAGATACACCAGCATCAAACCTCTGAAACAAACAGGAAATAGGACCTCAGTTACACTCTAAATAGTCCAAATAGTCCAAATATTTGAGTTAAGTGGGACACACTTACCTTTGAGGATTTTGTGTTAATGTCCTTCATGGTAAATGGAAGGCCATCTGTATGGTTGGTGGTAAGTTTGATGATACGGACAGTACTCGTGTTGGCACTACTGGTCATCCCTGAGCTATTCAGGTCGTCTACAATAAAGAAATCGGTATTGGTCATAAAATAATACAAGTAGAAAGCCCTTGATTTATAAATACTGTACCGTTTTAATTCAAAGTACTTTTCATACTATCAAGTGATTATCATATGACATTCACAACTTCATTACAACTAAATTGTATTTATTTAATATCTTAATAAATACAAAGATATGCAATTTTTATAATTTACTAGTTTTAGTCAATGTACTAGCAATCAATGATCATACATTTCACAGGATGATTTTCAGTACATGAACATGATAATTAAATCATAGGATCCAGTGAAATTCTATTTATTTAATAAAAGTTATATATTTGTCAACTGACATCACACATACCCACAGGTATATCTACTTACAAGCATTTTTCGACATTACCCTTCCGTGAAGACATTTATTTGTATATGGACTTAACAGCATTTTTCGACATTACCCTTCCGTGAAGACATTTATTTGTATATGGACTTAACTCCATTGAAAGGAAGCAGTACTTTTGAGATCAATCAGCCTTTCAATAAATTACCTTAAAGGTAGGTTTCGCCCAATGAAATATAAAGACTACGAAATTGAAATTTATCCTATACATAGATATAATCTTCAGATCATTTTCAATGCATACAGCGAACAATATGGGTGGTCAGTTGCCTAGCTTGACCAGGAAAATACCCCTCTAAAAATAGAGCGAAGTCAAGCTTTACATAGAACATGACGTATTTTTTTCCAAAACGAGGCCGCAGCACCAAACGAAAGCGTGCAACAAAATGTCAGATAGATGTGACAGTCTTGCCACGGCATGTTTAGTTAAAAAACAACAACAACAAATCGAAGTGCGAGGGACTGTTTATACATATCATATAATCTAAAACACTTCATGTTACTTACATACGCTCGCTTACTTTGTACACCAATGGGCCCAGCGCTCTCGCTACCTGAGGGAGTTCGGAGCCCAACATGTATACAAAACTCAGTTTCCCTTCCTCCAATGATTTGCCTGGCCAATTTTGTACATCCATGGGAACTCACGACTAGAAATTTAAAGGATTAACGCTCTATTTCCCTTTTGGCCCCGCCCACCTGTCCACGGGGCAAGCCAAAATCAATACAAAGCTATTTCCCCTTCCCCAATAGGATGATTTCTGTCGCAAATTTGGTTTACAATTCATGGCAGAACTCTATGACAAGTAGCCTTTATAATTCGATCTGAGTTGATTGGTTAAACATGCTGTACATGCATTAACCATGATCCATTCATGATATTGCAATACATGTACAAATACTACCAAAGCTAGTGATTTGATAGACAATAGAGATATTCATTAAAAAAAAACACACACTGTATTTACGATGATTAAGTAAGTATAAGCTTTCACAACTTTTACTATTAGTGTTATAGCTATGTATACTTTTTTAAAGTAAGTTTAAAGTAAGGGACTGGGATCAAGGGTTCTAGTACACGTGCCATACACAGGGATCTGAAGATTAGTTACAGATTATATAACATGGACGACCCCACCAGAGTGTCCTAAGACCATTTTTTAGACGTTTTAGAAACGCTTATAGATAAATAAACGATAAAAATCATACTCTACATGTAGCTGCAATATTGTAGTTCAAAAGACTTTTAGACAGAATAATGGTGACGGTTCTCTAGAGCTAACAATTGACTGCCTATTTTGCTAATGGAGCAAAGTAATGATTATGCAAACATTCAAACGTCTGTTTGCGTTTTTATCGTACTTGTTTGATATCGCTTATCCTACTAGGCAATAAAACTGAACACATAAATTACAAATTCTCATGGAGGCATTATTTAATTTACAAATACATATGAGGTCTTCTGAAGGAGAATTTATACAGCAAGCCACAATTGTGAATTTGACGTTGTGTGGCGGTACGGAGATATTAAAGAACGGTAGTTATGTTTGTTTTGGACAAAAAAAATATGCATGTATACGCATAAAATAATTGGAACCTACAAAAAAGTATAGAAAACTATGCCAAGTGATTTCGGAGGCAGTGCCCACTACGACACATAGGGACCAATCGTACTCGGCGAAAGGTATAGTAGGCCGTTGTAATATATTCGTTCTTACTCTACATGGTACTATATACGAGAAGGGTAGCAAGCTTTTAGACTCAAATATCTAACCCGGTCACCTTTTAGGGCTATAAAACACATTTCTAGTACATCGTCGTAAAAACAGTACTACCGTTGGAAAGAGCGATTAATTTCCTTTCGAAACATCCTACACTCTATACAAAGTGCCGTCATTAAGACAATATAAGCCCAATTATGCAAACACCTTGAACGGCAGCTTATTATATTTACTGTGGCCGATCCGGATAAAATATTGCATGAGCTAGGCCTATGTTGCAATCTCACTGGCACAGGTTTACGACGCGCGCGCAAAAAAAACCCAAATAACTAAAAAAATACTGATTTTTCAGTATTCTTTTTTTGCGCGCGCGTCGTAAACCTGTGCACTGGCTATATAAATGCTCTCTTTCTCGGGCGCATCGTAGTTTATCCGTGGCGTCAGCTATGCATCATGTATATTTTATCCGGATGCGATTTAGTTGCTATATATAGGCCATGAAGTTCAATATTTCTTTTTTTCAACACCAGGTGCATAATGCACCAAAGTATAATCAAAGCTCCGCTAAACCTGATTGATTCCCGTCTGTTTTCCTTCGTATAGTGGTGGATCGGCGGTTCCTTATATGCTATGGCTAAGTGGGTGTGGGTGGGAGGGGTAGGGGGTTGATGTATGGAATGGGCACTAGAGAGGTGAGAGACGTATGCTATATAACTTTATCATTTATCATGCTGTTGTAGGATATTGTACTAGTTCAATAACTGTACACACATATAAATACTAAAAGCATTGTAGGGGATTCGGTAGGAATGACATTGCATCTACATTGTTTTGAACGCTAACTACGCTCATGGTTTCTTTTTGAGGGAAAATTGACCGTGGTGTAGACTACAACTTATATTTTCCCGCGTAAAATAGTATGATTGATGATCTCCAAGAAGATATAACAGTTAAAGTGTATTACTTACATGATATACTTTAGAAAATTATATTCGATTACTTTTCAAATGCTTTCACAAGTATGATTTAGATATAAAAAGTAAACAAATAAAGCTATTGAATATCAGTGCTATTTTATGCAACTTTTGTTTGAGGGTCATCGTTTATTTCGGACACCCTTAGAGTTTACTTGTGGTTTTACGGTAAAATAATTTCCGAAAGTCCATTGTTTACTTCCGCCTCCACGTCATTCCAGCGGTGTGTCGGGGATGATGACACTGTCCGTAAATTTAGAAACAACATCCTTGACGAAATAGGTTATTGTAACAAGGAATGGAACTTTGATATTGAAATTCCAAGCTTTGCTTATTAGTTATGTAATGGCTGATGATATGTTACGTATCTGAACACTTAAGAAGAATTCTGTTTTGCTAACTGACATTGGCAACAACGAAAACACCGGAATCTCGGTTCCTGGTTGATAACTTCCGTGTGTATTGCACAAGAGGACTGACAGGGCTTTTCCAGTTAAGGCTTTATATCACCAATACACGTGGAGGTTTGACGAGGGAAACATTTCTGTTTTGTGGAGTGACGTGTTCTCTTGTGACGAAAGGTAATCCACAGCAGCGAATATTGCATGGACAAAATTTACGCACTACAGTAACGCCGTAAACAAGAAAGATGGCGGTCACGTCTGACCCAAATCAGGTCCTAGACTTGCTCTTTAATGACGACGATGGTCTGCTAAAATCTGAGGTGCCAGGGATTCAGACCGTGGATTTCGTAAGTATATATTTTAAACCCATGAAACCTAAAATAAAATGTAACAAAGCTATTCACATGTATGGCGAGTTGTGTTGGACTGTACATGTTTTATATTCACAGTAAAGCTGTGTCTACATGCATTATCAGCTAATATCATATTCAGTGTACAAATTAGAAATCAATGCAAGCCTGCAGCTGTTTCATGTATACTATTTTATAGATTAAATGACAGCTGTAAACTGCTGTATGAAATAAATTCTGTCATAAAACTGTTTATAAATCCAGTCTAGTATGACTCATCTACATGAGGATCATGTGTAGTCAGGAGCTTCCACTGTGACATTTCATCACACAAAAACCAATGGGTTTGTTACACATCATCATTCACCAGAAGGAATCCGGTGCTCAAGCATGTATATTTATATTGGCGCCACTACATGTGTACAGTCAGATCTCTGCAGAAGTAGCTCTTTATGATGCAACCCAACATCAAAGTAAAGGTCTTTGCAAAATTTTGTTGCTCGTACCCAATGAAAAAAAATTGAAGCACAACTTGCATTGTGATACCACCAGCTTCTATCATGGCTTTGGATACTTGTGAATCGGATTATCAATGTCTGTCTGATGATGTGTTGATGCCTTTCCAACTGAGTGGAGATGAATGTGATATCTTGAGTTTTTATGATGCAAATGTATCGATTCAGACAGTGAACAATCATTTTTTTCTAGGACAGATGGAAACTGGAATTTGTTTACACATCAGGTTTTGGTAATAACTCTATGTTTGTTCCAACCATATAAAATATCTTATTAAAATTACCAATATCTTACTTTGGTACTTTATTATTTAATATAATGTTACCAAGAAAATAATGCATCTTTAAATTATTCACTTTCAGGTTTAAGTAAATTTTACAGAAGCCAAACTATTTATGTATATTTGTTAATCAATTTTAAATATTTTCTGAATGTCTGATTTCATTTTGGAAGTTAAATTCCAGATTAATACCCTAATATGAATTTTAAGTTGATTTGGAAAAAAAAAAGATTCTGTACATCTAAGTGATGGTGAAAACAAACATGCATGGGCTGATTTAGAAATTTTTTGTTTACAGTCAGAACTTGGACTTTTCTCTGAGGGAGATGGCGACTTACTGGAGAGTGTACTTAAAGAAGCAAATCTAGGTGATTTGGACACAGAGCTAGATATAGACATTGACCAGCCTCCGCAAAAAAGTTTTCTTCTCACACCGACCATGATTATTATGCTCAGAGATCCCCAACAAACAGTGACAGCGGGGTGTCGCTAGAATCAAGTGCATACTCGCCACAAAGCTGCGCGGCGACGAACAATTACAAAACAGTCCTAAGGAATATTATCTGTCAGATTCATCAACAAACATGACAACAGACTTCATGGATAAATTAGAACACAGTCCTCTAGCTATGGAGGATGTCAGCATGAAAGACTTTAACATCGCAGGTGTTGATGACTTGGATGCATCAGGTCTCCTCTCAGAACAAGACTTTCTTACTTGTATTGATAGTACACAAGGGAAAGATAATGAAGCTGTCACCATTAGTTTAGGTAGGTGTGAAATAAAAGAGAAATATAAAAAAAAAAATAATAAAAAGAATTACAGAAATATATAATGTGTATGCATGTATTATGGGTATCATGTTTAAAATTAAACAGCATCATACAATATAACAAAGTCAGAAACATTCTATATTAGTTAAAGGTAGGTTTCGCCCAACCAAATAAATATTTTTTTTTGTGAAATGTGATAAGCGGAAGAAAAGATGAAAAAACATATTAAAATATCTCAAATTTAATTTTTTATGTGTTTGAGATTGAACAATGTGTCTTGAATACAAATTGAAGGAAATCCTTGATTATTACGGTGTCCGTCAGACAAAATATATGCAAATGAAGCTGCGATGGATTGTGTTGTCGAAGTTTGGCGCATGCGCATTGTCACGCCACCAAAAGTAAACAAAATGGCTGAACGAAAGTGTGTGCGATGAAAAAGATATATCTGAACCGGCAACAAAGTGGAGGAAATTAATAATGAGATTCGGTAGCACCCTAGGATATATATAAGGAATTAAATTCAGAGATGGCATGTAGCAATAGAAGAAACAGAAGCCACATCTCAAGCGAACTTGCCGGGATCTGTTAGACTCGTGTAACGGCATTGCACGTGTGAGTTAAATTTCAACACATATGCCAGCGCACAAACCAGCCGCAGACTAAACTACATGTTTATG
>SAYR01028201.1:1689600-1700148 GCA_004382745.1 Argopecten irradians irradians | reverse complement strand
TTGACAAATATATAATTTTTATTAAATAAATAGAATTTCACTGGATCCTATGATTTCATTATCATGTTCATGAACTGAAAATCATCCTGTGAAATGTATGATCATTGATTGCTAGTACATTGACTAAAACTAGTGAATTATAAAAATTGCGTATCTTTGTATTTATTAAGTATACTAAGTTGTGAATGTCATATGATAATCACTTGATAGTATGAAAAGTACTTTGAATTAAAACGGTAAAGTATTTATAAATCAAGGGCTTTCTACTTGTATTATTTTATGACCAATACCGATTTCTTTATTGTAGACGACCTGAATAGCTCAGGGATGACCAGTAGTGCCAACACGAGTACTGTCCGTATCATCAAACTTACCACCAACCATACAGATGGCCTTCCATTTACCATGAAGGACATTAACACAAAATCCTCAAAGGTAAGTGTGTCCCACTTAACTCAAATATTTGGACTATTTGGACTATTTAGAGTGTAACTGAGGTCCTATTTCCTGTTTGTTTAAGAGGTTTGATGCCGGTGTGTCTAATGAACTGATTGAAGTAATTATAAATTCTACAAAAGTGTGTTCAAAGTTTCCTACTTTTGAAGTCTGGTTGGGAGTAATTATGAGAGATGTTTTCTATGTTTGTAGTTTCCGAGCTAAAACTATCTGACGAGGAGAGAGAACTCCTGGCCAGGGAAGGGTTCAACTACCAACAGATATGCCTCTCACTAAAAAGAGGAAAAAATCCTCAAGGCCGTCCGCAGGAAAATAGGAATAAAGTAAGGGCTCATCCAGTTACTTATTAGAAGTGTAATATGACACCCAAAAGTTTTAGTCACAGAGAAACAGGAATTTTCTGATGGCAATATGGATTTTATTAATGACACATTTATCATGCAGACATATAAAACAGTTAATTATTGACTTTAATTGAATTAAATACGAGGACAATTTTAAATAAGCAATAGCTCTCTTTATCTCTTTTAAGGAAATATTCTTTTCCTGGAGTTGGTTGAAATAACAATGATTACATATATCAGATATCAGTTGGAAAGGTTATGCAGGGTTATATATATATATAATTAATTTGTGAATAGATCAAATGTCAGTGAAATCTATTTTCGTCCTGCAGGTGTCTGCCAAGGAGAGCAGAAAGAGGAAGCAAGCGTATGTTGAGGACTAGAAAAGAGGGTAAAAATGTCTACGACAGAAAACCAACAACTCAAAAAGAAGGGTCGATAGCCTGGAAAAGCATAACCTGTACGTATATCTAATGTCTTGGATAGTATGCACCAAATGTAATTTGTTAAGACATGATCGCAAGTTTATTCTACTTTAAACATGAAAAAAATGTTGGAAATAATTTAACTGCAGGATTCAACAAATATGTTTCATTATTGATGCTAATAAAATCTGTGTAAAACTTTTCCATTTACTGGTATTCTTTGTATATACGATAGCTTTTGCAATCAATATTTGATTTACTTAATATTTATTTTCCAGATCACTCACACAGCAGCTAAAAAAACTACAATCATACATTTTATCAAAGGCAAACAAGCCACAGACATCAACATGTATTATGGTAAGTCTTATAGATGTAGGAAAATAAAACATTTCTCATCTGTTTGTATTTCATATAGCATTTTTCCTAATTTGTAAAGATATCAATTACTAAACTTATGTTAAACTTTATTAGCTGCTGTCTTTGAATTAATAATTGCCTTCAAAATCTGTACTTATTAAGTATAACACAAATTAAAGTATGACAGAAAACTTCAATATTTTTTTTCATTATATATACCATATTTTCCAGAGCATAAGTCAGACTTTTTTCCCTGAAAATCATGAGTATGTTTTTTGTGGTACATATTTTACATTCTAAGACATAATTATATTACAAAATTACTAATCAATCTTCTTTCTTTATCAGGTGTTGGTTTGTCCTTTGCTTTCACATCGTACCAAACTCAGTCCCTTGGGAAGAAAAGACGGACTTGAAACTAGGAACATTCCTATGGCTGGAAAGTCGAGGAGTCCCTGGAAACTGGATATGAAATGGAGGCTGACCTTGATGACCCTTACGGCATAAAAGTGTCCGTGAAACCAGGACCTCCCTGGAAATACCGCCCAAAACACCAGCTGTGAAAATTCCATCAAGTGGCCATACTTCTATAGAGTATGAAATCGACCAATCAGAACAGATCATGGACAATATCAATATGGCTGACACAGACAGTAAACAGTTGCGAGCAAATTTACAGAGAAAAATGACACACAGTTGAAATTCAAAGGATCACACACAGTTAATGATGAAATGTGAGATTTAGATTGTTATGAAAGTAAACCCTGGTGATTATGTATGATAGACTTGTTGTTGTGTGAAGGTACATGTTGATTTATTACTGTGAAAAGAAGTGGTATGTGTGAAACACAGATTAACTTATTCTCATTTTTTCATTTTTTCTTCATTTGATTAAAAATTGCTACAAAAGGATTTCTCTCTAGATTTGTAATTATAGCAGGGGAATAGAGGAATCTTTTCCCTGTGGTGAAAGCTTGATCTAACTGATAGTGATGTACTGAGAAGATAAAGCAAGTAGTTAAATGAAATTGTATAGAAATAGCTTTATGGCACTCGATAGTTCGTAGCTTTAAGATAAAAGGATTTTTTTGTTGAAAATTCTTTCATTAAAATATCTCCTTTTTTGTGCTGGTACACAAAAAGAAGATTCATTAAATATAATACGAAAATAAAGAATTTGAATATGGGAAACTTCATGAAGTTTAAATGAAAATACAAAAAGGAAAAAAAGAAAAGTTTTGCTATATATAACATTTACCTATCCCATCGTCTCGTACATGTCCTTTACCTTCTGTTTTAAACATTCGTCTGACCATCTGTTTTACACGTGCCAGCACCACTTTGGGAAAATTGGTACCAGAAATCAGTTACTGTATGCAGATAGTGCTACGATATATAACTAAAGGAAATCCTATTTATACCAATGACATGTCTCTGTGTGATGTATTAAAATGTTGTACCAACGAGAGAGGCTGGTGTATTTAAATTGCCTCAATTATTGTTTAATCAGGGAAAGTGTCTTAATATGTCTTTAAGAGATGGAACCTCGTTAACTCAAACCTGTTTAATTAGAATTTACTGGAGATATATTTTGGTCCAGACTATAATGTCACTACATGAATATTATACGATCATTTTCACTACATGAATATTATATCAGATTAGGTATAAATATTCGGACAACTTCAGTGTAATCACATTTTCCGTCGACCTGAGTTACCAAGGTTTAACTGTACAAATTGCAAACAATTTCTTACATCAAAAATGCTGAAATTTACATCTACAGTAATTTACCCAATAAAGTGCCATGAATCATACATAATTGCTTGTGCAAATGTAATCGGAATAACAAAATGTCCTATTGGTGGTGAAAGCATTAACAAGTTTGTAATTAGTGTACCTGTATATTTGCTCTTTGGTATTGTATATTTTGTATGTGGTACATTAGTTTTGAATGTGATGTAAATGGCAGAACTAGTTATATTATGCAGCTAAGACAGGTTTGCTGGTATATACATAATACAGTATTGGTTATCGCACAAATCTATTACTATCACAACACAATACAGCTGCCTAACTCATATTTAGGAATACACGTTCATTGGGCAGGATTACTCGCACCTAATTTGAATTTAATTTTGGGAGTTACGTTTTCTCTTACAAAATGTATTGATACCTTTGGAGAAATGTCTCTTATGATTCACATATTATAAATTTATCAAGACTTACCATACACAATAGAAGCTTTGGTATTTTGTTTTACAGTTTATCAGTCTCTATCTGGTGGTTTCTATTATGTAAGCCTTTATCCTGCTGTTGTTGTAAAAGTACAATAAAATAATACTGATAAGTTATTTTGCTTTGATCCACATGATCATGAATTTGACTGTCCTATATTTTACATTCATTTTGATTATGGATAATAGTGTGGTGTACATTTATTTTGATAATGGATTAATGTGTGGTGTACATTTATTTTGTGAATTTATTTTTTTTTTTTTTATTTGCACAATTTTTGTAAATGTTTTCTGCATCATTGTGTATTGTTGTCAGTACACTGGGCAGATAACTCTAAATTTAATCATTAGCACAGGGAATTTACAACCAATGGTCCATTTGTATTATGAGATGCTATTGATAAAACATGAATATAAAAACTGTTGGTTGGAAATTCATACCATGTCCCTGTGATCCTTTGTTAACAATTTTATTGCATGCATTGTATTGAGTGACTTATGTTTTGTATTGTGACATTTAAATATGTAAATTCCCTGGTACCAAAAAGAAAATATTCAGGTGGAACAAAATTTGTATAACAAATCTTTTTTCCCTGGAATGGCTAGACAGATGTAGAATAACTAAATGTTTTCATTTAAAGAATAATTAGACACATAAATTCTACAGTAAAAAAATGTAATCTGACAAACTAGACTTGTGATCAAGCTCTGAAAATACTGAAATAATCTTGAGACCAAAAACAATTTAGGTTTTGACTAAACCAATCACAAATGACGCTCTGCAGCGTTACACCATTTTGATTGGCTAAGTTAAGACATCAGTCTCAGATTCTTTCATTATCCTGAAGCTAGGACACAGGGTTGGTAGCAAAATGTTAACCCTTACATGCATTATCCTTAGTTCATTGTTACAAACGCCTGTGCATTAGGACTCCTTGTTTTAGTTTTCGCCCAATGATATTATCATTTACTAGTATTACTAGAGAAACATTTTCTTGAAAATTTCTAATGACTAAGCTTACTACTCGCCAATGATACAAAGCTACTTGTTACCATTCTTGTACAAAGTAGTACCGTATTCGACCCAATAAGCGCTCATGTCCCTATAAGCACCCCTCCCCCTTTTGAGGCCTCAATTTCAATTGCCCAGGCATAAATAAGACCAAAACTACATAAAACGGTATAAATTTGCAATAATTTGACTTATTTAGCACCTTTTCATTTTATCAACTTTTTAAGGGCCCTGGGCACTTATTTGGTCGAATACGGTATGTATTTGATGTTAACTTCTCCAATTAGTATACAAATTTATTGTGTTAACTTTGACTGTTTCTACATCTTGAGCCATTTCTGCTGTGAAAAACTAAATATTGATGTGACAGCTAAACTTAAAGCGATATTATTATATTTTTAACTCATTCACATACCCCTTGAAGACACATTTAGACTCTTCTATATCAAAGACTTGACCAGTCCATTATGGAATTTCAGGGTGTGAATGAGCAAACTACCTTTCATTGATCACCCTCTGTATAGAGACGTGAACATTGTTTATCATATGATCATTCTTGCACATGTTTTCATCTTACCTAGGTATGAGTGTTGAATGGACGTGAGAATACATGTACTTGCTTGGTTAAGTGTGATCGGTAATTTGTTAAATTACAATGTAATATTGTATATGATGGAAATCTTTTGTACTATCAGTTTTCTTTATTGTTGAGACATTTTGTTGATATAAAAAAACAGTTGATTGAACAATAAATCTGAATTTGTGGAAATATTGTGTTAATTTGTTTTTCACAACGCTTCAGTAAGCAAAATTATATCTGTAATTGAGTGGTTGTCATAAACTCCATTGAGGGTCTTACTTGTCTCATCAAATCACCTCACAACGAGGCCCAGTGTCGCATTGATTAAGGTGTCCACACATATTCATTATTACATTGTAACAGCCCTCTACCTCTGGGCTGTGTGATCAAAACCTACCATCGCGACGTCGGAGGTTAGCCTATTTCTCAGCACCCCTAAAACCTGGCAAGTCGCTGATGACCCTGTTGTTAATCGACAAATAAGGACCAGCAAAAATGTGGCTATATCCCCATTGCATGTTTTAAGGAGATTTTAAACTAGGTTTCCCATGGTAACAGGGAAAAAAACCAAAAAAATTGGAAAATACAAAACTAGCACCACTGGCCTTCATTGTTGGAAACCCACGAGTCGCCGCTCTAAAAGTAGAGCAGTGACCCGTAGTTCCCAGCAATGACTGGCCTTACATATACAGAAAGTTTTGCAGATTGTTAACGTCCTGTACGTACAGCCAGGGTTATTTAGGACATAGCCAGTTTGTTGTAGAGCAAAACATAGAATCTGGACACAAAAACCACTGACCAGTGGTAGGAAACTGGCAACTGTCCCACATTGGTATTTCAGAGGTGGAGGGCTTGTGGTTAATATGTCGGGATACGTAAACACTTGACCACTGTGGAAGATAGTGAAAACTGTTGCCAGTGTAAAAAGACTTACTGAATATGAAAAATTGTCTTCAAATGTGATTGCCAATGAAATTAGCGAAAATGAACAGAATAAATAAAGGACTCTAAATTAGAGTACATTTTTTATTTATCTTAAATCTTATCCACAGTTTCTGTTATGTGGGTCTTTTGACCAATTAAGAAAGACATCATAGGTCCATGTCCTGATATTTCCCGTATCCAAAGAACATTCATGACAGAGAAGATTAATTGTCCTTGAAATTTTAGGATCCAGTGAAATTCTATTTATTTAATAAAAATTATATATTTGTCAACTGACATCACACATACCCACAGGTATATCTAATTACAAGCATTTTTCGACATTACCCTTCCGTGAAGACATTTATTTGTATATGGACTTAACTCCATTGAAAGGAAGCAGTACTTTTGAGATCCATCAGCCTTTCAATAGATTACCTACCTTAACTAATATATTATGTTTCTCACTTTCTGTTATATTGTATGATGCTGGTTAATTTTGAACGTGATACCCATAATACATGCATACACATTATATATTTCTTTTATTATGTTTTTTTTTGTTTTTTTTTTCATTTCTCTTTTATTTCACACCTACCTAAACTAATGGTGACAGCTTCATTATCTTTCCCTTGTGTACTATCAATACAAGTAAGAAAGTCTTGTTCTGAGAGGAGACCTGATGCATCCAAGTCATCAACACCTGCGATGTTAAAGTCTTTCATGCTGACATCCTCCATAGCTAGAGGACTGTGTTCTAATTTATCCATGAAGTCTGTTGTCATGTTTGTTGATGAATCTGACAGATAATATTCCTTAGGACTGTTTTGTAATTGTTCGTCGCCGCAGCTTTGTGGCGAGTATGCACTTGATTCTAGCGACACCCCGCTGTCACTGTTTGTTGGGGATCTCTGAGCATAATAATCATGGTCGGTGTGAGAAGAAAAACTTTTTTGCGGAGGCTGGTCAATGTCTATATCTAGCTCTGTGTCCAAATCACCTAGATTTGCTTCTTTAAGTACACTCTCCAGTAAGTCGCCATCTCCCTCAGAGAAAAGTCCAAGTTCTGACTGTAAACAAAAAATTTCTAAATCAGCCCATGCATGTTTGTTTTCACCATCACTTAGATGTACAGAATCTTTTTTTTTTCCAAATCAACTTAAAATTCATATTAGGGTATTAATCTGGAGATTTAACTTCCAAAATGAAATCAGACATTCAGAAAATATTTAAAATTGATAACAAATATACATAAATAGTTTGGCTTCTGTAAAATTTTACTTAAACCTGAAAGTGAATAATTTAAAGATGCATTATTTTCTTGGTAACATTATATTAAATAATAAAGTACCAAAGTAAGATATTGGTAATTTTAATAAGATATTTTATATGGTTGGGAACAACAATAGAGTTATTACCAAAACCTGATGTGTAAACAAATTCCAGTTTCCATCTGTCCTAGAAGAAAATGATTGTTCACTGTCTGAATCGGATACATTTGCATCATAAAAACTCAAGATATCACATTCATCTCCACTCAGTTGGAAAGGCATCAACACATCATCAGTCAGACATTGATAATCCGATTCACAAGTATCCAAAGCCATGATAGAAGCTGGTGGTATCACAATGCAAGTTGTGCTTCAATTTATTTTCATTGGGTACGAGCAACAAAATTTTGCAAAGACCTTTACTTTGATGTTGGGTTGCATCATAAAGAGCTACTTCTGCAGAGATCTGACTGTACACATGTAGTGGCGCCAATATAAATATACATGCTTGAGCACTGGATTCCTTCTGGTGAATGATGATGTGTAACAAACCCATTGGTTTTTGTGTGATGAAATGTCACAGTGGAAGTCCCGGACTACACATGATCCTCATGTAGATGAGTCATACTAGACTGGATTTATAAACAGTTTTATGACAGAATTTATTTCATACAGCAGTTTACAGCTGTCATTTAATCTATAAAATAGTATACATGAAACAGCTGCAGGCTTGCATTGATTTCTAATTTGTACACTGAATATGATATTAGCTGATAATGCAAGTAGACACAGCTTTGCTGTGAATAATTTTAAATCTTGAAAACATGCACAGTCCAACACAACTCGCCATACATGTGAATAGCTTTGTTACATTTTATTTTAGGTATCATGGGTTTAAAATATATACTTACGAAATCCACGGTCTGAATCCCTGGCACCTCAGATTTTAGCAGACCATCGTCGTCATTAAAGAGCAAGTCTAGGACCTGATTTGGGTCAGACGTGACCGCCATCTTTCTTGTTTACGGCGTTACTGTAGTGCGTAAATTTTGTCCATGCAATATTCGCTGCTGTGGATTACCTTTCGTCACAAGAGAACACGTCACTCACCAAAACAGAAATGTTTCCCTCGTCAAAACCTCCACGTGTATTGGTGTATATAAAGCCTTAACAGGAAAAGCCCTGTCAGTCCTCTTGTGCAATACACACGGGAAGTTATCAACCAGGAACCGAGATTCCGGTGTTTACGTTGTTGCCAATGTCAGTTAGCAAAACAGAATTCTTCTTAAGTGTTCAGATACGTAACATATCATCAGCCATTACATAACTAATAAGCAAAGCTTGGAATTTCAATATCAAAGTTCCATTCCTTGTTACAATAACCTATTTCGTCAAGGATGTTGTTTCTAAATTTAGCGACAGTGTCATCATCCCCGACACACCGCTGGAATGACGTGGAGGCGGAAGTAAACAATGGACTTTCGGAAATTATTTTACCGTAAAACCACAAGTAAACTCTAAGGGTGTTCCGAAATAAACGATGACCCTCAAACAAAAGTTGCATAAAATAGCACGATATTCAATAGCTTGATTTGTTTACTTTTTATATCTAAATCATACTTGTGAAAGCATTTGAAAAGTAATCGAATATAATTTTCTAAAGTATATCATGTAAGTAATACACTTTAAGTGTTATTCTTTTGGAGATCATCAATCATACTATTTTACGCGGGAAAATATAAGTTGTAGTCTACACCACGTGTCAATTTTCCCTCAAAAAGAAAACCATGAGCGTAGTTAGGGTTCAAACAATGTAGATGCAATGTCATTTCCTACCGAATCCCCTACAATGCTTTTAGTATTTTATTGTGTGTACAGTTATTGAACTAGTACAATATCCTACAACAGCATGATAAATGATAAAGTTATATAGCATACGTCTCTCACCCTCTCTAGTGCCCATTCCATACCATCAACCCCCTACCCCTCCCACCACACCCACTTAGCCATAGCATATAAGGAACCGCCGATCCACCCACTAACGAAGGAAACAGACGGGAAGGCCAATCCGGGTTTAGCGGAGCTTTGATTACACTTTGATGCATTATGCACCTGTGTTTGAAAGAAGAAAGCAGCATACCACCAGAATATTGAACTTCATGGCCTATATATAGCAACTAAAATCGATCCGGATAAAATATACATGATGCATAGCTGACGCCACGGATAAACTACGATGCGTCCCGAGAAGAGAGCATTTATATAGCCAGTGCACAGGTTTACGACGCGCGCGCAAAAA
Source organism: Argopecten irradians irradians (assembly GCA_004382745.1). Lineage (NCBI taxonomy): Eukaryota > Metazoa > Mollusca > Bivalvia > Pectinida > Pectinidae > Argopecten > Argopecten irradians. The sequence continues at coordinate 1,690,240 of SAYR01028201.1, read as the reverse complement.
AAAATACTGAAAAATCAGTATTTTTTTTAGTTATTTGGGTTTTTTTTGCGCGCGCGTCGTAAACCTGTGGCCAGTGAGATTGCAACATAGGCCTAGCTCATGCATATTTTATCCGGATCGGCCACCGTAAATATTAATAAGCTGCCGTTCAAGGTGTTTGTCATAATTGGGCTTATATCGTCTTAATGACGGCACTTTGTATAGATGTGTAGGATGATTTCGAAAGGAAAATAATCGCTCTTTCCAACGGTAGTGCTGTTTTTACGACGATGTACTAGAAATGTGTTTTTATAGCCGCTAAAGGTATTTGAGTCTAAAAACTTACCACCCTTCTCGTATATAGTACCATGTAGAGTAAGAACAAATATATGTACCCGGCCTACTATACCTTTCGGCCGGGTACGAATTGGTCCCTATGTGTCGTAGTGGAGCACTGCCTCCGAAAGTCACTCGGGCATAGTTTTCTATACTTTTTTGTAGGTTTCCAATTATTTTATGCGTATACATGCATTTACATATTATTTTTGTCCAAAACAAACATAACTACCGTTCTTAATATCTACCGTACCGCTCACACAACGTCAAATTCACAATTTGTGGGCTTGCTGTATAAATTCTCTTCAGAAAGACCTTCATATGT
>SAYR01028201.1:1674298-1689590 GCA_004382745.1 Argopecten irradians irradians | reverse complement strand
CACCATTTTTAATGCAATATTTATCAATGAAGATCTTAATTAACTAATTAACACCTACACAAATTATATCTACATTTAAAAAATGTCCAATATTGTATAATTGTACATTTGTTTTACAAAAGTTCGTGTATCTTAAAAGATATATTACCCCATCTTTATCCTAGATCTGAGCATCTATTTGAATACAATTTTCTCTCTATTATATGTTGCACCTGGTCATCTAGTTATTATTTTTTGCTGGTCATAGTGAATTTATTAGTATGTAATTAAATGTATGAGAATATAGGAAATTCTTCTGGCTGTCTCAATACGATCCTATTTCACTGCAGAAATATTTAAATTCAACACAAGAATAACAGAGTAAAAATAATACATCCAACATATGTATTGCATTGATCTATGAACGGAGGAGAATTATTTTTTTTCTAACAAACAAACAAGTAATCTATTGGAGTGCCCGGGCCTATCTCTATTTGCTCTTATATTGATGTTTGTTAAATCACAATCATGCATAATATATTGTTCATCTGTTGCACAAAACAATTCGAGAGATTGTGAAATCACAACAGAAAGTCTTAAAAGCAAACATGCCATAGATGTATCCCCAAAAATACAATTCAACGAAAACAGATCTGGATATGAAATAGAATATTTGTTAATTTTTGTTAGCATCATATTATTTACATGTGAGAATCCATCTCTTATTTAGATGTAGTCATAATGACTATACTTGTAGAATACTCAAATCTGTTTGCAATAAAATGTTAATACATAAATATACAAGAAAAAGAGAGACCACGGTATGAGGGTGGTATATACCATCTATATGTTATAAAGGGATGTGTTCATATGTTAAATGTTACCCGTGTACAACTATGTGCACTTTTAATATCAACTTAAAGATAAACAGAATATCTTATATAATATGATTCAAAAATAATGTATATGATGCCATGTATCACAATACAATGGAACTTCCAAATATAACGGCAATATATCAATGTATTGAACAGTCATTACAATTTTCCACGTTTCATATCCTGCAATGTTGTAGAATACCTAACTGCCCTAGACAAGATAATACTGGAACTGGGTCATGAGAATGTAGCGAACCCATATTGTTCTGTTATCAACTGTTATAAACATGGAGAGTTTTAATGTTAGATATATTTACTGTGTAACTGTTATTGTAAATTATTTTGCAATATTTTATAAGTTGAACATGTTATTAGATCCCTCATGAATAAAATCCTTCAGTATTATTTCTGCTTTTGTTGTTTAAAGAAAACTCCCTGTCAATATTATGTGTAAGCGTATAATATATACAGTATAACATGTCAAAACAGTCCTTGTTTAAGCGATTTTGTGTTTCTGTCATAATGGACACTTTCCTTCCTAAAGTATAGTACATTTTGTAACTAAAACTTGTATAATTCATAAATCTGGCAATAATCGGCCCAAATATGCTGGTCCTGGTGACATCCAATGTCAGCTAATAGATCTTTCACCCCCTTTGGGGTGAGACAGGAGAACTCAACCCGAGGTGTACGATTCTTAAGTTGTCAAACACAAAGCTTTCCGAGTGTTTGACAGTTTATATAAGAATCTTATACCCGGGGTTTAAATCTTCTTTCTCACCCCAAGGAAGTGAGCAATTCTTTCTCTTACCCATGTGATCATGTGCAAAGTTCTTGTGTAGCATGTCTTTACCCTAACGTGAGATAGAAAAATCTCACAACGGTAAAGCTGTGGATATCCCGCGGTAAGAGAAAAGTTGAAACTGTACAGTAAAACACGGTTATAACAAATCTCTGGGGACCAACAAAGTCACTCGTCAACAGCTAGGTCATAATACATGTACACATATAACAGACATCTACCGGTATAGGAAACCATGATGGGGATTAAGATTTACTACTTTATAACCATGAATTTGTTGTAAGCGTGTTCGTTTTAGATGGTTCACTGTACAGGCAGCGAGTACCGATAATGATGCAAAGCTTTTGTTTGAATTTGAATTATATTTTGGCAACTTGAGGACCTCGGAATAAAATGTCAATGGAACCAACCTTAAGGGGAGTGTTTTCTCTTCTTATCCCTCATGTAACGCGAGATATTAAATTGTGCTCTTGTCCGTCGGAGATGCTTTCTGGGCTCTAACTCCAAGATCATTCACTCATAAAACTTTCTGTATATATATATATTATATATATAATATATACATGTAATCAGGCTTGTGCTCTATTTATGCCATTTGCCATTTTCAATTATTTTCTTTTACCATGGAAATTTAAGTTAGACACCAAATCACTGTTTCCTTCTGTTTTTGGGTAATCCCGTTACAATATAACTCCACAACCGTTCAAGTATTGTAAGCTTCATTAAATTGTATCTCAGGCCACAGGGACCTGGCACGAAAATTAAAAAAAACCCAGTTATACATATATATATTATAGTATTACTATAATATTATATAGTGTACTGTTGGTTAAAAATGTTAGTGCCAGGTCCCTGTGTCTCAGACTATAGCACCCTTGTGCCTTTAGAATTGAGGACTTCCAATTGTGATATAGTTTCTCTTTATTAAAGCAAACATTCAAATCTGATGTTGCATTAGTCACAGATTGCTATCTTAGAGAGACAACCATGAAATACATGCAGGTTCACAGAAATAATATATAGTACTACTGCAAGGCATGGGGATATTGCCCTGCCTTACTTGTTAGATTTTCTCCCTGTGGTGATGAAATTTCGTCTCTGAAATATTTAAAGCAAATTTTCACCAAAAAAATTAATCAAAGATCAGCTCTAGTATCTATGGTGGGAAAACAAGGGAAGTAACTAAACACATCAGAAAGGAGCTTTATGGACTTTTAACACATGAAAGCTGGCTGGCTTCAAACTGACCTGACTATAGGTCATCATGACCTTTGAGTAATTGTATCTATAGCACCATCCCCCCCCCCCCCCCCCCCGTCACACACATTAAATTTCATTAAATTTGATGAGTCTCCCATAACTCCACAAAGTTATTATATAATGATTTATTCAAATGAAGACAATAAAATTCACATAACCAAAACAACTGTTTATTACTTCATATAAAATGATAAAATTGACATGTGAAACCATGAAATGCCACGATAATTAATGAAAATTTTTTATACATTTGAACCAATATTGGCTACTAAAGAGAGCTTTTGTACAATGAGAAGATATGAAAGATTCACTATGATACTTAAACCTGAACAAAGATCTTTACTCAAATAAAGAGTTTTTTCACTAAATGCCAGAAGCATTGTATTGTCAAGTATTTGTGCTCAAGGAAAATATAACATCAAACACAGTTGATCAATTTGATCACAGAAACAGTTCAAAAAGTTAATTGAATAAATTATGGTCTGCAAATCTTTTTTTTTTGAGATGCATTACTTCAGAGGATTTAGCCTTTTGACTATGAATCAAGCTTATGGCAGTTATGTTAAACACATGTTCACCAATTCTGAGATTTCTATGGTCGACAGCAAGCACTTTTCCATGTCACAGTTGCCTCCCTCCTTGTGATTTTCCAGCCCTTCACACATTCATTCATAGATGTGCACACACATTCCTCAATCTGCACACACTCGCTCCTGGACGCCACACAAACTCCCATGACCTTGCACACCCAGGCAAGACTTTCATACTCTCCTCTTCTGTGTACTGATGTATAGGACTGAAATTATAGATGAAAATAATAATTAATATTAAAATCATGTTATTTATAACCATTATGACCACTCACGTGTATATAATGTATGAAATATGAAAATTATTTAATTATAAAAGTTTTGGTATCTATATATAACTCAATTTTCAATTTTTTTTTCTTCTTTTACTTTTCTTTCTTTCTCCCTAATATGTAATCTGTAAATGTAGATTAAGGATGTTATTCAATACTGTCAATGTGTATTTATTAAATGTATTGATGAATATTAAGAAATTGTTTATGGCTGTCCATAGATTCAATCCACCCAGAACACAGAGCATTTTTTCCATCATCTCTACACTTTTTCATTTTTTTTCTGTCTACCATATCTGTCCATTGCAGCTACAGATTTTTACACCTTAGCAGTCAGTTGATGCTTACCATTGTTTCCTCTGATGAATGCATCACCATATTTGTTCTTTAGTTCGCCATTTACATATTCCTCTGTCTGCTCTAAGGCATGTTCATGGTAACCATCCAAACCGCCACTACACCTAAAAATCATTGAAAACCATAAAATAATGCAATCCTAACAACTAAGTATTTGTATAATTGCATATCACATTTTGATATTTATCACATCTGTTAAATAAATACTTTATTCATTGGTATATATTTGTCAATCAGCTAATATTGTAGCATATATACTAATGTATACTATACATACATTAACTTTTCACTGCCAGGCCATTATTTGAAGGAAGAGATGTAAACTTTACCTCTGTAATCCACACCAGAGTTCAACTTACTACAACAGGTCGACCAATAATTTGTTTTCAAAAAATCACTGGGTGTCTGTTTCCTACTCATTTCTAAAGAAAAGAAACAGTATAGATGTAAGAGAATTATAACCATATGTTACATGTAGCTGGTCAATACGTACAATTAGAACTTGCTGCCCCCTTTTACACGATCATAAATATTAAAGGTGACTAAGTTTAAGATCTTATCTTTTCTCTTCTGCTTGACTATATATAGCTAACTTTCTTCTTTCTAACGTGTACATCTACTTCACTTTTTTGACTTCTGTTGAGTGTTCAACCTTGTGAGATAGTGTTGTGTATATGTACACATTATATAGTCAAAGGATATTGATAATAACTTTTCCTGAACGGCCCCTAATAATTAATGTTATCAAACAAACAATTATTAACTACTACAAATGTATATTTTTGGCACACATTATAAACCGAACTTGTTATGTGATTGTAGACAATATTGATTTCTAATGAACTGATAACACATGAAAAACAGCTCCCTCAGCTAGGCTGAGCTAGCAAGCAATGCAAATATCAAGATGGTTAATACCTGTTATATGACAATAGAACCTGCAAATATAATGAATTATTTTTTAAAGAGCCAGTTTTAATCCCGTGTCTGTTATCCATTCTTTTACTGTGTTGTACATGATAGTGTCAAATCAGTCTCTCCTACGTGTGTTTTGCAAGTATTTTTGTTCAAAAGCATTACTTATACTTACTGCAAATCGAGAGCTGCACGAAAAATAAATGAAATATTCGCGAGATTTACGGCTTTCTGAACTAGCCGCAAAGAGCGTAACGTGACTGGATCTCTAAGAATCAAGATGTCTGCGTCCATGGGAATCATGCTACGCCGATGCCTCATAGAACAACTGAATACTATCGTAAAACACCTGTAATGTTAAAAAAAACAAAAGACTACATTCAGAAAATACCAAATGGATACGTACGCACAAGACGTTGTAGTGGAATAGCTTGCCATAAGGCTAAACAAGATTGCAGCAAGCCAGCTTCACGAAAGGTCGAGCCGATGGACAGTCCTACTTTCACTTTGTCGAAAAACACACATGTTGGGGCAGGTTATCTTCAACTTTGGGTGGGAGAACTTGTTGGAAATGCGGAAAGAACAAGGATGGCAGATCTGAAATGTTTATTTGTGAATGTGGTGTTGTCCAACAGGTGTCAGATTTGACATATTTTCAAATTTTAGATTCGGAGGAAAACATTTGATGTTGACTTGAAGACCTTGGCAATTACTTACAAAGAACCCAGAAAGTTCTGCATCCAGACAAGTACAGTCAGAAAACTCAGGTGAGATTCATTTTAGTTGTAAAGATGCATTGAATGTCTACTGCATGAAACTTAAATTGTGTGTGCTGTTTTTATGAATATATTTATAATTACTCTTCTTTGACTCTTCTTCTTATGTTGATGCTGTCCTTCAATCAGAGACCTAGATATAATTATAGGATGCTACTTGTCCCTATTAATATCTAGGTCTCTGCTTCAATGATGAAGATTATTGGCATATTGAAAGTACAGCGGCATTGGGAGGGGGATTATTTACAGTGCATTTTTTATTACTTGTGCTGAAACAGACAAAAATGAAAGTGTTTACTTGTGAGTGAGGGCTTCAAGGCTCTTATTTGTATTTGATAAAATTAGAAAACATATTCATTGTAGGTACCGATTTTCCGGACAATAAGTTCCACCAGTGTATAAGCCGCAAAGGCCTTTTATACGATTTTTTTAATTTGTTATTATCAAAATGCTGCTAACTTTTGGTGTCGAATATCATAATATTATTAAAAATTTTTTTGATGTGTGACTCGTACGCGTATAAATTATTGCAACATGTAACTGTAAACTTTGAGTTATTGTTAAAACTGCACAATTTAACTTTGGAAATGTGTGATATTTTTTACAGAAAGAAAGGGAGCTGGCTGAAATACAGTCATCCATGGTTAACAAGGCCTACACAACCCTGACTAAACCCTGTCACGAGCCTTTATCTCCTGGAGCTCAACAAGCTCCCGTAGAGAGGGCTAACAGTGATGTGGACCCAGACTTTCTCATGGAAATCATGGAAATAAATGAAGAACTGGCTGATGCTGGATAGTCCAGAATCTATACAGGCAATACAGAAATGAAAATAATGAACGAATTGATGACTGCTTTATGGAAATATCAAATGCTTTTAAAAACAAGAACATTTTACTGGCTAGAGAGCATGTGATTAAAATGACATATTATGTAAATGTGGATGATAAAATCAAGAAATATATCGTAAAGGATTTGAATGATAACAAATATAATTTTTATCATGCACTACAGAATTTTGATTAAAAAAACATTATATTGTAATATGAATACCTTTTAATTAATGGAGACATTTTAATAACTATTTAAGTATTATTGTATATGGTATTTCGTTTATCCCATTGTTTATTGATATAACAGATTGCAGATGTATACAGATCTTGAATTTACAATAAATATCTGTATCATACTTATAGTTATAAAGTCTGTCTTTTATCAATGTGTATCAAAATATACTTTAAATTTTTGCATTTCTACAAAGTAATTTGTATGGATGGTGGGAAGATGTTTTCTTATTGGAACTGATATTTAGTAATGCAGATGTCAACATATTTATTTGATAAGATATATATAATGCATGGATAACAAAAATTGCCTATACATATACAATCTATACAAATCAAATATACCACAGTCCCCAAAAACATACAGACATCCACACATTGCAATACACTGCACACACAGAAGGTCGTCCTTAAATGACCCGGATGTCAACAGCACCTAATCTTATAAACCAAGCAATACTGATGTACTGTTTCAAAGTTATACACCATATAACATAATATCAGTTATAATGTACATTTCTGGCTACTCACTCCTTGGTTTGTTCATTAGGATATGCTGTATAATAAACAAAATGCTGCATGATCATAAAACAGTGTAGACTGTACAATTTTACCTAGTCAGTGATATTTCACAAAAGATTGGAAAAGAAACAAGAGGCCCAGAGGGCCAGTATCACTCATGTGGTTGTAATGACAAGTAATGTTCTAAATAAAAGATCATTGTTTCTTTTCTGAAGGTATTAAAGGTTCTGGCCAAGTTTGATTACAGTCCTTTGTATCCAGAACTCTTTGAAGCCAAAATTTATACAAACTCTATTCCCCTTCCTCAATGATTTTCCCTGCCAAATTTTGTTACACCTCCATGCAGAACTTTTATGACTAGTAGCGATTTAAAGATTTACCTCTATTCCTCTATTGGAACCCTGTCCCTCCTGCTCCCGGGGGGCTGGAGCCAAAATTTATACAAACTCTGTTCCCTCCTCAATGACATTCCTGACCAAATTTGGTTACATTCCATGCAGAACTCTGACAAGTAGCTATTTAAAGGATTTACCCTATTTCCCCATTGGCCCAGCCTCTCCTTCCTGAGGGAGTCGGAGCCAAAATGTATACAAAACTCAGTTTCCCTTCCTCCAATGATATTCCTGGGCCAATTTTGTTACATTCCATGCGGAACTCTACGACTAGTAAGATTTAAAGGATTAACCTCTATTTCCCATTTGGCCCGCCCCACCTGTCCAGGGGCAGAGCCAAATTCATACAAACTATTTCCCCCTTCCCAAAGGATGTTTTCTGTCCAAATTTGGTTACAATTCATGCAGAACTCTATGACAAGTAGCTTTTTAATTCGATCTGAGTTGATTGGTTAAACATGCATGTACATGCATTAACCATGATCCATTCATGATATTGCAATACATGTACAAATACTACCAAAGCTAGTGATTTGATAGACAATAGAGATATTCATTAAAAAAAACACACACTGTATTTCACGATGATTAAGTAAGTATAACTTTCACAACTTTTACTATTAGTGTTATAGCTATGTATACTTTTTTAAAGTAAGTTTAAAGTAAGGGAGGGATTCAAGGGTTCTAGTACACGTGCCATACACAGGGATCTGAGGATTAGTTACAGATTATATAATCATGGACGACCCACCAGAGTGTCCTAAGACCATTTTTAGACGTTTTAGAGCTTTAGATAAATAAACGATAAAAATCATACTCTACATGTAGCTGCAATATTGTAGTTCAAAAGACTTTTAGACAGATAATGGTGACGTCTCTAGAGCTACAATTGCTGCCTATTATTGCTAATGGAGCAAAGTAATGATTATGCAAACCATTCAAACGTCTGTTTGCGTTTTTATCGTACTTGTTTGATATCGCTTAACCTACTAGGCAATAAAACTGAACCAATAAATTATCAAATTCTCATCGAGGCATTATTTATTTACATAATACATATGAGGTCTTTCTGAAGAGAATTTATACAGCAAGCCAACAAATTGTGAATTTGACGTTGTGTGAGCGGTACGGTAGATATTAAGAACGGTAGTTATGTTTGTTTGGACAAAAAAAATATGCATGTATACGCATAAAATAATTGGGGCCTAGCTCATGCATATTTTATCCGGATCGGCCACAGTAAATATTAATAAGCTGCCGTTCAAGGTGTTTGTCATAATTGGGCTTATATCGTCTTAATGACGGCACTTTGTATAGATGTGTAGGATGATTTCGAAAGGAAAATAATCGCTCTTTCCAACGGTAGTACTGTTTTTACGACGATGTACTAGAAATGTGTTTTTATAGCCGCTAAAGGTAGACGGGTTAGATATTTGAGTCTAAAAGCTTGCCACCCTTCTCGTATATAGTACCATGTAGAGTAAGAACGAATATATGTACCCGGCCTACTATACCTTTCGGCCGGGTACGAATTGGTCCCTATGTGTCGTAGTGGAGCACTGCCTCCGAAAATCACTTGGGCATAGTTTTCTATACTTTTTTGTAGGTTTCCAATTATTTTATGCGTATACATGCATATTTTTTTTGTCCAAAACAAACATAACTACCGTTCTTAATATCTACCGTACCGCTCACACAACGTCAAATTCACAATTTGTGGGCTTGCTGTATAAATTCTCTTCAGAAAGACCTTCATATGTATTATGTAAATAAAATAATGCCTCGATGAGAATTTGATAATTTATGTGGTTCAGTTTTATTGCCTAGTAGGTAAGCGATATCAAACAAGTACGATAAAAACGCTTGCATAATCATTACTTTGCTCCATTAGCAATAATAGGCAGCAATTGTAGCTCTAGAGACGTCACCATTATCTGTCTAAAAGTCTTTTGAACTACAATATTGCAGCTACATGTAGAGTATGATTTTTATCGTTTATTTATCTAAAGCTCTAAAACGTCTAAAAATGGTCTTAGGACACTCTGGTGGGTCGTCCATGATTATATAATCTGTAACTAATCCTCAGATCCCTGTGTATGGCACGTGTACTAGAACCCTTGAATCCAGTCCCTTACTTTAAACTTACTTTAAAAAAAGTATACATAGCTATAACACTAATAGTAAAAGTTTGTGAAAGCTTATACTTACTTAATCATCGTGAATACAGTGTGTGTTTTTTTTAATGAATATCTCTATTGTCTATCAAATCACTAGCTTTGGTAGTATTTGTACATGTATTGCAATATCATGAATGGATCATGGTTAATGCATGTACATGCATGTTTTAACCAATCCAACTCAGATCGAATTAAAAAGCTACTTGTCATAGAGTTCTGCATGAATTGTAACCAAATTTGGACAGAAACATCCTTTGGGGAAGGGGGAAATAGTTTGTATGAATTTGGCTCTGACCCTCCGGGACAGGTGGGGCGGGGCCAAATGGAGGAAATAGAGGTTAATCCTTTAAATCTCTACTAGTCGTAGAGTTCCGCATGGAATGTAACAAAATTGGCCCAGGAATATCATTGGAGGAAGGGAAACTGAGTTTGTATACATTTTGGCTCCGACTCCCTCAGGGAAGGAGAGGCTGGGCCCAATAGGGGAAATAGGGTAAATCCTTTAAATAGCTACTTGTCAGAGTTCTGCATGGAATGTAACCAAATTTGGTCAGGAATGTCATTGGAGGAAGGGAAACAGAGTTTGTATAAATTTTGGCTCCAGCCCCCCGGGAGCAGGAGGGACAGGGTCCAATAGAGGAATAGAGGTAAATCTTTAAATCGCTACTAGTCATAAAGTTCTGCATGGAGTGTAACAAAATTTGGCCAGGAAAATCATTGGAGGAAGGGGAATAGAGTTTGTATAAATTTTGGCTTCAAAGAGTTCTGGATACAAAGGACTGTAATCAAACTTGGCCAGAACCTTTAATACCTTCAGAAAAGAAACAATGATCTTTTATTTAGAACATTACTTGTCATTACAACCACATGAGTGATACTGGCCCTCTGGGCCTCTTGTTTCTTTTCCAATCTTTTGTGAAATATCACTGACTAGGTAAAATTGTACAGTCTACACTGTTTTATGATCATGCAGCATTTTGTTTATTATACAGCATATCCTAATGAACAAACCAAGGAGTGAGTAGCCAGAAATGTACATTATCAACTGATATACATGTTATATGGTGTATAACTTTGAAACAGTACATCAGTATTGCTTGGTTTATAAGATTAGGTGCTGTTGACATCCGGGTCATTTAAGGACGACCTTCTGAGTGTGCAAAAATATCAGTTCCAATAAGAAAACATCTTCCCACCATCCATACAACTTACTTTGTAGAAATGCAAAAATTTAAAGTATATTTTGATACACATTAATAAAAGACAGACTTTATAACTATACGTATGATACAGATATTTATTGTAAATTCAAGATCTGTTATATCAATAAACAATGGGATAAACGAAATACCGTATACAATAATACTTAAATAGTTATTAAAATGTCTCCATTAATTAAAAAGGTATTCATATTACAATATAATGTTTTTTAATCAAAATTCTGTAGTGCATGATAAAAATTAATATTTTGTTTATCATTCAAATCCTTTACGATATATTTCTTTGATTTTATCATCCACATTTACATAATATGTCATTTTAATCACATGCTCTCTAGCCAGTAAAATGTTCTTGTCTTTAAAAGCATTTGATATTTCCATAAAGCAGTCATCAATTCGTTCATTATTTTCATTCTGTATTGCCTGTATAGATTCTGGACTATCAGCATCAGCCAGTTCTTCATTTATTTCCATGATTTCCATGAGAAAGTCTGGGTCCACATCACTGTTAGCCTCCTCTACGGGAAGCTTGTTGAGCTCCAGGAGATAAAGAGCTCGTGACAGGGGCTTAGTCAGGGTTGTGTAGGCCTTGTTAACCATGGATGACTGTATTTCAGCCAGCTCCCTTTCTTTCTGTAAAAAATATCACACATTTCCAAAGTTAAAATTGTGCAGTTTTAACAATAACTCAAAGTTTACAGTTACATGTGCAATAATTTCATACGCGTACGAGTCACACATCAAAAAAAATTTTTTAATAATATTATGATATTCGACACCAAAAGTTAGCAGCATTTTGATAATAACAAAAATAAAAAAAATCGTATAAAAGGCCTTTGCGGCTTATACACAGGTGGGACTTATTGTCCGGAAAATACGGTACCTACAATGAATATGTTTTCTAATTTTACAAATACAAATAAGAGCCTTTGAAGCCCTCACTCACAAGTAAACACTTCATTTTTGTCTGTTTCAGCACAAGTAACTAAAAAATGCACTGTAAATAATCCCCCTCCCAATGCCGCTGTACTTTCAATATGCCAATAATCTTCATCATTGAAGCAGAGACCTAGATATAATAGGGACAAGTAGCATCCTATATTATATCTAGGTCTCTGATTGAAGGACGGCATCAACACTAAGAAGAAGAGTCAAGGAAGAGTAAAATAATTCATAAAAAACAGCACACACAATTTAAGTTCATGAAGTAGACATCCAATGCATCTTTACAACTAAAAATAAATCTCACCTGAGTTTTCTGACTGTACTTGTCTGGATGCAGAACTTTCTGGAGTTCTTTGTAAGTAATTGCCAAGGTCTTCAAGTCAACATCAAATGTTTCCTCCGAATCTAAAATTTGAAAATATGTCAAATCTGACACCTGTTGGACAACACCACATTCACAAATAAACATTTCAGATCTGCCATCCTTTGTCTTTCCGCATTTCCAACAAGTTCTCCCACACAAAGTTGAAGATAACCTGCCCCAAACATGTGTGTTTTTCGACAAAGTGAAAGTAGGACTGTCCATCGCTCGACCTTCGTGAAGTTGGGTTGCTGCAATCTTGTTTAACCTTATGGCAGCTATTCCACTACAACGTCTTGTGCGTACGTATCCATTTGGTATTTCTGAATGTAGTCTTTTGTTTTTATTTAACATTACAGGTGTTTTACCGATAGTATTCAGTTGTTCTATGAGGCATCGGCGTAGCATGATTCCCATGGACGCAGACATCTTGATTCTTACGAGATCCAGTCACGTGACCGCTCTTTGCGGCTAGTTCAAGAAGCCGTAAATCTCGCGATATTTCATATTATTTTTCGTGCAGCTCTCGATTTGCAGTAAGTATAAGTAATGCTTTTGAACAAAAATACTTGCAAAACACACGTAAGGAGAGACTGATTTGACCACTATCATGTACAACACAGTTAAAAGAATGGATAACAGACACAGGGATTAAAACTGGCTCTTTAAAAAACTAAATTCATTATATTTGCAGGTTCTATTGTCATATAACAGGTATTAACCATCTTGATATTTGCATTGCTTAGCTAGCTCAGCCTAGCTGATGGGAGCTGTTTTTCATGTGTTATCAGTTCATTAGAAATCAATATTGTCTACAATCACATAACAAGTTCGGTTATAATGTGTGCCATAAAATATACATTTGTAGTAGTTATAATTGTTTGTTTGATAACATTAATTATTAGGGCCGTTCAGGAAAAGTTATTATCATATCCTTTGACTATATAAATGTGTACATATACACCACACTATCTCACAAGGGTGAAAACTCAACAGAAGTCCAAAAAAAAGTGAAAGGAGGCGTACGCTTTAGGAAGAAGAAAGTTAGTCAAGCAGAAGAGAAAAGATTGTTTAATTGATTGTAGACAATATTGATGTATTATCTAATGAACTGATAACACATGAAAAACAGCTCCCATCAGCTAGGCTGAGCTAGCTAAGCAATGCAAATATCAAGATGGTTAATACCTGTTATATGACAATAGAACCTGCAAATATAATGAATTTAGTTTTTTAAAGAGCCAGTTTTAATCCCTGTGTCTGTTATCCATTCTTTTAACTGTGTTGTACATGATAGTGGTCAAATCAGTCTCTCCTAACGTGTGTTTGCAAGTATTTTTGTTCAAAAGCATTACTTATACTTACTGCAAATCGAGAGCTGCAACGAAAAATAATATGAAATATCGCGAGATTTACGGCTTCTTGAACTAGCCGCAAAGAGCGGTCACGTGACTGGATCTCGTAAGAATCAAGATGTCTGCGTCCATGGGAATCATGCTACGCCGATGCCTCATAGAACAACTGAATACTATCGGTAAAACACCTGTAATGTTAAATAAAAACAAAAAGACTACATTCAGAAATACCAAATGGATACGTACGCACAAGACGTTGTAGTGGAATAGCTGCCATAAGGCTAAACAAGATTGCAGCAACCCAGCTTCACGAAGGTCGAGCGATGGACAGTCCTACTTTCACTTTGTCGAAAAACACACATGTTTGGGGCAGGTTATCTTCAACTTTGTGTGGGAGAACTTGTTGGAAATGCGGAAAGACAAAGGAATGGCAGATCTGAAATGTTTATTTGTGAATGTGGTGTTGTCCAACAGGTGTCAGATTTGACATATTTTCAAATTTTAGATTCGGAGGAAACATTTGATGTTGACTTGAAGACCTTGGCAATTACTTACAAAGAACTCCAGAAAGTTCTGCATCCAGACAAGTACAGTCAGAAAACTCAGGTGAGATTTATTTTTAGTTGTAAAGATGCATTGGAATGTCTACTTCATGAACTTAAATTGTGTGTGCTGTTTTTTTATGAATTATTTTACTCTTCCTTGACTCTTCTTCTTAGTGTTGATGCCGTCCTTCAATAGAGACCTAGATATAATATAGGATGCTACTTGTCCCTATTATATCTAGGTCTCTGCTTCAATAATGAAGATTATTGGCATATTGAAAGTGCAGCGGCATTGGGAGGGGATTATTTACAGTGCATTTTTTAGTTACTTGTGCTGAAACAGACAAAAATAAATTAAGGCCAAAAAAATTAATATGTCTGTTTAGGGTTACCTGACCGACCCTAATTTTTTACTCCAAACCCTATTTTTTTTCCCACTTTTCTACAAAAAAAATTAGTCAGGATTTCAATCTCAGACTCCGGTTCCGGCCATTATTTTTGAGTGAAAGACACTAAAAAGTTTTTAAAAATCCTCCTGACCTAGGGAACCTATTTTTTTTGCCAATATAACCCTAAACAGACATATTTGTTTTGGCCTAAAGGGTAAAAACAGGACAAAAATGAAGTGTTTACTTGTGAGTGGGGGCTTCAAAGGCTCTTATTTGTATTTGTAAAATTAAGAAAACATATTCATTGTAAGGTACCGTATTTTCGCGGACAATAAGTCCCACCTGGTAATAATGCCGCAAAGGCCTTTTATACGATTTTTTTTAATTTTGTTATTATCAAAAATGCTTGCTAACTTTGTGTCCGAATATTCATAATATTAATTAAGAAATTTTGTTTTGAATGTGGACTCGTACACGTATGAAATCTATTGCA
>SAYR01028201.1:1653702-1674273 GCA_004382745.1 Argopecten irradians irradians | reverse complement strand
AAACAATTTTGCCACGTTTCATTATCCTGCAATGTGGTAGAATACCTAACTCCCTAGACAAGATAATACTGGAAGGCTGGTCTGTAGATGTAGCGAACCATATTGTTCTGTTTATCAACTGTTATAAACATGGGAGAGTTTTAATGTTAGATATTATTTACTGTGTAACTTTATTGTAAATTATTTTGCAATATTTATAAGTTGAACATGTTTATTAGATCTCCTCATGAATAAAATCCTTCAGTAGTTATTTCTGCTTTTGTTGTTTCTAAAGAAAACTCCCTGTCAATATTATGTGTAAGCGTATAATATATACAGTATAACATGTCAAAACCAGTCCTTGTTTAATCTGGATTTTTGTGTTTTCTGTCATAATTGACACTTTCCTTCCTAATGTATAGTACATTTTGTAACTAAAACTTGTATAATTCATAAATCTGGCAATATCGGCCAAATATGCTGGTCCTGGTGACATCCAATGTAGACTAATAGATTCTTTCACCCCCTTTGGGGTGAGACAGGAGAATCTCAACCCGAGGTGTACGATTCTTAAGTTGTCAAACACAAAGCTTTCCGAGTGTTTGACAGTTTATATTAAGAATCTTATCCCGGGGTTGAAATCTTCTTTCTCACCCCAAGGAAGGTGAGCAATTCTTTTTCTCTTACCCATGTGATCATGTTGCAAAGTTCTTGTGTAGCATGTCTTTACCCTAAGGTGAGATAGAAAAATCTCACAACGGTAAAGCTGTGGATATCCCTGTCTGGGGTAAGAGAAAAGTTGAACTGTACAGTAAAACACGGTTATAACAAATCTCTGGGGACCAACAAAGTCACTTCGTCAACAGCATAGTTCATAATACATGTACACATATAACAGACATCTTACCGGTATCAGGAAACCATGATGGGGATTGAGATTTACTACTTTATAACCATGAATTTGTTGTAAGCGTGTTCGTTTTAGATGGTTTCACTGTACAGCAGCGAGTACCGATAATGATGCAAAGCTTTTGTTTGAATTTGAATATATTTGGCAACTTGAGACCTCGGATTAACTGTCAATGGACACTAGGGGGAGTGTTTTCTCTTCTTATCCCTCATGTAACGCGAGATATTAAATTGGTGCTCTGTCCGTCGGAGATGCTTTTCTGGGCTCTAACTCCAAGATCGATTCACTCATTAAAACTTTCTGTATATATATATATATATATATATATATATACATGTATATCAGGCTTGTGCTCTATTTATGCCATTTGCCATTTTCAATATTTTTCTTTTACCATGGAAATTTAAGTTAGACACCAAATCACTGTTTCCTTCTGTTTTTGGGTAATCCCTGTACAATATAACTCCACAACCGTTCAAGTATTGGTAAGCTTCATTAAATTGTATCTCAGGCCACAGGGACCTGGCACGAAAATTAAAAAAAACCCAGTATACATATATATATTATAGTATACTATAATATATATATGTGTACTGTTGGTTAAAAATGTTAGTGCCAGGTCCCTGTGTCTCAGACTATAGCACCCTTGTGCCTTTAGAATTGAGGGACTTCCAATTTGTGATATAGTTTCTCTTTATTAAAGAAACATTCAAATCTGATGTTGCATTAGTCACAGATTGCTATCTAGAGAGACAACCATGAAATACATGCAGGTTCTACAGAAAATATATATAGTACTACTGCAAGGCATGGGGATATTGCCCTGCCTTACTTGTTAGATTTTCTCCCTGTGGTGATGAAATTTGGTCTCTGAAATATTTAAGCAAATTTTCACCAAAAAAAATTAATCAAAGATCAGCTCTAGTATCTTATGGTGGGAAACAAAGGGGAAGTAACTTAAACACATCAGAAAGGAGCTTTATGGACTTTTAACACATGAAAGCTGGCTGGCTTCAACTGACCTGACTATAGGTCATCATGACCTTTGAGTAATGTATCTATAGCACCATCCCCCCCCCCCCCCCCCCCGTCACACACATTAAATTCATTAAATTTGATTGAGTCTCCCATAACTCCCACCAAAGTTATTATATGATGATTTATTCAAATGAAGACAATTAAATTCACATACCAAAACAACTGTTTTATTTACTTCATATAAAATGATATAAAATTGACATGTGAAACCATGAAATGCCACGATAATTAATGAAAATTTGTGTATACATTTGAACAATATTGGCTACTAAAAGAGAGGCTTTGTACATATGAGAAGATATGAAAGATTACTATGTATACTTAAACCTGAACAAGATCTTTACTCAAATAAAGAGTTTTTTCACTAAATGCCAGAAGCATTGTATTGTCAAGTATTTGTGCAGAAGGAAAATATCATCAAACACAGTTGATCAATTTGATCACAGAAACAGTTCAAAAAGTAATGAATAAATTATGGTCTGCAAATCTTTTTTTGAGATGCATTACTTCAGAGGATTTAGCCTTTTGACTATGAAATCAAGCTTATGGCAGTTTGTTAAACACATGTCACCAATTCTGAGATTTCTATGGTGACAGCAAGCACTTTTCCATGTCACAGTTGCCTCCCTCCCTTGTGATTTTTCCAGCCCTTCACACATTCATTCATAGATGTGCACACACATTCCTCAAATCTGCACACACTCGCTCCTGGACGCCACACAAACTCCCATGACCTTGCACACCCAGGCATACTTTCATACTCTCCTCTTCTGTGTACTGATGTATAGGACTGAAATTATAGATGAAAATAATAATTAATATTAAAATCATGTTATTTATAACCATTATGACCACTCCACGTGTATATAATGTATGAATTATGAAATTTATTTAATTATAAAAGTTTGGGTATTCCTATATATAAACTCAATTTTCAATTTTTTTTCTCTTCTTTTACTTTTTCTTTCTTTTTCCCTAATATGTAATCTGTAAATGTAGATTAAGAGTGTTATTCAATCTGTCAATGTGTATTTATTAAATGTATTGATGAATATTAAGGAAATTGTTTATGGCTGTCCATAGCATTCAATCCACCCCAGGAACACAGAGCATTTTTCCCATCATCTCTACACTTTTTCATTTTTTTTTTCTTCTACCATATCTGTCCATGCAGCTACAGATTTTTACACCTTAGCAGTCAGTTGATGCTTACCATTGTTTCCTCTGATGAATGCATCACCATATTTGTTCTTTAGTTGGCCATTTACATATTCCTCTGTCTGCTCTAAGGCAATGTTCATGTAACCATCCAAACAGGCCAGTACACCTAAAAATTCATGATTAAACCATAAAATAATGCAATCCTAACAACAATATTTGTATTAATTGCATATCACATTTTGTATTTATCACATCTGTAAATAAAATACTTATTCATTGGTATATATTTGTCAATCAGCTAATATTGTAGTATATATATGTAACTATACATACATTAATTTTCAGGCTGCAGGCCATATTTGAAGTGAAGAGATGTAAACTTTACCTCTGTAATCCACACCAGAGTTCAACTTTTACTACAACAGGTCGACCAATAATTTGTTTCAAAAATTCACTGGGTGTCTGTTTCCTACTCATTTCTGAAAGAAAAGAAACAGTATAGATGTAAGAGATTTATAACCATATGTACATGTAGCTGGTCAATACGTACAATTAGAACTTGCTGCCCCTTTTACACGATCATAAATATTAAAGGTGACTTAAGTTTTAAGATTCTTAGTTCGGTTATAATGTGTGCCATAAAATATACATTTGTAGTAGTTATAATTGTTTGTTTGATAACATTAATTATTAGGGCCGTTCAGGAAAAGTTATTATCATATCCTTTGACTATATAAATGTGTACATATACACCACACTATCTCACAAGGGTGAACACTCAACAGAAGTCCAAAAAAAGTGAAAGGAGATGTACACGTTAGAAAGAAGAAAGTTAGCTATATATAGTCAAGCAGAAGAGAAAAGATAAGATCTTAAACTTAGTCACCTTTAATATTTATGATCGTGTAAAAGGGGCAGCAAGTTCTAATTGTACGTATTGACCAGCTACATGTACATATGGTTATAATCTCTTACATCTATACTGTTTCTTTTCTTTCAGAAATGAGTAGGAAACAGACACCCAGTGAATTTTTGAAACAAATTATTGGTCGACCTGTTGTAGTAAAGTTGAACTCTGGTGTGGATTACAGAGGTAAAGTTTACATCTCTTCACTTCAAATATGGCCTGCAGCCTGAAAATTAATGTATGTATAGTATACATATATATATACTACAATATTAGCTGATTGACAAATATATACCAATGAATAAAGTATTTATTTACAGATGTGATAAATACAAAATGTGATATGCAATTATACAAATATTGTTGTTAGGATTGCATTATTTTATGGTTTAATCATGAATTTTTAGGTGTACTGGCCTGTTTGGATGGTTACATGAACATTGCCTTAGAGCAGACAGAGGAATATGTAAATGGCCAACTAAAGAACAAATATGGTGATGCCTTCATCAGGGGAAACAATGGTAAGTATCAACTTGACTGCTAGGGTGTAAAAATCTGTAGCTGCATGGACAGATATGGTAGAAGAAAAAAAAATGAAAAAGTGTAGAGATGATGGGAAAAAATGCTCTGTGTTCCTGGGGTGGATTGAATGCTATGGGACAGCCATAAACGATTTCCTTAATATTCATCAATACATTTAATAAATACACATTGACAGTATTGAATAACACTCTTAATCTACATTTACAGATTACATATTAGTGAAAAGAAAGAAAAAGTAAAAGAAAGAAAGAAAAAAATGAAAATTGAGTTTATATATAGGAATACCCAAAACTTTTATAATTAAATAAATTTCATAATTCATACATTATATACACGTGGAGTGGTCATAATGGTTATAAATAACATGATTTTAATATTAATTATTATTTTCATCTATAATTTCAGTCCTATACATCAGTACACAGAAGAGGAGAGTATGAAAGTATGCCTGGGTGTGCAAGGTCATGGGAGTTTGTGTGGCGTCCAGGAGCGAGTGTGTGCAGATTTGAGGAATGTGTGTGCACATCTATGAATGAATGTGTGAAGGGCTGGAAAAATCACAAGGGAGGGAGGCAACTGTGACATGGAAAAGTGCTTGCTGTCACCATAGAAATCTCAGAATTGGTGAACATGTGTTTAACAAACTGCCATAAGCTTGATTTCATAGTCAAAAGGCTAAATCCTCTGAAGTAATGCATCTCAAAAAAAAGATTTGCAGACCATAATTTATTCAATAACTTTTTGAACTGTTTCTGTGATCAAATTGATCAACTGTGTTTTGATGATATTTTCCTTCTGCACAAATACTTGACAATACAATGTTTCTGGCATTTAGTGAAAAAAACTCTTTATTTGAGTAAAGATCTTGTTCAGGTTTAAGTATACATAGTGAATCTTTCATATCTTCTCATATGTATAAAAGCCTCTCTTTAGTAGCCAATATTGTTCAAATGTATACACAAATTTTCATTAATTATCGTGGCATTTCATGGTTTCACATGTCAATTTTATCATTTTATATGAAGTAATAAAACAGTTGTTTTGGTATGTGAATTTATTGTCTTCGTTTGAATAAATCATCATATAATAACTTTGTCACGATGGTGCTATAGATACATTACTCAAAGGTCATGATGACCTATAGTCAGGTCAGTTGAAGCCAGCCAGCTTTCATGTGTTAAAAGTCCATAAAGCTCCTTTCTGATGTGTTTAAGTTACTTCCCTTTGTTTCCCACCATAAGATACTAGAGCTGATCTTTGATTAATTTTTTTTGGTGAAAATTTGCTTAAATATTTCAGAGACCAAATTTCATCACCACAGGGAGAAAATCTAACAAGTAAGGCAAGGCAATATCCCCCATGCCTTGCAGTAGTACTATATATATTTTCTGTAGAACCTGCATGTATTTCATGGTTGTCTCTCTAGATAGCAATCTGTGACTAATGCAACATCAGATTTGAATGTTTCTTTAATAAAGAGAAACTATATCACAAATTGGAAGTCCTCAATTCTAAAGGCACAAGGGTGCTATAGTCTGAGACACAGGGACCTGGCACTAACATTTTTAACCAACAGTACACATATATATATTATAGTATACTATAATATATATATGTATACTGGGTTTTTTTTAATTTTCGTGCCAGGTCCCTGTGGCCTGAGATACAATTTAATGAAGCTTACCAATACTTGAACGGTTGTGGAGTTATATTGTACAGGGATTACCCCAAAACAGAAGGAAACAGTGATTTGGTGTCTAACTTAAATTTCCATGGTAAAAGAAAAATATTGAAAATGGCAAATGGCATAAATAGAGCACAAGCCTGATATACATGTATATATATATACAGAAAGTTTCAATGAGTGAATCGATCTTGGGAGTTAGAGCCCAGAAAAGCATCTCTGACGAACAGAGCCCAATTTAATATCTCGCGTTTCGTGAGGGATAAGAAGAGAAAACACTCCCCCTAGTGTCCATGACAGTTAATCTGAGGTCTCAAGTTGCCAAATATATTCAAATTCAAACAAAAGCTTTGCATCATTATCGGTACTCACTGCCTGTACAGTAAAACACATCTATAACAAACACGCTTACAACAAATTCATGGTTATTATGTAGTAAATATTAATCCCCATCTTGGTTCGTATAAGATGTCTGTTATATGTGTATTATGAACTATGCTGTTGACGAAGTGACTTTGTTGGTCCCCAGAGATTTGTTATAACCGTGTTTTACTGTACAGTTCAACTTTTCTCTTACCCCAGACAGGGATATCCACAGCTTTACCGTTGTGAGATTTTTCTATCTCACCTTAGGGTAAAGACATGCTACACAAGAACTTTGCACATGATCACATGGGTAAGAGAAAAAGAATTGCTCACCTTCCTTGGGGTGAGAAAGAAGATTTCAACCCCGGGATAAGATTCTTAATATAAACTGTCAAACACTCGGAAAGCTTTGTGTTTGACAACTTAAGAATCGTACACCTCGGGTTGAGATTCTCCTGTCTCACCCCAAAGGGGGTGAAAGAATCTATTAGTCTACATTGGATGTCACCAGGACCAGCATATTTGGCCGATATTGCCAGATTTATGAATTATACAAGTTTTACCAGTAGTTACAAAATGTACTATACATTAGGAAGGAGAGTGTCAATTATGACAGAAAACACAAAAATCCGGATTAAACAAGACCTGGTTTTGACATGTCATACTGTATTTATTATACGCTTACACATAATATTGACAGGGAGTTTTCTTTAGAAACAACAAAACCAGAAATAACTACTGAAGGATTTTATTCATGAGGAGATCTAACAAACATGTTCAACTTATAAAATATTGCAAAATAACTTTACAATAACAGTTACACAGTAAAATATCTAACATTAAAACTCTCCCATGTTTATAACAGTTGATAAACAGAACAATATGGTTCGCTACATCTACATGACCAGCCTTCCAGTATTATCTTGTCTAGGGCAGTTAGGTATTCTACAACAACATTGCAGGATAATGAAACGTTACAAAATTGTAAATGACCTGTTCAATACAGTGATATTATTGCGTTTATTTGGAAGTTCCATTGTAATTGTGCATACATGTGCAATCCATATACATTATTTTTACATATTATAGAAAGATATTCTGTTGTATCTTTTTATTTGAGTATTAAAAGTTGTACACGGGTAAACATTAACATATGAACACATCCTTTAGAACTATAGATGTATACCACCTAACCGGGTACTTCTTTTTCTTTTATATATGTTTAACATATTATGGCAAACAGATTTGGTATTTCTACAAGTAATGTCAGACTACATCTAAATAAAGAGAGGATTGCTCCACATGTAAATAATATGCCTTAACAAAAATTCAACAAATTTCTATTTTCATATCCCAGACTTTTTCTGTTGAAATTTATTTTTTGGAGTACATCTAGCAGTTGCCTTTTAAGACTTTCTGTTGTGATTTCACACTATTCTCACATTGTTTGTGCAACAGGATGAAGCAATATATTATGCATGATGTGATTTAACAACATCAATATAAGAGCAAATTGAAGATAGGCCCAGCACTCCAATAGATTACTTGTTTGTTTGTTAAAATATCTCCTTCCGTTCATGATCAATGCAATACATTATGTGGATGGTATTTGTTACTCTGTATTCTTGTTGTGAATTAAAATATTCCTGCAGTGAAATAGATGCTATGGGACAGCCATAAGAGATTTCCTTATTATTCATCAATACATTTATTAATTTACATACAATAAATTCACATTGACAGCAAATAAATAATAATCTACATTGACAGGGCACATATAAAGAGAGAAATGTATCAAATAGTTATCTCAGATCTAGGATAAAGCATGGGTAATATATACTTTTAAGATACACGAACTTTTAAAACAAATGTACATTATAACAATATTGGACATTTATTTAATGTAGATATTCAAAATTTGTGTAGGTGTTAATTAGTTAATTAAGACTTCATTGATAAATATTCAATGAAAAATGGTGCTAAATGTAAAGCAAATTTTCTACATGACAAATGTGTATAGGAAAATCAAATGAAAGCAAGGATATCAATACAAAAATCATTACTAATCTGGTACATTTGTGCCTAAAAACTGCTTCGTAAATGCCAAATCACCAATGTAAGAGCATGTAGAATATCTTAATATCATACAGTACTTATATGTGGTTTAGAAAGATTCTGATCCTTAGTATGAACTGTTATATTATGTATTCCTAAAGTGAAATCAGATGAAAAAGTTCATCGGGTGGTCACCTTCAAGGGGCCATAACTCACCAAAAAATGCTTCATCGTAGAATTAAAAAAGAAATCACAGGTATATGAAACAACAAAAAGCACTTTATAACAAAATAATAATTTACTACATTTTATAATAATACATACCAGGACTCATAAATAACATTCTATAGGCTTCTATTGATAATGTTTGGGCAGTGAATTTTACCCATTTTTTTATCAATAATTTTTTTTTATAAGAAAATAATTGTTACTACATATATTTGTGTTTTTAACAAGATATATGTATCACAAAAGATAAAAGTAATGATAATTGATGGCTGAATTTATAGTTCTGATTCCGGAAAGATTAGGACGAAGCAATGTTGTAAACCCTGTAAACAGTATTATATAAATATATTGTTGTGTTGCAGTGTTTAACCAGAGGCACACACTTTCTCACATATGGCCTCTGTCAGCTCCGAGCAGGTCGAAGATCCTCCCAAATCGCCAGTTAGAGCCTGCAACAAAATTGTTATCATCATTACCAGTTAATACAAGTTACCCATGCTAAAATTTCCAAACCCTAGCTAACGGTATTCGGACCTCATTTACCTTTTTAACAATTTAATTTTGCGGGAGTTGGCAAACGAAAATTACAGAACAGTAATTAAATCTTACAGTACAATATCCAAGAGTGGTAATACTACTTTGTAAACTATATATAAGCTAGCTTTAGTTATTTTATATAATGTTAATTACTTCTATACTAATTCTATGGCTCAACTGCCTTCCTCTTTTACTTTTAAAAATTAATGGTAAATCATCTCTACATGTATATAGACTCTGATTAACAAATTAAAAGAATGCCTATGGAGAACTGAAGCAGATAGATTTCCTTGGAATAATCCAAACAACCAAAATGGTACATACAACAATAATACAATAATCACATTATTTCTTCCCTAGAACATATAAATCTAAATACATATATAATTTCCAAGGTGTTATCTTCAATGCAACAAGTTGATATTACCATAATTCATTAACTACAGAAGTACAATATTATATGCTTTATAGACACACGTACAATACATCTTCTTTTGATTGTTCCAGTTTTACAAGCAAGTCTTAGAACATTCTCATACAACAAATGTTTTAAAACCTTTTATCAGATCAGAACTACAGTGGACGACTAACACACCTGATGCACAAATTTAGTAATAACCCCATTAATAGGAGACATTGCCAAACCCTATATAGTTTACTCAACTCCTTTATGTCAAGGTTCTGTGTACCAAATTTTATCAAAAACTGTTCAGAAATTTAAGAGGAGTTCGCCAGACAAAGTTGTCTACAGACAGACAGACGGGCGACCCAATTCCAGTCCCTCCCCCCTCCCTAACTTTGTTGCGGGTGTATAAAAATGTTTACATCCTGCACTAAGGACTGTATTACTGACCTTGCCCTCCCTGATTACATCAAAGGCAGCAGTTTCTATCCTGTCGCCGTAAGATGACAGTCCCATATACCGAAGCATCATAACCGAGCTGAGGAGAAGTGCTGTAGGGTTGGCTTTGTTCTGGCCGGCAATATCAGGAGCTGTACCATGGACCTACATCGTATACGAATAGTGTCATCAAATAAATCTCAAAAATAATGATTATTTCTTAAATATCTTTTATACTTATCCTGAATACATACCATATATGAATATGGACACAGTTGTTTTAAAGCAAATCTTTTGAGTTGTGACAAATTATATAAGTTATAGTACTAGTAATTCTACACTGAAACTTAATTTATTTCTCCCTTTTCCAGAGAATATTTTCCTTATATCAAAACTTTTATTTGGAGTTTGATGAAGCAACTTTTCAAAATACATGTAGTTTAATTAAATTTATCATTCAAGTTGAATTGAACTTTTTTAATTCAATTTCATTCAACTCCATTGCCTCATTTCATAATTTGAAGTTAACATGTCTCAAAATTATACTGATATATTCAATAACAGTTTTAACTCCTATAATACAAAATATTTGAGGTTTTACTATGGTTCTGCACAATACATGTATTAAATTTAGATTTGTTGTAATTCAAAGAATTCCATGCAGTGGATTGCGACCCTCAATAATCGAAATAATTGCGTGTACGTCCTCAGCCTGAATTTTCTGAAATGTATAATTTTGTTTATTCAGTTATCAAATCCGTCCCCTTACATTTCTGTTTTACATTGTGAGGTTTCTTTACTATTGGCGTCCGGAATGTTGTCAAATATTATTTGAACTTCTTTAACCTCCATACATGAGCTAAATAGCATGTGACACCAGTTACTTACAGACTCAAAGATGGCACCATTTTCTCCAATGTTACCACTGGGTGTCACCCCCAGTCCTCCAATCAGGCCAGCACACAGATCACTGTAATATATAGGATAATTGGTCATTTCTTTAAATCTTTTTTTCAACATTGGTATGAAAATATAGGTCTACAGATAAATCAATCCATAATGTTACCTACCTCTATTTATCTAATTCCTTATAGTTGTTAAATTTTGATTTAATTTGTTGAAAAGGGTTCTGACAGAGAAAATCAACCTTGGTTACATTAAATATTCTTAGTTTCTCTTGTATGATCAAAGATGTGAAAATTTATTCAATGATCTGCATAAGATAATTATTTAAAATTGTATTTGAAAAAAAAATCACAATTTTCTGTTTCACCCTTGAAATTTCATACTGGTTTAGTCTTTGAATCAGAAGAGTCCAAATGTGTTTTCATGGGTGAAGGTGTTAAAATTGCAGAGAATGATTATATTTACCTGAGAATATCACCATACAAGTTTGGCATCACCAGTACATCAAATTGTGTTGGGTCTTGGACCATCTGTAATAGAACATCAAAATCACATTGACATTCTTTATAAAAACACCTTGAGTAAATTTTCAGAAGAACTATCTGCAGGTCGACTATTAAAATTACCATCGATAGAAGAGAAGAGACAAAATTCCGGTGCGAGTTATTCCGCTTGTAGTCATGAACATGATTTGTACGCATATTGGTCAATGGAAAGTGTGATTTATGAATGGGATTAGTTTACTACGCCTGGCAACCTGAAGTAATTTCAGGGGGCAGTGTCTTTAATTTCCCCTGTGAACCACAATTTTGATTATGTAATTTGTTAATGAAATCCACCATGTATTGATAAATTATGAACATTTTCAGATTTCGGGAACAGTACATGCCTCCCTTTTTATGCTGGGGTCATACCAATCTTAAATTTCCTAAAGAAGAAATTATGTTCAATTTATTAAAGGAAATCTACTCACATTTAAGCATACAGTGTCGAGATACATCTCCCTAAATCGGATATCCTTGTTGTCCTCAGCAACCTGTCGACAGCATTTCAGGAATAAACCATCTGACATTCTCCTGAGAATGAAAGTTAGATTTTGTTACATCTGGTGAATAACTTAGATACATTTTTTTTTCAATTCTATATATCTTTGTTAGAAATTTCTTAAAAGAATACATGTAAAACAAAAATATCACAAAAGTTTCTATGAAAACTGATATTCATACATTTTGAATGAGCAATGATTAAATTAAGAAAGGGTAAGAAACTTTTGAACTAGTGCATTAATTGGGGAACCATAAACAAATTAAACATTTGATAATAAATCTGTGGATTGTCATGTTATAGGGTGAATATTTAAAGACTTACATGATATTAGCTTTATGGACCGCTGTGACAGTGTCTCTGTTGTTGTCGCGAGCGTATTTAAACGCATACTCCGCCACACGTCTAGAGGCATCCTCTGTGATCAATTTTATACTCTGTACCACACCGTCCACAACCTAGGGGAGTAATTTATGTGAACATGAATCAATAAATCAGGTCATGTGTCAATGTTTTGAATCATTATGTGCAGTATGTCATTACACGACCAGTCAGTTTTATTGAGACAATAATTACATTGTACATGTTGTAGCTGGTGCCTACCTAAATAAATATCACATTTGGAACAGAGATATGACAATCAGGACCCGGTTGTTCA
This sequence comes from Argopecten irradians irradians, assembly GCA_004382745.1. NCBI lineage: Eukaryota > Metazoa > Mollusca > Bivalvia > Pectinida > Pectinidae > Argopecten > Argopecten irradians. The sequence continues at coordinate 1,661,416 of SAYR01028201.1, read as the reverse complement.
AAGCATGATTAGCTTAATCACATAATTACAGTCAAACCTGTCTATAACGACCACTGAAGGGGAGACAGAAAAACGGTCACTATAGACAGGTTGCCTTTATAGACAGGTTGGGGCTTTCGTACCAACCAGCGAGTCAGTAAATAAAACAGAAGTTTATTTATGCAAAACAATCCTGCTATTGGATATTTATATATTAATTACCATGCATTATTTAAAAACTAATTGTGTCAATATATTTCTGTAATTTGTGTTCGTTTTATTTTTTTTTAATGTTTGGATGGGGCTCTCAAATGCAAGCGGAAATTTCAATCATAACAAAATCAACTCGTTTTGATACACACTAGTAGTAGATTTTTTCAGTTATGAACAAAATCATTACTTACTTGACATGGCCTGGAATTATCTGTGCAAGATTGATTTCGGACAATGTATGCGTGTAATATTTGGTTCAACATTTTCTCGCTGGCAAGTTGTATGTAATGTTGCCGTGTAACCAGTTTTGACGGATTAATCTCGGGACGTGAAAGATTGATTTGGAGGTGTTTTCTCACAATATATAACTTCAAAACTATTTAAATCACAATGCAGGTACACATATTAACTTTCAGTAGCATTTCTACCAAGTAATGGGACCGTATTTTTTTATAAACAAATCGAGAATACATCAGGCGATAATCCACACTGTACTCGGCACTCGAAAAGTCAATCTCAGCGACCGGTCGTTAGCCACATTAGACAGGTGGTCGTTATGCACAGTGCCATTATATAGTAAAAATGCACAGGGAGTCTAAAAGCCGGTCGTTATAGACAGGCGGTGGTTTGACTGTAGTAAATTAAAATTTTCATTTCTCGTTAATGTACTGCAAAATTTGTGATCATATCTTCTCTAAACTCAGCAAGTAAGTAAAGAATAGAGTTCTGAAAAAATTCTTGTAAAATTTGTATAACTAGAAAATATTTTATCTTGATTTGAAAATTGTCGTTAAACTGTAATTAGTCTAACCACCTTTTGAACAATTGGGCCTTGAAAGATATTATTTAACTCATATTGCAAAAACTATCTTGATTGTTATTAAATTTTAAAGACATTTCAAACCTGTTAATTGCAAGTATTATAAAAAACATATTGATTGTATCTATGTGTTATCAACTCACCTCGTGTTCAATACCGCTGTATTCTCCTTCGGTGTTCTCCCTAATGGTGACCAAATTTACATCTGTATAGGGTGTCTGGTATCCTTCTATAGACTTACACGGACGAACATTGGCATATAATTTAAAAGCTCTGGAAAAAAAACATATTTGTTCATTTGTACCATACATGTATATGTTATAGAAAAGACAGCTGTATTACCATATATAATGTACATTTTGTATAAATATTATATATACAGTATAACTTGTCAAAACCAGCTTTGTCTAATCATGATCCTTGTCTATCTCTGTTTCATTTATGGCATTTTCCTTCTTAATGTACACTACAGTCGAGACTGTCTTATGTGACTTTCCAAGGGACCATTACAAAAAAGTCACATAAGACAGGGAGTAACTTAAGACAGTCCAACCGCAACATTACTGTTTGAAAATCTGCAGGTAATTGTCATTAAATACATTCTTGTTTATTAATATATCAATTAACCTGATTTTTTTTTTAAATAAATTAAAAATAATAATTACATGTATTACTTTTTAGAAAAATAAAACAATACATGTAAATACAAGAAGACACATTTTTATTAAATAAAGAAAATATATAGTAATAAATACAAGCAGACGCATGTACATTGTTATTTGGGTTTTAGTAACTGTGTTTAAGACAAGAATTATATCTGGAGGGGGTGTAATTTTGGATTAAAAACACAACTTTTTTACTCTATTTAAAAAAAATTTGATTACCATGGTTTCAACAGACACAAGAAAAAAAACACAAAAATCAGACCTGTCCTAAAATGACCACTACAAAACAATTGCAGGTGTTGTGTAGATGAAAAAAAAAGAGTACTTTTGTAGAGGTAATATTTCAAAGCCTGTGCTTTATTTTGCTGAATTTTACAAATCTCCTGTACACCGCTACCAAATGGCAGCCATTAGCAAAGCCCAAGTCGTGTACATTTGTCTTACAAGACTGACTGGCATTAGGAGAAACTTTTTAAGAAAAGATTGGATTGCTGACTTCAGGATGGCAATTATAATGACTTCTTACTCATATCAAGGAGTGAAATTATGTTTGGTCGTAAATGTCACGTACAAAACGAAAAGAGAGTCACCCACACCAAGCTATGATACGGTAGGCAAAATAAAACATGCTGATTTATTTAACGTGTACCGTTATTTATTAAGGAGAAATTGGTCACCATTAGGAGAACACCGAAGGAGAATACAGCGGTATTGAACACGAGGTGAGTTGATATACATAGATACAATCAATATTTCTTTATAATACTTGCAATTAAAAGGTTTGAAATGTCTTTAAAATTTGATAATAATCAAGATAGTTTTGGCAATATGAGTTAAATACCATCATTCAAGGCCCAGTTGTTCAAAAAGTGATTAGACTAATTACAGTTTAACGACAATTTTCAAATCAAGATAAAATATTTTCTAGTTACGGTATACAAATTTTACAAAATTTTACACAAATCTTAAGAACTCTATTCTTTACTTACTTGCTGAGTTTAGAGAAGATATGATCACAAATTTTGCATTACATTAACGAGAAATGAAAATTTTACTAATTATGTGATTAAGCTAATCATGCTTTGAACAACCGGGTCCTGATTGTCATATCTCTGGTCCAAATGTGATATTTATTTAGGTAGGCACCAGCTACTACATGTACAATGTAATTATTGTCTCAATAAAACTGACTGGTCGTGTAATGACATACTGCACATTACGATTCAAAACATTGACACATGACCTGATTTATTGATTCATGTTCACATTGATTGCTCCCCAAGGTTGTGGACGGTGTGGTACAGAGTATAAAATTGATCACAGAGGATGCCTCTAGACGTGTGGCGGAGTATGCGTTTAAATACGCTCGCGACAACAACAGGGACACTGTCACAGCGGTCCATAAAGCTAATATCATGTAAGTCTTCAAATATTCACCCTATAACATGACAATCCACAGATTTATTATCAAACGTTTAATTTGTTAATGGTTCCCAAATTAATGCACTAGTTCAAAAGTTTCTTACCCTTTCTTACTTTAATCATTGATCATCCAAAATGTATGAATATCAGTTTTCATAGAACCTTTTGTGATATTTTTGTTTTACATGTATTCTTTTAAGAAATTTTTAACAAAGATATATAGATTTGAAAAAAAACATGTATCTAAGTTATTCACCAGATGTAACAAAATCTAACTTTCATTCTCAGGAGAATGTCGGATGGTTTATTCCTGAAATGCTGTCGACAGGTTGCTGAGGACAACAAGGATATCCGATTCAGGGAGATGTATCTCGACACTGTCTGCTTAAATGTGAGTAGATTTCCTTTAATAAATTGAACATGATTTCTTCTTTAGGAAATTTAAGATTGGTATGACCCCAGCATAAAAAGGGAGGCATGTACTGTTTCCCGAATGATGAAAATGTTTATAATTTATCAATACTGGTGGATTTCATTAACAAATTACAATTATCAAAATTGTGGTTCACAGGGGAAATTAAAGACACTGCCCCCTGAAAATACTACACGTTGCCAGGTGTAGTAAACTAATCCCATTCATAAATCACACTTTCCATTGACCAATATGCGTACAAATCATGTTCATGACTACAAGCGGAATAACTCGCACCGGAATTTTGTCTCTTCTCTTCTATCGATGGTAATTTTAATAGTCGACCTGCAGATAGTTCTTCTGAAAATTTACTCAAGGTGTTTTTATAAAGAATGTCAATGTGATTTTGATGTTCTATTACAGATGGTCCAAGACCCAACACAATTTGATGTACTGGTGATGCCAAACTTGTATGGTGATATTCTCAGGTAAATATAATCATCTTTCCCAGTAATTTTAACACCTTCACCCATGAAAACACATTTAGACTCTTCTGATTCAAAGACATAACCAGTGTTCAATATGAAATTTCAAGGGTGAAACAGAAAATTGTGATTTTTTTTTTGCAAATATAATTTTAAATAATTATCTTGTGCAGAACATTGAATAAATTTTCACATCTTTGATCATACAAGAGAAACTAACAATATTTAATGTAAACAAGATTGATTTACTCTGTCAGAACCCTTTTCAAAAAATTAAATCAAAATTTAACAACTATAAGGAATTAGATTAATAGGGGTAACATTATGGATTGATTTCTCTGTAGGCCTCTTTCATACCAATGTTGAAAAAAGATTTAAAGAAATGACCGATTATCCTATACATTACAGTGATCTGTGTGCTGGCCTGATTGGAGGACTAGGGGTGACACCCAGTGGTAACATTGGAGAAAATGGTGCCATCTTTGAGTCTGTAAGTAACATGCTATTTACCTCAGGTATGGAGGTTAAAGAAGTTCAAATAATATTTGACAACATTCTGGACGCCAATAGTCCAGAAACCTCACAATGTAAAACAGAAATGTAAGGGGACGGATTTGATAACTGAGTAAACAAAATCATACATTTCAGAAAATTCAGGCTGAGGACGTACACGCAAGTGTTTCGATTATTGAGGGTCGCAATCCACTGCATGGAATTCTTTGAATTACAATAAATCTAAATTTAATACATGTATTGTGTAAAACCTCTAATATTTTGGGTTAAGGGAGTTAAAACTGTTATTGAATATATCAATATAATTTAGAGACACATTAACTTCAAATTATGAAATGAGGTAATGAAGTTAAATGAAATTGAGTTAAAAAAACTGCAATTCAACTTGAATGATGAATTTAATTAAACTATTTTGATAAGTTGCTTCATTGAACTCGAAATAAAGGTTTTTGATATAAGGAAAATATTCTCAGGAAAAGGGAGAAATAAATTAAGTTTCAGTGTAGAATTACTATACACTTATATAATCTTGGTCAACAACTCAAAAGATTTGCTTTTTAAAACAACTTTGTCCATATTCATATATGGTATGTATATCAGGATAAGTAATAAAAGATAAAGATATTTAGAAATTAAATCATTATTTTTGAAGATTTATTTGATGACACTATTCCTATAACAATTTAGGTCATGGTCACTCCTGATATTGCCGGCCAGAACAAAGCCAACCTACAGCGCTTCTCCTCAGCTCGGTAATGATGCTTCGGTATATGGGACTGTCAATCTTACGGCGACAGGATAGAAACGGCTGCCTTTTGATGTAATCAGGGAGGGCAAGGTCAGTAAAATACAGTCCTTAGTTCAGGATGTTAACATTTTTAAACCACCCGCAACAAAGTTAGGGATGGGGGAGGGACTGGGAATTTGGTTGCCCGTCTGTCTGTAGACAACTTTGTCTGGCGAACTCCTCTTAAATTTCTTAACAGTTTTTGATCAAATTTGGTATACAGAACCTTGACATAAGGAGTGTGAGTAAACTATATAGGGTTTGGCAATGTCTCCTATTAATGGGGTTTATTACTAAATTTGTGCATCAGGTGTGTTAGTCGTCCACTGTAGTTCTGATCTGATAAAAGGTTTTAAAAAATTTGTTGTATATGAATGTTCTAAGACTTGCTTGTAATACTGGAACAATCAAAAGAAGATGTATTGTACGTGTGTCTATAAAGCATATAATATTGTACTTCTGTAGTTAATGAATTATGGTAATATCAACTTGTTGCATTGAAGATAACACCTTGGAAATTATATATGTATTTAGATTTATATGTTCTAGGGAAGAAATAATGTGATTATTGTATTATTGTTGTATGTACCATTTTGGTTGTTTGGGTTAATCCAGGGAAATCTCTCCTATTTCAGTACTCCATAGGCATGCTTTAAATTTGTTAATCAGAGTCTATATACATGTAGAAATTATTTACCATTAATATATTAAAGAGGAAGGCATTTGAGCCATATAATTAGGATAGAAGTAATTAATATTATATAAAATAACTGAAGCTAGCTTATATAGAGTTTACAAAGTAGTATTACCACTCTTGGATATTGTACTGTAAGTTTTAATTACTGTTCTGTAATTTTCGTTTGCCAACTCCCGCAAAAATTAAATTGTTAAAAGGTAAATGAGGTCCGAATACCGTTAGCTAGGGTTTGGAAATTTTAGCATGGGTAACTTGTATTAAACGGTAATGATGATAACAATTTTGTTGCAGGCTCTTACTTGGCGATTTGGGAGGATCTTCGACCTGGCTCAGGAGCTGACAGAGGCCATATGTGAGAAAGTTGTGTGCTCTTCTGGTTAACATAGCTGACAACACACACAATATATTTATATAATACTGTTTACAGGGGGTTGTTAACAACACATTGCTTCAAAATCTTTCCTGTTTCCGGAATCGAATACTATATTAGTATCAACCATCAAATTATTATTACTTTTTTATTTCTTTTGTGATAGCATATATCTTGTTAAAACACAGAGTAATATGTAGAAAAAATTATTTTCTTATATAAAAAATTATTGATAAAAAAACGGGGTGAATTAATCACATGCCCAAAACATTATCAATAGAGTAAGCCTATAGAATGTTATTTATGAGTCCCTGGGTATGTGTTATTATCATAAAATGGTATGTAAATTAATTGTAATTTTGTTGTAAAGGTGCTCGTTTTTGTATTCGCGTTTTGTATGGTTGCATATAGGTAAGGGCTGGTGATTGTTGCTCTTCTTTTAATTCCTACGATGAAGCATTTTTTTGGTGAGTTATGCCTCCTTGAAGTGACCATCCTGATGAACTTTTTTCAATCATGGATTTCAAACTTTGAGAAATACCTTTAATATAAGACACAGACAGTTTCATACTAGGGATCTAAGAATCCTTTAATAAAGTACTGTGCTATTAAGATTGCTTCTTCGTGTGTTGGGCATGTGGGTGGTATGGATACTTAGAGGATGATTGCTAAACGCCAAGGGCTCGGGCCTCTTTATCACTGTTAAGGTGATGTTGGCATTTACTGGCGAAGCATGGTGTATTTTAAAGGGTCAGAGCATTAAGGAAGGGGGGATATACTTGTAACAGGACGAAATGTACCAAGTGTTAGTGAATGTATTTTTCTGTCATTGATGATCCGCTTCGCTTTCACATGTTAATTTTTTTTTCCCCGCGTATAGACAGGGATTGCATTAATAGGCCATGTAGATAATTTTCTCAGATATAGGGATAGGGATAGCATGTTAGCAAAGGGCGGAGACACTTACGCCCTGAGTTATTTATATGTATTTGTCTCCAAACATTGGAAATAAATAGGTTCGTGTCCTGATTCATTGTCCAAATTGACAGAAATCCTTAATTCTTAAACTTAAAGGTTTAATTGTTAAAAAGAGGAGCAAAAGAGGTGGTTGAGAGGACTGTATGAAGAACACGCTGCACCATCAGTGACACCTGTAACACAGATGTTTAGGCAGTGACATAAGATATTTTACTTGAAAATTGTGGAATACTATTGCGAGAGTATAAAATAAAGATATAAATTTGATGTATACTTATGTCCAATAGTTGTATGTTATTATGTAATGATACGTGAGAAATTAATACTTGTGTTTAAAAGGTGTCGTTTGTATCAGTATTGAAAAGAGTAGAAT
>SAYR01028201.1:1631363-1653677 GCA_004382745.1 Argopecten irradians irradians | reverse complement strand
AAGGTCGTCAAATTAAGATACTGAATTATCACAGAGCAGAAATTTGTATGTCATACTCAAATATCTATATTAAATTACCTCAATGTTTCATTATATGGAAGGAATTGATAACGATTGGTTCATCTCTGGGACAGCTGTACTTTTGGAGCAAGGATGGGCGGAGAGCTTCCTCAGCAGTCAAATCTTGACCAGGACAGACACCAACAGCTTCTCCAACAGCTCACCAGCTACAGCCAACATTTAATAAAACCTATTATGTTATTACTTTATGACAATAAAGCGCACTCTCCACATCAACAAATAGCTATAGAAATATAAAAATTTTATTCTAAGATTTAAAATATTGAAAAAAACAAAAATCTGCAAATAGTTCCCCTAGTTTTCAATAAGTTTAAAGGGCATGCCAAACAGAAAAAAAAAGCCGTATCTATTAATGATTGAACGCCAAAAATCAAATTGGTGTCAACAACGTGACCTATTATTACTTTTGGCCAAAAACTGGAAACCCCCATTCACACCTTTGACCTATTACAAGAAAGTTATAATTATATATAATTATGTTCTCTTGAGGGTATATATTTGTTGTGATGTCAGCATGTGTTGCTAGACCATAACATCATAACGTTTTTCTAAAAGAACATCGACGTGGATTTTGCCTTACAAAAAACAATTTACATGATGTCACAATGGAATAACCTAGATACAAGGAGTAACTCTAAATATTGACAAAAACGAGTAGGAGCTAGAGCCTAAACAAGAGGAGTTTGGTAAATATTTTGTTTCTGAGGGTCGATTTGACATCTTCATTATTGCATTGATCATGTCGTATAAAATCACAGTATATTATCCTTTACATGAACAATATTACTGATGAATTCAACCAATTTGGAAAACAAATGACCAACATGAAAACCCTGAATAATTAAAAGTTTATTAAAAATCATCAGTTAATCAGATACGAAGTGATAAGAAATTTGGTATTTGTTCAGAAGCCGCCTGTTAATATTTGACCATGACCCACTCATATCCATCAGAGCTGAAATCGTTTAGAAGTTAGATCTAAGCGAGAGTTGGGCAGCTTTTCGCCTTTGTCGGAGAACTGATCCCCGGTAAGGAGCCTGTGTAAGAATATTTTCACTCCGTTGTCGGTTGAGAGGACAGCAGACGTCGCTGATCTGACCCACTTCTGCGGTACCATCTCGGGTTAGCGCCAGGAACAGCGTCTTACAGAGTCATCACTCTCGCGTAATACTACATCCAAACTCCCAGATATTCGATCAGCCCTTTAGCTATAGTCTCTGGGGGAGACCGATTAAGCTCGGGGATCCGAGTACCAGCCAGGTACCCACACCGTCCGTCAGGAAACCCTGAAATATTACCAATTTACCACTGATTAAAGGATTTAACACTCTTAACCTTGTTAATCCTTGTACTTCTCGTTGCATTAAAAGATTGCTACACTGAAAATAAAAGGTTTAAAACACCAGAGGAAAGATTTGAAGGTGTGTAAGGACATCAAAGAGTTTCAAAAAAGAGACCTAAGATGAAAGGGGAGGTATTGTCAAAGAGCATATAAGTGGAATAGGGTTGATGGTGCAAGACGTATGTGATGAGCTGAGGAGCGGTTAGCTTAACGGACAATATTAATAGTTGATACCGAGTGGCCCTGGGTGAGGACAGTACATGCTTGTCAAATAAGGTAATGGATTATTGTCCCGAAGATAAAATATATTTATAATATTTACCCATACAAATTTGAGGACAAGGATGAATTATATACAAATGCATTAATAATTACATCAATCACATTATTTCTATATAAATGTAATTACAAAAAATGTAACATTTCACAAAATTTTTTGGTTGCTCAAAAGTGTGAAAATTAAATTTGTATTCGAATTAATGCTTAAAATATACTCACATTAACAGGTACAGTACCGATATGAAGTGTTCATGGATACATATATGTCGTTATTTTGTTGAAAAATAACCTCCAATTAAATAGAGCACTGTCCACAATCGTTAGTTATTTGATTAATTAAATTAACCCGTGAAATTAACTTTGAATTAAATGACAAAAATAACAAGCCACAACAAACAGTTGTTTACTATGTGATTTTTCTATGCCGATAAAACCCGATTACAAAGGCATTTTGGCTGATAGTTTTTTAAATTACTCCATTGCCAAGATCCATTACATCCAGTAAAACTGAAAAAATAGGTGGGGGGTCTTATTTGGCAGAACATCCCTCCACTAAGTCTGAAAATGTGTCAAAAATAGTGGGGTTCTTATGTTGCTGGAGGGGTCTTATTTCCGGCTGAAATACAGTATACTGTTAACCAATTTTTTAATCCGTGGCTTATAGATTTCATGAATTCATGCTTCAAAACAAGTTCGCAGAGATTTTAATTTTTCTCACGTGAACACACATACGTATAGGATGCTACACTACCATACTAAAGTCATAATCGTATCATAATTCGCGGAGAGTAATACTTTTGTTAAATTTTAGTCAATAGCCGACTGGCGAATAAAGGTTGTGTTTCTAGTATAGTGTTAATCTAGATTTTATAATTGGACTTTGCACCTTGTGTGAATATTCTGTATCCACAACCCCTGCCAGTCCAAAGTCTGCTATCTTCAGTACCTAATATCGCTACGTTTGATAATGAGGTTCGCAGGCCTTGAGATTTCCCGATGGAGACAACGTTGGTCTGAAATGTATGTACTTGATGACCTCGCATTCAACTGATACACGAAATAGACGAGTATGTATCCTCGGTCAGTTGACCCTGCTGGACAAGATGTAGAGTCAATATCGGAGAGAGCTCTTGGATAATGTTTATATATTTCTTCATTGTCATTAATAATTGATATTGCCATGGCCGCACCATTGCAAAAACATTTGGCCCAAACATTTCGTTATACTGTTAACTATATTTCATGTTTGAGACTATCGCATTATCCGAAGTTCTCGTAATACATATTTGCAGCTTTTCTTGTCCCCACAAAGCACAGCTTCTTAATGGCTACTGATTTATCACAATCACTGTCTATGGCTGGAAATATATGACTGACATTTCCACCAATTAACCGATTCGCCTTTAGATCAAGTAAAAACGTGGAATCTACTCGGAACTCTGCGTCTTCTGAGACATGCTGAGAAGGAAATCGGTCCGCCATCAGTTGCCTAAAATTAAGAAAAATACTTTAGATTAAGCTTAAATATTAAAATATGTTTTGTAACCCTGGTGATACTATATAATAATCCACAATATACCCCTCAGCTAAAAGAACTACAAATTTTGCTTGATCAGTCGGGTGTCAGACTGTTTTAATATTTTTACCCATATGGGTATTGGCCAGTTGTTCTAAGTTTGATCCCTAGCATAGAATATGATTTATGTTCGTGCTAAAATACATGTTTCTTTGTTTTACATACAATATATGTTTTTCTGATGGAACCAATGAATCAGAAAAAATTGAAAACTTGAAAGGGGAGATTAGAAACACAAGAGTCAATATGGCAATGCGGATCTGCGACTCACACTTCATTGTCTCTGATTACAACAAGCTGATCCACATCGCACTTGTTCTATACCTCACGATTTTATTATCTACATCACAAACCTATAATAATAATGTTTGAATATGGAAAATTAATAAATTACAGAAAAAAATACCATTTGTCAGCAGTGGAGCATCTTTTAATTAGAGAGAATTGGCAATTATATACTATTTCTTTCATTTGGATGTACTAGGCTAACTCTTTAATGCCAAGGGTTTTTAAGATATATACAGTATTAACTCGATACTAAGATAGTAAAATACAGAGAGGATAATTTGATATCTACTAGAGAGCCTAGCGAACTCTTGTGATAGAGTTGTGTCTTCTCAGTAACGTTTATTCCTATGTAAATCATCAAAATATATGTAGAGTTTGGAAAACTTTCTTCAAAAACCGGAAACAGGAAGTCAACACAAAAATCCAGCATTGCGCAGACAGTGTCCAAAGTCACACTCTCGCGTGATTAAACAAACAAGTAACGCTTGGAAAAATTCAAAATTGAAAACATTATTGAACGATAAACCTTCCAATTCATTCTTACCTAGAATCTAAAATTCACATTTTGTCCTGAATCTTAACTTAAAAGCCGTTATTACCTGAGCAGTTGCTTCGGAATTTTCCCGCCTGGCAATGGAGAATGACGTTAAGATATAATTTGTAGCCGCAGACACGATTTTTGCGGAAGATGGAAAGTAGACGTATCCAGTGTTCATATTGTTTTCCTTGTTATAAACTCAATGCCAGTAATTCAGCCAAAGCTATGAATCTGTAATAATTAATAATTCTATAAATGGTTTCTAGCATTAACAAATATTCAGCGCTCCCCATTAAGCCTATAAAAACAAAAACATGTCAATATCGATATAGATATGGGTCAAGGGGAAGATTACCTCTCCCCCGTTGGAAATCCTTTTATTCTCTATTAGTTACTCATTTAACAAAAAAAAACCCAAAAAACGAAAGAAGGATTAACTGCTGCGCATTCATAGAGGCTTTGCCTAACTATTATATTAAAATTTCAAGTACCGTGGCTATTCTCTGGATTTTCGAAAGAAAATCAATGGATAAAAAAACTTAGTATTTTCATGCTTTCAAAACTCATGTTAAAACATATTAATAAAGAAATGCTCAGTATAACTTTAACACCATGGTGAAATGTAGAAAAAAATTGTTTTAAACTTATCTTCATATGCAAGTCAGTAAGACAAAGAAAAGAATTTATACCATCATTATTTATATTGATCACAAACAGTCTTCAGGACAAATCAGAATAATAATAGAATATTAAGTCGAATACGGGGTGATATCAACACATCATGTTATAAATTGACTGATATAAGTAAACATCGTAGTGACTTTTTAAGTTTGCGTCATCATGACTGATCATTGTCAACCATTGCACAGTTTTGCTAAATGCAGTCCAGTATCTATCAAATAATTACAAACAAAAAAATAAATATCAAATTGTTTCCAAAATACTAACACCTATGAAGTGCAGGACTTTTCCCAATGCCAGCTTCTTCAAAGGGAACTTTTATAGTTGCAAGAATCGTCTATGCATTCTTTTCTCATGTTGACACCAATCAAGCGTCAAATTGATATAGATGGCGATTACTAAAAACGAATTTCTAATGCCTGAGTCAGAATCCGGAAAAGTCATCTAACTATTTTTTTCGTTGCAAATATGCTAGGATTCACCGAATTGTTAACGTCAGGTCGTAACAATAAATTGCCAAATATAGGTTTAAAAAGAGTATACAGCCGAGATGTGTATTTACTATGTGCAAATTTAATATTAACATTTTCATGCACACGAAATCCTGTTTTCTTGTATTTGTATGTTTGTGATATTTTTAATATTATTTTAAAAGACACAAATGAGATGCATGGTGTAGTCATACACGTAGCCAGAACGCCTAGTAAAATGTCACCAATTACACATGTATTTGTTTCCGCATTAGTTCCGCTGAATTCCTTGTCCACTTATGAATTTTTCAGTGGACTGCTGAGAATATATAATAGACGATACTAATAACATAATTATTATACTATATTATATTACAAAATTACATTTTACATGTGTAACAGAGCTAAATGTAGGTCTAGATAAATCAGTATATAAGTGACCGTGCGGGGGTGTGCTGTTCGGTGTCTTGAGCAGCGTGATTTTAGTGATATACCCATTATGAAATGACCAAATACATTAATCCTAAATCAATCAACTTACCAACCCATTGTAATATGATCATTATCTAAGCGATTTTCATCAGCGTCGTCTTTTCATGTACATTACGTATAAATGTACTCAATCTGATTAAAACACAGATCCTTATAACCATTATCCGCCTATAAAAGACATGTCCCCCCCTGTCCTGGGAACGGGGGGGGGGCGCTATTGTGCCCTCGCTCGTTCTAATCAGTGTCACTTCCATAATATCCGTTTCGATCCAAGGATTTAATACATACGGTGGCTGGGTGCGGACATGAAATAAATAATATTTCGTTCGAACGCAATAATATTTTCGTTCGCACGCGAATACCATTTCGTTCCCACGCAATAATTTTTATATTTATTTCATGTCCGCTCCCAGCCACCGTAGTACTAGTATATATACAAATGGGAAATTACTTTTTAAAAGATTCAATCGTTTGAACGGTTTTCTTCCTAAAATTTTCAATTGTTTGAAACGGTTTCTTAAAATTTCACATCAAATACAGAGTCTTTTTTATGTTTAAAAACTTTAACGCTGGCTTCATCTGGAACCGAAATGGTTAAAATGACCGGATTCCTGGAAAATCTTTCTTCTTTTCACCGCTTCGTATTTTTTATATTATAATCAACTTTACAAACGCCATTCTGATCCCGATTCAGGAAACGACACAGCGCCATCTTCGTGAAGGTCAACCAATGGCTCGTCGGTTGCTGAGGAAATTAATTGTCGATCTACCCGTCTCGGGTAATAATTTTGATAGTTTTGATTGCCATATCAGTAATACGAATGCATTGTTAAGCTTATTTAATGCTTTGAACTGATTTAAAACGGGAGGTTTTGATTCTAAAGCGATAGAAAAAGTTATCACGATAATCCCACGTGTGTTGCAGGCGACTTTTTTTCGTGTCAAAATGTCATAATGAAGTTTATACATTAGAGGCCAGACTAAAAGATATTGAGAAATTTATATAGCATTTGCATTAATATTTCGTTTCTCTGATGTTTAGTCTTAGTATCGTATGCTTTGTACGTTTTGTATTGACTGTGTTTCATTGACTTTGTCATCAACCGACCGGCCAAATCCATCAGCAGGTTACAAAAGATTTCCTAATACAAAATGTAATATATATATGTGAATGGATTTTCAAGGTGAATTCTTAAGTGGTAAAAGTAAAGAAACCTATCCCCTAAAAAACCATATAGACACACTATAGTATCAAGTAAAAATTGTGTTTAGAATTGTCTCATTATTGATTGAAGGGTGAACAAAAACCAAATTACACATTGAGTTATGAATGTGAGTAACGGTTAGAACGAATATATACGTACCCGGCCTACTACACCTTTCGGCAGGGTACAAATGGTGCCTATGTGTCCTAGTGGAGCAGAGCCTCGGAAAATCACTCAGGCACAATTTTTCAATACTTTTTTGTAGTTTATCCAATTATTTTATTGCGTATACCTGCATTTATAGTATTATTTTTGTCCAAAAACAAACATAACTACCATTCTAAATATCTACCGTCATGGCTCACAAGACTCGAAAATCACAATTTGTAGATTTGGTATATAAATTCCCTTCAGAAAGACCTTCATATGGTATATGTTAAAAAAATAATGTCTCACTGAGAATTTGATATGTCATACGTTCAGTTTCATTGCCTAGTAGGTAAGAGATAAAAAACAAGTATAATTAAATTGCTTACACAAGTTTTAATAATGGGTTGCATAATCATTGCTTTGCTCCACTTAGCAGTAATGGCGCCAATCATTGTAGCTCTAAAGACGTCACCAATTATTTGCTGTAAAAGTCTTTTTGAGCTAACAATATTGCAGCTAAGTAACGGTATGACGTACTGTAAGCCTATAATATACATATGCTTCTCAGAAAACTTACAATAAAAGCTTTTTTGATTTTTTAATAATTCATGTTGATTTTGATTTATTCAGGATGAATACTCAAGTTCTTTTATTATCAAATGCTTTATGGACCGAGATAGATCTTGAACTTACATGTTTGTTCTGTTGTTAAACTTTCAATTACCATCTTTTCATTTTAAAAATAGCAGCAGAGATGATAAAGCAATTCTATCCAGGGCATTTTCATCAGAGGTAAGTCTCAACTCTCTATTTATCGACATACTAAATCTAGATCTTATACTAATTTACCCCTATTGATAAGGACAACATTTAGGCTCCCCTACAGTAAATCAAAGACTAGACTAGTCCATTTTGAAATTTCAGGAGTATTTAATCATGTACAGTATTTTCATAAATTCAGTAGAACATGCTTGTAATATTAGTAACACTTTTGTGTCTTGTAATAACGAGGTAGATAATCAAAATATGATAAAAAAAATGCTGCATGCTTGTAAAGTAGACAGATTAAACATCTTATCAGAGCTTATTTCACTACTCTTAGCGAAAAAAAAATAAATATGTCTGTTGGGGTTACCCGATCACCCAATTTTTTTCCCGTTCCTAATTTTTATTTCCAACTTTTCTACGAAAAAAAATAAAAAATAAGAAGTTGGAATTTTTGATTTCAGAATTTAGAGTGAAAGACACACTAAAAAAAGAAAATCCTCCAACCTACAGACCCTATTTATTGCCAATGTAACCCAAAACAGATTTTTTTTTTTGCCTTATATAGATGTATGGGAAGAAAATTCACTTTTGTCTATATCTTATCATAAATATTTAGTCATGTCTTGAATCTTATGAAATGAAAAAATTATCAAACTTATATAAAATAATTCACACATGCCACTAGTATATGACTTGTCCAAAAGACTTATGGCATATCAAATTATTGAACTTGTGTAATAAATTCGCTTGGTAAGATCTTCAATATAGTCTTACATTGAGTTTTAGCCTATAATATGGTACCTTTACTTTGCCAGAGCCGTCTGGTGACTATGATTCCTGGAGATGGAATTGGACCGGAGATATTCTGATTCTGTCAAACAAATATTCAGCGCTGCTGGAGTAAGTAGAAGGATATACCCTTGAAAACGACTTTTCCATTAAACATATAGCATTAATGGAGTAAATTTAGTTGTCAGTTGTCATGATAAAATGATAATTTTCCTGTTTGGCAATAAGCCCCATTCCTAGTTAGTCATGTAAGTTCTATACCGGCATAAAACTTTACATAAGCCCATGCCGCATGTAAGGAAACTTAATTCCAGAACCAGAGGCATATCGTACTGTTTTTTTTAATTGTTTTATGAGGTATTTGTGATTCTTCTTTTGAACATATCAACTTTTTAGG
Source organism: Argopecten irradians irradians (assembly GCA_004382745.1). NCBI lineage: Eukaryota > Metazoa > Mollusca > Bivalvia > Pectinida > Pectinidae > Argopecten > Argopecten irradians. Next base: position 1,644,621 of record SAYR01028201.1, on the reverse strand, counting down.
ATTATTATATATACTGTACTGTAACCACAAATGTTTTTTGAAGAAGTCTTCTGTTAAATTTGTGTCAAATAGAAGTCAGAGTTTGTCCCCTTCCTTTTTCAAAAGTGCAATTATCCACTTCTCCAAAAATTATCTGGTGCACCGACTGTTGTATAATTTTTTTCTTTTAATTTTCTCAGAGATATACAGTCTATCATGTAAAATTATATTGACCTATTTTTCCCCAATTTATTTCTAATTTTACTATTTTAAATCTGCTAGTTTCTAATATCTATAACTTTATAATTTATAAAAGTTGTCCTTTGGAAAGGATGTAGGAATTCATTACTATTTAGACAGTCACGTCACCAGTCAGGCGGTCACCAATATCCTAGATGGAGAAGATCCTAACAATTCACCATTAATTCCCTTGCAGGCTCCTATTCACTGGGAAGATCTTGATGTTACACCAGTGAAAGGCCCTGATGGCAATTTCCGTCTACCTCAGAAAATTTTTGAGTCCATGGAAAAAACCAAAGTTGGCCTCAAAGGTCCACTTGCTACCTGTAGGAAAGGCCACCAGTCTCTAACCTGGCCTTAAGGAAGTAAGTCTATACAAAGTGTTTTCTTATATAATTACTGGTCTATAATGTTATGGACAGTAGGTCTTTTTCATTTGAAGAAAAAAATATAAAAAAAAATCAATCAATGTAAACTTGATAAAGCATATTTAGAATATTTATGGAATATATAAACTTGTCTAAACCGGATGTCACACTGATCAGCATATTTGGTCGGTATAGACAGGTTAAAGGACGGTACATGTTTTAATTACTATTACCGTATTCTACTCAATGAGAGCTTAACGGGTCAAATATACAGTTGAGACTGTCTGAGCGACCCCCTGTATGTAGCGACTCCCTGTCTTATGTGACCTTACTTTAGACCTCCCAACGTAATTTGCTATATAATTGGTATGTTTTACAGCGGACCTTCCCTGGCTCTTACCTGACCAAGCGGACCCTGTGCATTTACAACCCAAAAAACCTTATAAAAGGTCGTCCTTGAGCGACTTTTACATTCGCCTGCGGCCTTAATTATGATCGATAAAGAGGTGCTGAACTCATCGAAGTAAAACATTTGCTGATTGATACGTTTTAGCAGGTACGTTTAGAGAATATTTGCTTTACCAAAACTATATAACAGTTCAGTACCATCCAGATATTAATTATAATATACATTTACATCTGTATAGGGTGTCTGGTATCCTTCTATAGACTTACACGGACGAACATTGGCATATAATTTAAAAGCTCTGAAAAAAACAAACATATTTGTTCATTTGTACCATATATGTTATAGAAAAGACAGCTGTATTACCATATGTAATGTACATTTTGTACAAATATTATATGTACAGTATAACTTGTCAAAACCAGCTTTGTCTAATCATGATCCTTGTCTATTTCAGCTTCAATTATGGCGTTTTCCTTCTTAATGTACACTATATTTGACCCGATAAGCTCTCATCGGGTAGAACACGGTAATAGTAATTAAAACATGTACCGTCCTTTAACCTGTCTATACCGACCAAATATACTGGTCAGTGTGACATCCGGTTTAGACAAGTTTATGTATTCCATAAATATTCTAAAATGCTTTATCAAGTTTACATTGATTGATTTTTTTAAAAATATTTTTTCTTCATATGAAAAAAGACTTACTGAGACTTACTTAATAAGACATAACATTACAGACCAGTAATTATATAAGAAAACACTTTGTATAGGCTTACTTCCTTAAGGCCAGGTTGAGAGACTGGTGGCCTTTGCCTACAGGTGTAGCAAGTGGACCTTTGAGGCCAACTTTGGTTTTTTCCATGGACTCAAAAATTTTCTGAGGTAGACGGAAATTGCCATCAGGGCCTTTCACTGGTGTAACATCAACATCTTCCCAGTGAATAGGAGCCTGCAAGGGAATTAATGGTGAATTGTTAAGGATCTTCTCCATCTAGGATATTGGTGACCGCCTGACTGGTGACGTGACTGTCTTAATAGTAATGAATTCCTACATCCTTTCCAAAGGATCAACTTTTATAAATTATAAAGTTATAGATATTAGAAACTAGCAGATTTAAAATAGTAAATTAGAAATAAATTGGGGAAAAATAGGTCAATATAATTTTACATGATAGACTGTATATCTCTGAGAAAATTAAAAGAAAAAAATTTATCAACAGTCGGTGCACCAGATAATTTTTGGAGAAGTGGATAATTGCACTTTTGGAAAAAGGAAGGGGTACAACTCTGACTTCTATTTGAACACATAAGTTAACAGAGACTTCTTCAAAAAACATTTGTGGTTACAGTACAGTATATATATAAATCCTAAAAGTTGAATGTTCAAAAGAAGAATCACAAATACCTCATAAAACAATTAAAACAAGAGGCCCAGAGGGCCTGTATCGCTCACCTGGTTTGTAATGCCAAATAATGTTCTGAATACAGGTTCATTGTTTCTTTTCTGAAGGAATTTATCAACCTCTAAGTCCCCTATTGGGCCCCACCCCTCCTGCCCCCAGGGGGTCAGAGCCAAAGTTCTGTTCTCCTTCCCCAAGGATGTTTATGGCCAAATTTGGTCACAACCCAAGCAAAACTCTAGGACAAGTAGCGATTTATAGGATTTACCTCTATTTCCCCTATTGGGCCCCACCCCTCCTGCCCCCGGGGGGTCAGAGCCAAAATTTATACAAGTTCTGTTCCCCCTCCCCCAAGAATGCTTGTGGCCAAATTTGGTTACAATCCATGCAGAACTCTATGACTAGTAGCGATTTAAAGGAAATGTTGACGGACGGACGGATGGACGGAGCCGGACGGACGGACGGATGGACGACGGATGCCGCGCCATGACATAAGCTCACTGGCCCTTCGGGCCAGGTGAGCTAAAAAACAAAACAAAACAAGAGGACCAGAGGGCCTGTATCGCGCACCTGGTTTGTAATGCCAAGTAATGTTCTGAATACAGGTTCATTGTTTCTTTTCTGAAGGAATTTTAATATTAACCTCTAAATCCCCTATTGGGCCCCACCCCTCCTGCCCCCAGGGGGTCAGAGCCAAAATTTATACAAGTTCTGTTCCCCTTCCCCCAAGGATGTTTGTGGCCAAATTTGGTTACATTCCATTCAGAACTCTATGACAAGTAGCGATTTAAAGGATTTACCTCTATTTCCCCTATTCGGCCCCGCCCCTCCTGCCCCCGGAGGGCCAGAGCCAAAATTTATACAAGTTCTGTTCCCCTTCCCCCAAGGATGTTTGTGGCCAAATTTGGTAACAATCCATGTAGAACTGTATGACAAGTAGCGATTTAAAGGATTTACCTCTATTTCCCCTATTGGGCCCCGCCCCTCTTGCCCCCGGGGGGTCAGAGCCAAATTTTATATAAGTTCTGTTCCCCTTCCCCCAAGGATGTTTGTGGCCAAATTAGGTTACAATTCATGTAGAACTCTATGACTAGTAGTGATTTAAAGGATTTACCTCTATTTCCCCTATTGGGCCCTGCCCCTCCGGCCCTGGGGGACCAGAGCCAAAATCTATACAAGTTCTGGTCCCCTTCCCCCAAGGATGTTTGTGGCTAAATTTGGTTACATTCCATTCAGAACTCTATGACTAGTAGCGATTTAAAGGATTTACCTCTATTTCCCCTATTGGGCCCCGCCCCTCTGCCCCAGGGGGACCAGAGCCAAAATTTATACAAGTTCTGTTCCCCTTCCAATAAGGATGTTTGTGGCTAATTTTGGTTACAATCCATGCAGAACTCTAGGACAAGTAGCGATTTAAAGGATTTATCTCTATTTCCCCTATTGGGCTCCGCCCCTCCTGCCCCCGAGGAGTTAGAGCCAAAATTTATACAAGTTCTGTTCCCCCTCCCCCAAGGATGTTTGTGGCCAAATTTGGTTACAATCCATGCAGAACTCTATGACTAGTAGCGATTTAAGGGAAATGTTGACGGACAGACGGACGATGGACGGACGGACGACGGACGCCGCGCCATGACATAAGCTCACCGGCCCTTTGGGCCAGGTGAGCTAAAAAACAGTACGATATGCCTCTGGTTCTGGAATTAAGTTTCCTTACATGTGGCATGGGCTTATATAAAGTTTTATTCCGGTATAGAACTTACATGACTTACTAGGAATGGGGCTTATTGCCAAACAGGAAAATTATCATTTTTGAAAAACATGCAGCCACATAATGACAGCTGACAACTAAATTTACTCCATTAATGCTATATGTTTAATGGAAAAGTTGTTTCAAGGGTATATCCTTCTACTTACTCCAGCAGCGCTGAATATTTGTTTGACAGAATCAGATATCTCCGGTCCAATTCCATCTCCAGGAATCATAGTCACCAGACGGCTCTGCAAAGTAAAGGTACCATATTATAGGCTAAAACTCAATGTAGACTATATTGACGATCTTTACACAAGCGAATTTATTACACAAGTTCAATAATTTGATATGCCATAAGTCTTTGGACAAGTCATTACTAGTGGCATGTGTGAAATTATTTAATAAGTTTGATAATTTTTTCATTTCATAAGATTAAGACATGACTAATATTTATGATGATATAGACAAAAGTGAATTTTCTTCCCATACATCTATATAAGGCAAAAAAAAAAAATCTGTTTTGGGTTACATTGGCAAATAAATAGGGTCTGTAGGTTGGGAGGATTTTCTTTTTTTTAGTGTGTCTTTCACTCTAAATTCTGAGATCAAAATTCCAACTTCTTATTTTTATTTTTTTTCGTAGAAAAGTTGGAAATAAAATTAGGAACGTGGGTAAAAAATTAGGGTCGGTCGGGTAACCCCAACAGACATATTTTTTTTTTTTGCCTAAGAGTAGTGAAATAAGGCTCTGATAAGATGTTTAATCTGTCTACTTTACAAGCATGCAGCATTTTTTTATCATATTTTGATTATAACCTCGTTATTACAAGACACAAAAGTGTTACTAATATTACAAGCATGTTCTACTGAATTTATGAAAATACTGTACATGATTAAATAACTCCTGAAATTTCAAAATGGACTAGTCTAGTCTTTGATTTACTGTAGGGGAGCCTAAATGTGTCCTTATCATTAGGGGTAAATTAGTTAAGATCTAGATTTAGTTGTCGATAAATGAGAGTTGAGACTTACCTCTGATGAAAATGCCCTGGATAGAATTGCTTTATCATTCTGCTGCTATTTTAAAATGAAAAGATGGTAAGTGAAAGTTTAACAACAGAACAAACATGTAAGTTCAAGATCTATCTCGGTCCATAAAGCATTTGATAATAAAAGAACTTGAGTATTCATCTGAATAAAATCAAAATCACATGAATTATTAAAAAATCAAAAAAGCTTTATTGTAAGTTTCTGAGAAGCATATGTATATTATAGGCTTACAGTATGCATACCGTTACTTAGCTGCAATATTGTAGCTCAAAAGACTTTTAGACAGATAATGGTGACGTCTTTAGAGCAACAATGATTGGCGCCTATTACTGCTAATGGAGCAAAGCAATGATTATGCAAACCATTATTAAAACTTGTGTAAGCATTTAATTATACTTGTTTTTTATCTCTTACCTACTAGGCAATGAAACTGAACCATATGACATATCAAATTCTCAGTGAGACATTATTTTTTTAAATATACATATGAAGGTCTTTCTGAAGGGAATTTATATACCAAATCTACAAATTGTGATTTTCGAGTCTTCTGAGCATGACGGTAGATATTTAGAATGGTAGTTATGTTTGTTTTGGACAAAAATAATACATAAATGCAGGTATAGCAATAAAATAATTGGTAAACTACAAAAAAGTATTGAAAATTGTGCCTGAGTGATTTTCCGAGGCTCTGCTCCACTAGGACACATAGGCACCATTTCGTACCCTGCCGAAAGGTGTAGTAGGCCGGGTACGTATATATTCGTTCTAACCGTTACTCACATTCATAACTCAATGTGTAATTTGGTTTTTTTTCCCCCTTCAAATCAATAATGAGACAATTCTAAACACAATTTTTACTTGATACTATAGTGTGTCTATATGGTTTTTAGGGATAGGTTTCGTTACTTTTACCACTTAAGAATTCACCTTGAAATCCATTCACATATATATATACATTTTGTATTAGGAAATCTTTTGTAACCTGCTGATGGGATTGGCCGGTCGGTTGATTACAAAGTCAATGAAACACAGTCAATACAAAACGTACAAAGCATACGATACTAAGACTAAACATCAGAGAAACGAAATATTAATGCAAATGCTATAAAATTTCTCAAAGTATCTTTATCTGGCCATCTATGTCTTAAACTTCATTATGACATTTTGACACGAAAAAAGTCGTCTGCAACACACGTGGGATTATCGTGATACTTTTTCTATCGCTTTAGATCAAAACCTCCCGTTTTAAATCAGTTCAAAGCATTAAATAAGCTTAACAATGCATTCGTATTACTGATATGGCAATCAAAACTATCAAAATTATTACCCGAGACGGTAGATCGACAATTAATTTCCTCAGCAACCGACGAGCCATTGTTGACCTTCACGAAGATGGCGCTGTGTCGTTTCCTGAATCGGGATCAGAATGGCGTTTGTAAAGTTGATTATAATATAAAAATACGAAGCGGTGAAAGAAGAAAGATTTTCCGGAATCAGGCGTCATTTTAACCATTTCGGTTCCAGATGAAGCCAGCGTAAAGTTTTTAACATAAAAAGACTCTGTATTTGATGTGAAATTTTAAGAAACCGTTCAAACAATTGAAAATTTTAGGAAGAAACCGTTCAAACGATTGAATCTTTTACAAAAGTAATTCCCCATTTGTATATATACAGTACTACGGTGGCTGGGAGCGGACATGAAATAAATAAAATTATTACGTGGGAACGAAATGGTATTGCGTGCGAACGAAATATTATTGCGTTCGAACGAAATATTATTTATTTCATGTCCGCACCCAGCCACCGTATGTATTAAATCCTTGGATCGAAACGGATATTATGGAAGTGACACTGATAGAACGAGCGAGGGCACAATAGCGCCCCCCCCCCGTTCCCCAGGACAGGGGGGGGGGACATGTCTTTTATAGGCGGATAATGGTTATAAGGATCTGTGTTTTAATCAGATTGAGTACATTTATACGTAAATGTACATGAAAAGACGACGCTGATGAAAATCGCTTAGATAATGATCATATTACAATGGTTGGTAAGTTGATTGATTAGGATTAATGTATTGGTCATTTCATAATGGTATATCACTAAATCACGCTGCTCAAGACACCGAACAGCACACCCCGCACGGTCACTTATATACTGATTTATCTAGACCTACATTTAGCCTGTTACACATGTAAAATGTAATTTTTGTATTATATATATAATAATAATTATGTATTTGGTATCGTCTATTATATATTCTCAGCAGTCCACTGAAACTTCATAATGTGACAAGGAATTCAGCGAACTAATGCGGGAGTCGAAAACAAATACATGTGTAATTGTGACATTTTACTAGGCGTTCTGGCTACGTGTATGACTACACATGCATCTCATTTGTGTCTTAAAAATAATTTTAAAATATCACAAACATACAAACATAAGAAAACAGGATTTCGTGTGCATGAAAATGTTAATATTAAATTTGCACATAGTAAATATACATCTCGGCTATATGCTCTTTGTCAACGTATATTTGGCAATTTATTGTGACGACCTGACGTTAACAATTCGGTGAATCCTAGCATATTGCAACGAAAAAAAGTTAGTTGACTTTTCCGGATTCTGACTCGGCATAGGAAATCGTTTATTAGTATCGCCATCTCTATCAATTTGACGCTTGATTGGTGTCAACATGGAAAAGAATGCATAACAAAATGATTAGACGATTCTTGCAACTATAAAAGAGTCCCTTTGAAGAAGCTGGCATTGGGAAAAGTCCTGCACTTCATAGGTGTTAGTATTTTGAAACCAATTTGATATTTTTTGTTTGTTTGTGATTATTTGATAGATACTGGAATGCATTAGGCTTACTGTGCAATGGTTGACAATGATCAGCTGATCGCAAACTTAAAAAGTCACTACGATGTTACTTATATCACTCATTTGTAACATGATGTGTTATATCACCCGTATTCGACTTAGTATTTCTATTATTATTCTGATTTGTCCTGAAGACTGTTTGTGATCAATATAAAATGATGGTATATTCTTTTCTTTGTCTTACTGACTTGCACATATGAAGTTAATTCAAGTTTAAACATATTGTTTCTACATCTTACCATGGTGTAATTATATGACCATTTCTTTATTAATATGTTTAACATGAGCTTTGAAAGCATGAAAATATAAGTTTTTTTACCTTGATTTTTCTTTCGAAAATCAAGAGAATAGCCAGGTACTGAAATTTTAATATAATTTTAGGCAAAGCCTCTCTGAATGCGCAGCAGTTAATCCATTCTTTCGTTTTTTGTTGTTTTTTTTTAAATGAGTAACTAAATAGAAATAAAGGATTTCCAACGGGGAAAGAGTAATCTCCCCTGACCCATCAGTCTTATCGATATTGACATGTGTTTTGTTTTTATAGCTTAATGGGAGCGCTGAATATTTGTACTGCTAGAAACCATTTATAGAATTATTAATTATTAGATTCATAGCTTTGCTGAATTACTGGCATTGAGTTTATAACAAGGAAAACAATATTGAACACTGGATACGTCTACTTTCACTTTCTGCAAAAATACGTGTCTGCGGCTACAAATTATATCTTAACGTCATTCTCCATTGCCAGGCGGGAAATTCCGAAGCAACTGCTCAGGTAAAACGGCTTTTAAGTTAAGATTCAGGACAAAATGTAATTTTTAGATTCAGGTAAGAATGAATTGGAAGGTTTATCGTTCAATAATGTTTTCATTTTGAATTTTTCCAAGCGTTACTTGTTTGTAATCACGCAAGAGTGTGACTTTGGACACTGTCTTGCGCAATGCTGGATTTTGTGTTGACTTCCTGTTTCCGGTTATTGAGAAAGTTTTCCAACTCTACATATATTGGATGATTTACATAGAATTACGTTACTGAGACACCTCTATCAGAAGAGTTCGCTGTGCTCTCTAGTAGATATCAAATTATCCTCCTGTATTTTACTATCTTAGTATCGAGTAATACTGTATATCTAAAAACCCTTAGACATTAAAGAGGTTAGCCTAGTACATCCAAAATGAAAGAAATAGTATAGTTGCCAATCTCTCTAATTAAAGATGCTCCACTGCTGACAAATGGTATTTTTTCTGTAATTTATTAACTTTTCCATATCAAACTTATTATTATAGTTGGAGTAGATAATAAAATCGTGAGGTATAATACAAGTGTCGATGTGGATCAGCTGTTGTAATCAGAGACAATGAATTGATGAGTGCAGATCCGGATTGCCATTTGACTCTGTGTTTCTAATCTCCCTTTCAAGTTTTCAATTTTTTCTGATCATTGGTTCCATCAGAAATAACATATATTGTATGTAAAACAAAGAACATGATTTTACACGAACATAATCACTATCTATGCTAGGGATCAAACTTAGAACCACTGGCCAATACCCATATGGGTAAATATAATTACAAGTCTGACACCCGACTGATCAAGCAAAATTGTAGTTCTTTTAGCTGAGGGGTATATTGTGGATATATATAGTATTCACCAGGGTTACAAACAATTTTAATATTTAACTTAATCTAAAGTATTTCTTATTTTAGGCAACTATGGCGGACCGATTTCCTTCTCAGCATGTCTCAGAAGACACAGAGTTCCGGGTAGATCCACGTTTTACTGATCTAAAGCGAATCGGTTATGGTGGAAATGGCATCATATATTCAGCCACAGACAGTGATTGTGATAAATCAGTAGCCATTAAGAAGCTGTGCTTTGTGGACAAGAAAAGCTGCAAATATGTATTACGAGAAATTCGGATAATGCGACGTCTTCAACATGAAAATATAGTTACAGTATACGAAATTTTGGGCCCAAATGGTTTTGCAATGGGACGCCATGGCAATATCAATATTAATGAAATGAAGAATATATACATTATCCAAGAGCTTCTCGATATTGACCTCTACCAGCTTGTCCAGCAGGGTCAACTGACCGAGGAACATACTCGTCTATTTCTGTATCAGTTAATGCGAGGTCTCAAGTACATACATTCAGCCAACGTTGTCCATCGGGATCTCAAGCCTGCCAACCTCCTTATCAACGTAGACGATATGGTACTGAAGATAGCAGACTTTGGACTGGCCAGGGTTGTGGATACAGAATATTCACACAAGGTGCAAGTCAATTATAAAATCTAGATTAACACTATACTAGAAACCAACCTTTATTCGCGTGCTATCGACTAAAATTTACAAAAGTTTATCTCCGCGAATTATGATCGATATGACTTAGTATGGTAGTGTAGCATACTATATGTAGTGTGTTCCGTGAAAAATTAATCTCTGCGAACTTGTTTTGAAGCAGAATTCATGAAATCTATAAGCTGCGATTAAAAGTTGGTTAACAGTATACCGTATTTCACCGCAAATAAGACCCCTCCCGCAAATAAGACCCCCCCCACCTATTCTGACACATTTTCAGACTTAGGGGGGATGTCTGCAAATAAGACCCCCCACCTATTTTTCAGTTTACTGGATGATGGATTTGAGCAATGGAGTAATTAAAAATATCACCAAAATGCCTTTGTATCGGAACTTCTTTTTGTTTGTTTTATCGGCATAGAAAAATTACATAGTAAACAACTGTTTGTGTGCTTGTTATTTTTGTCATTTAATTCAAGTTAATTCATGGGTAATTTAATTATCAATAACTACGAATTGTGAACAGTGCTCATATTTAATTGGAGGTTATTTTCAACAAAATACGACAATATATGTTTCCATGAACACTTCATATCGGTACTGTTAATGTAGATATTTTAAGCATTAATCAAATACAAATTTCATTTTCACACTTTTAGCACCAAAAAAATATTGTGACTGTTGCATTTTTTGTATTACATTTATATAGAAATAATGTGATTGATGTAATTATAAATGCATTTGCATATAATTCATCCTTGTCCAAATTTGTATGGTAAATATATAAATATTTGTATTTCGGACAATAATCCATACCTTATTTGGAAAGCATGTACTGTCTCACCCAGGCCACTCGGTATCAATATTAATATGTCCGTTTAAGCTAACCTCCCCACTCATCCACATACGTCTTGCACCATCACCCTATTCCACTTATATCTCTTTGACAATACCTCCCCTTTCATCTTAGGTCTTTTTGAACTCTTTGATTCTTACACCTCAAATCTTTCCTCTGTATCTTTAAACCTTTCATTTACAGGTACAATCTTAAATGCACGAGAAGTACAAATTAACAAAGTTTAGAGTGTAAATCCTTAATCAGTGGTAATTGGTATATTTCAGGGTTTCCTGACGGACGGTGTGGGTACCTGCTGGTACCGATCCCCGGAGCTAATCGTCTCCCCCAGAGACTATACTAAGGCTATCGATATCTGGGGAGTTGGATGTATCTTCGCCGAGATGCTGACCTGTAAGCCGCTGTTTCCTGGCGCTAACGAGATGGACCAGATGGGTCAGATCATTGACGCTCTGTCTCTCAACGACAACGAGTGGAATATTCTTACACAGGTCTTACCGGGATCAGTTCTCCGACAAAGGTCGAAAGCTCCCAAACTCTCGCTTAGATCTAACTTCAAAGATTTCAGCTCTGATGGTGAGTGGTCATGGTCATATTAACAGGGGCTTCTGAACAAAACCAAATTCTTATAATTGTATTGATTAAATGAATTGATTTTATAAAATTTTATTATTCCAGGGTTTCATGTTGGTATTTGTTTTCCAAATTGTTGAATTCATCAGTATATGTTCATGTAAAGGATAATTTGTGATTTTATACACATGATCAATGCCAATAATGAATATTTACAAACTTCTTTGTTTAGGCTCTAGCTCCTACTCCGTCTTTGTATATTAGAGTTACCTCCCTTGTATCTAGGTATTCATTGTGACATCATTATTTTGTAAGCAAAATCCACGTCATTTTCTTTAAAAAGTATGATGTTATGCTAGCACACATCTGACATCACAATCAATATATACCCTCAAGAGAAGATAATTATATATAATTATAACTTTTTAATAGGCAAAGGTGTAATGGGTCATGTGCCAAAAGTATAAAGGTCACTGTGACACCAATTTGATTTTTGGCTTCAATCAAAAATAGCTTTTTTCTGTTTGCATGCCTTTTTAAAACTATTAAAACTAGGGGACTAATTTGCAGATTTGTTTTTAAATTTTAAACTTAGATAAAATTTATTTCTATAGCTATTTGTTGATGATATTGAAGTCCTTTATTGTCATAAGTACATCATCATAAGGTTTTATTTTGGCTGTAGCTGTTGATCTGTTGGAGAAACTGTTGGTGTTCTGTCCGGGTCAGAGATTGACTGCCGAGGAAGCTCTCGCCCATCCCTATCTCCAAAAGTACAGCTGTCCAGAAGATGAACCAATCGTTATCAAATCCTTCCATATTGAACATGAGGTGATTATAAAAATATTAGTATATACAAATTCCTGCTAATGTTGATATTATGAGAAATTCTCAATTATATAATTCAGTATTTTGACACTAAAACTAAAAAAATATTGAACTGTTTTCATTTTGAATAGGTATGGTTTAAATATTTGACTAGAGTTACTGCCCTTGGATCGAAGGCGTGTATTGATCAATAATCATGATCAATGATAATAACAAGGCGTGGTAAAGCATGACAATACCCCGTGTGTTTATATTTTGATGTAGAACCTATGTATGGTTTACTGTTGCCTATATCTAGACAGATATTATCAGGTTTGACTATTACTATAGTGATAGAGAGATTATCAGAAATGGGAGGTCACCGATATTGAAATACACATCTATGACAATCAGCCTGATAATTTGCTAATCTAACTATATGATCGGGTTTTGAATTAAATATCCCCTGCAAACGCATTTTAAGAGTTTTGTACTTTAAAATTTCTGAAATTGCAAATTTACTATACTTTAAATTCACTTGTACAGCAGTTTCAGAAGTAAAATATAAAACTGTTAAAATACCCAAAGTTTGCTGATTTATCACAATTTTTGTTTTTATTTCTTCTTTAGATTGATGACTT